>CM002478.1:4628275-4663246 GCA_000325765.3 Leersia perrieri
TGCCACGATCACCTAGCATCTGGCTGCCTCGACTCCTCCCTCGGATGCGGACCTCTAGGTGCCAAACAAAGTTTAGCCTCCTGTGGGTATCCCTATATCCATATCACCGACAATATGGTAGTAGTTGTACGCCGATAGGGGGAGCGTTCGGCCGAGTCGATTAAGGACCGAACTCTATGTCACCAACTAGATATACAGTACTGCCACACGTCTCACTATGGGGTGACCTTAGCTTATTAAGTTTCTTAATCACTAGCCTTACATTTTGGTAGGCCGGAGTAGTATGGGTAGGGTCTATTGTACCCGTAACGGTAAATAGGACTACTCAGAGGAGCTTCCCATATATATACAAATCTTTATTTATCGTGGTGGCCAACTTCCCACACGAATACTTAACGGGTAACTAAATTTGTCCAATACAACGGTGTCATGCCTCGCAGGGAACCCAGGGTTGCGCCTATGGCGCTATGGTATGGCGTGGGCCCGCCTCCTAGCAGTGCTGAATTCTAGATGTGGTACGGGGTAACACACATCGTCGCTGGTGCAAGGATAGTAGTTAAGGAATGTAACAGCTATGTTGTGACCTCTAGGACGCTCTCATAGTGAGAGTGTGGGTAGTGTCTTGGCCGGCATCTATCCATCTAGGGTGTAGCCTTCGGGCTTCTATCACATCACATCATGTGGACGTGTATGAACTCTGCAAAGTTAAAACTAGCGGTTAGCCGTGCTCATGGTCATGAGCGACTTGGGGAAGTGTCCTGAGTATAGTTTTGTGATTTCAACTTGATCTTGTGAAATGGATGGTGATGGTTATGGATATAGTGATGATATATGTCACATGCTTTACTATACTTTACATGTTCTCCAAATGCTTTACAAATTATCTGTTGCAATCTACTTACATGTATTGTAAAATAAATTCAGCTTTACGCAAATAAACTGATACATTGCCATGACCCATTGAAGTAGAGCTAGCATGTAGCTTGGTAGGTTTGTTTTACCCTTGCCAGTACATTAATTCGTTAATGTACTGAGTCTTGCTTGTATATGTTTTTGTTTCTGACCCGTTGCAAGTATTGGATGCTGAGTGCGGAGTTTTTTCAGCTTGTGTGCTGAACTTCCAGGAAGTCGGCTCACTAGGGCTTACCCTAGTCGGTATGCCTGTGGGAGGGTAGCCTCGCCTATCACTGAGCGTCTGAATTATATTTGGCGTGAAGCCAATGTATTAGCATAGTTGTAATAAGATCTAAATTATGCATATCCTTTAGTTTCTCTTTTATTTCCATGTCATGCCTTGAGATGAATTGCGTGGGCTAGTTGCATTCCTGGGCGACTAGCACATACGAGGATGGACTTGGGAATAACCGCCGCAACCGGGAAATAGCCTTTGTTGAGATCGAGTCCCGGGGTATGTTTGTGGCGCCACCATCGAGTGGTCGACAAGCATATGACGTAGATGACTGGTGTGGCTATTTCTCTGGTTACAACTTTTATTACGAGTCCGACGCTCAGAGTCCTGTAGTTTACTCATTTCAGATGCGTCAAGGGATGCGACGAGGGTGGATGGTTATTGTAATTATTTGGTTCATATTCGAGATCCGAGTCCGCCAGATATTTCGCGCTGCCATGTCTGAAACGAGTACACCACTTGGATTCTAGAGTGAGGAGAATTTATGAATTTACTTAAATTGGTAAAAGATCATTCAAATTCGTTAGAAATACATTCATAGTACTATTTAGCTGCTAATACAAACCAGCGAGGCAGGGAGAAGAACACGTAAAACAATAAATCCCTAGTTTTACTGCATGTAAATACTAATCAAAGAAGGCAGGACAGTTGTACCTTTGGTGCAACCGGATTGATTTCAGTATCAGCTTCAAACTCATCAATCATGTCGGCGATGTCGTACGCAGCCCCCTTGAGGCGCTTCAGCCACAGGAGCACCTCCGCGCTATTGATCGACAGCCTCTCGGCATCCTTGAGTGACGCCGATATAGTCTCCAGCGTCATCTTCATGTCCTCCAGATCGTCGTTGAAGTCCCACTGCAGCTTGATCTGACCAGTGATGGCGGAACCAATCTGGTCTCCTGCCATCTTGAGAACGGCGCTTGCAAGCATCCCTCCGATTTCCGCCATGGCTGCTGCTCTGACTTCTCCGCTCTCTCTGAGATCGATGTTGGGTGTGTACGTAGAATGCTCGGTGTGCTGTCCAATGGTGGTTGTGCTAAGTAAATAAGATCTACTATCATCAATGATGCACTGGACAATTGCAGAGTCAACTGTGCGGGAACACAATTAAGCTGAGCTAGCTGTCACGACTCGCAGGTCTTTTTGTTATTGCTGGCCTCTCAGCATCACGAAGCGTCAGACTGTGTATAATATTACTATATCCTTCCAGCTTGATTGCAAAGAAAATGGGAGCCAGACAATCTCTCTCAGATCGATTTTTCTAAAATATTATCAAAAATTCTAAAAAAAGTTATATATATACTTACGATACGACAGTACTACACATATCTATAAATTATACTATACTAGTATAATGCAGCATGTGCTTGCCTTCTACTCTATCCGTTCCCAGAGAATAAAAAGCAGCCCTCCATAAAAAAAACAATAAATTAGTTGTCCAAATTCATTGGACCAGAAAATATCTAATCCTTATATTATGATTATTTTTTTATCAAAAAGAATAAATGCCAGGCCCCCATCTAAAACCAATAAAAGTTAGACCCCATCTTAAAAAATAAAATTCACCAGTAGAGAACCCTTCATCAGTCATGGATCTAAACCCTCATTTGTAAGGGGTATCGGTTTCGTTACGGACAATTGGTTACTGATGTGAAAAATCATAAGTAACAGGTGAATCCCCCGTTACCGGTGACTCATCAATAACGGGCCATAACTTACGAACCGTTGTAGATGAGTCATCGGTAACAGGCTATAACTTACGAACCGCTACAGATGAGCCTCCTCGGTAACGCGCGGTTCATAATTACAAGCCGTTACGGATGACATTTTATAATTTTTTATTTTTAAAAACACTAAAAAAACCAAAAAAATATTTTCAATTTTTTAAGCCATCCAACAATCCTCTAGTATCATCTTCCACAATTTCTTTTTTTAGCCTTTCACATATATGTGCAATTCATGGGATTCAAACTCAATACCTCCACTTTAAACCACAATGTCCTAACCATCTCAACTCAATTAGGCTTAAAAAATTCGTCTCGTGTTTTTCAGACTAGTCATAAAAATTTTTCATTCGTGTCCAAAACCCTTTCGGAAAATTTTCAGCAACTAAACAAATAAACAAGGCCTGATGTGCACTGGACAATTGCAGAGTCAACTCTGCGGGATCACAACCTGAGCTAGCTGTCACGACTTGTAAGTCTTTTTGTTATTGCTGGCCTCAGATCTCAGACTGTGTATACAGTACTACCTCCGTCTCATAATATAGCAAGTTTTATTACGATGAGACACATTCTAGTACTACGAATCTAAACATGAGGTATGTGTAGATTCGTAGTACTAGGATATATCTCATCCTAGTAAAACCTGCTATATTATAGGACGGAGATAGTACCGTCTCGTTCATCCTTCCAGCTCGATTACAAAGAAAATGGGAGCCAGACAATCTCCCTCAGATCGATTTTTGTAAAATATTACTTGTGCAAATCGTTGTAGGTTTATTTATATATTCTGACATGTTAATTAACGTGCACATGTATATTTCGGCAACAACATTTCGGCACAGTACTGGAAACTATCCACAGTAAATCGCTATAGTAAATCACGCACGCAAAACGATAAACCATATTAGCAGTGATTAATTGAGTATTAACGATTTTAAAGTTGAAAACTAGATTAATTTGAATTTTTTAAACAACTTTCATGTAGAAATTTTTTCTAAAAAACACACGGTTTAGCACCTCGTTTTGCGTACGTACATTACTATACCACTTTTACTGTGGGCAGTTTCCGGTACTGTGCCAAATCATTGTTGCCGAACGCAGCCATTCAAATCCTAGCAGATAGAGAGTAGACGTTCCTGAAAATAGTTATACTAGTATGGTGCAGCCTGTGCTCGTGTCATACTCCATCCGTCCCGAAAAATAAAAATTAGTCCTCAATCAAAAACAATAAACTAGTTTGTCCATATTTATTGGATTAGAAAATGTCTAATACTTGCATATAATTATCTTTTTTTGGGTGGAGGGGTATTGCTAACCACACCCGTGTTGTCCCAAAAAGAATAAAAGTCAGCCCCCATCCAAAAACAATAAACTAGATGAAGATGGGACGAATCCTAGTTCGACGTTAGTTGTCTAAATTCGTTCTACCTGATACTGTGCCTATCTCCAAATCCGTTTTACCAGAAGTGTTTCTTTCTCTTCATTTTACATGATCCTGCAGCTTTGGCCCAAAATAAACTAAACCCATACACAAACGTAGGAAACAAACTGCAGTTAGTTTTTATTGCACAGAAGGAAATAAAGCACAGAAATCCTTTCGCCTAATCATTAAGCTTCCTTTCGAATTGACTATGAAACAGTCTGGTAAATTCAATTTGGACGAAACAGTTTACATCCTCTGATTAATCACACAAGAGCTTGATATGCTAACCTGGTGGCGATATTGCACGAAAGTTCAGTAAAATACGGAGAAGCTGAGATGCAGTTGCACAACTTAATAGATTTTCTGAAGGCAACGTATCTAGTGGAAACCAATCTCTCGTGTAAACTATGGAAACTTCAATCTGAGACACACGATATTGATCCAAAGGTACGCTTAAGAGAGGTTGGAGGGATGATTTACAAAATTGTATTTGTAAATCACTCCTCCACCTCTTTTTGAATTTTGCAAATCACCCCTCCCATCTCTTTTGAACGCACCTTTGGATCAAAATCGTGTGGCTTATATTAAAGTTTTCACCAGATACGTTGCTTTGTCTGAAACTCAAATTACAATTTACAAGCCAAGTGGGAGGAGGCAAAAACCTGCGGTCCTCGGTGCCAGCGGATTGAACCGCATTGACCTCCACAAGCGTTGATCTACTAGCCATGGCTTCCTTGCCATCTTTCCATCAATAAGTATTTCATTGAGTACCTACTATGCATACATACACAGTACACAGTAGTAGAAAAGCACCAAGACGGCTCCGTTTAGTTCCAAAAATTTTTTCTCCAAAAACATCACATCAAATCTCTAAACTCATGTATGGAGCATTAAATATAGATAAAAAATAAAACTAATTTCACAGTTGGGTTGTAAATGACGAGACGAATCTTTTAAGCCTAATTACGTCATAATTAGCCATAAGTGTTACAGTAATCCACATGTGCTAATGACAAATTAATTAGGCTCAAAAAATTCGTCTCGTGATTTTCATGCTAGCCGTGAAATTAGTTTTTTCATTCGTGTCCAAAAACCCCTCTCGACATCTGGTCAAACGTCTGATGTGACATCTTTTTCCAAAAATTTTTGGAACTAAACGTGGCCAGAAACAAGGAAACAAGTGGGAAGGTAAAAATGACGAGCCTGCAACCAGACATGCAATTAAGAGGTAGAGAAGGACGTCAAAGGGGAAGTGACAGGAGAGCAGCGACAGCCCTTAAGTAAGCATCGCGATTGCCGTGTCGCCCACCACAGTGGCATCCATTGATCCATGGGAGGAACACAGAGGACAGTGTGTTCCTCATTCCATCATGGGAGGAGGTATCAGAGGGAGAGCATCGGCAATGTAGGCTTAACCGGCCCTCGGCCCCAACGAACAGAGGTTGCGATCGACACCGGCGGCAACGGTGATGTGGATAATGGGGAGCGATTCCGGCGGCGATGTAGATCATGGGGAGCGTCGACAGTGGACGGGAAGGGAGTAGCTCGTGCAGCGGCGCCGGCGGCGACGGCAAGGTTGGATCATGGGAGCGAGAGGTTATGGTTAGGGAGTGATGGATGTTTTTTTTCTAGTAGCAAATATGCCCGTACGTTGCAACGGGCCAAACCATTTATTAAAAAAACTAAATAAAACTACTTACTCTAGTCTTAAGGTAATGTATCTGGTGGAAACCAACCTCTTGTGCAAACTATGGAAACTTTAATATAAGCCACACGATGTTGATCCAAGGGTACGTTCAAGAGAGGTGGGAGGGGTCATTTGCAAAACTCAAAAGAGGTGGAGGGTGATTTACAAATGCAGTTTTGCAAATCACCTCTCCCACCTCTCTTGAGCGTACCTTAGATCAACATCATGTGGTCTCAGATTAAAGTTTCCATAGTTTGCACGAGAGATTAGTTTTCACTGGATACGTTGCCCTTAAATATTTACACTTCAAGTTAAATTTCACAAAGATTTTAAATTTTTCATTTATATATAATACTTATACAAATAGATTTACCTAAAAAAAATATCATGATTCATAAACATGTCTCCCCTGTTTAAAATACCGCTTAGAAATAAAAGCTAAATCTTGAAGGAACAGAGGTAAGCTCCGACAATGAGCTCCCTGCCTTATCTAAGGATTGGCGAAAAAACAGAAACCGAACAAGCCAACCGAAGCCAAATTGTTGGAGTTAATTCGGTCATCGCCGTATCATGTATTTGGTTAACCGAATGGAAAGATCAAAGAAACTGAATTACTAGGCAGCCCTTGTAAAAACATATGCAGCCCAATTACAATAAGCAGCCCAGGATACCCCAAAGGCCATGAGAAACCCTAACTCCTCTACGCCCAACCCCCAGCCGCCCATCCCCAGCCGTCACCGGCACGCTCCCTCGCTTCTGGACTCTCTCACTCCACAGCCGTGCCCGTCGCCGCACGACGCCGACTACGCATCTCATCCTCCCCGTGACGCACGACGACTCAGATCTGGCATACAACGGGAGCGGCGGCGGCCCCTTGCCAGCGCAGTCTGCATGGTTGCCGGCGGCCCCACGTTGGCTGCTCATCTCGAGATCGAGAGGAGGCCGGGTGACGTCGGCGACTCCCCGGCAGATGGCGCAGGCATCGACGCGGGCCCGCAGCCTCCCCGCGGCAGCCGGCGGCCGTCGACGACGGCGACCCCCGACCTGCGGCCCAACGACGACGACCCCAACCAGTTGCAGGGAGGCCGCGCCGGCGACGAGAAGCCCCTCTCCCCGCTCCCGGACTACGCCCTGGCAACCACGCGCCCATTGTCGCCACCAAATTTTTTTATGGGCCGATTTTGATGGATGCTGACGTCAGTGGTGGACGAAAATCTCAGGTGCAGAAAGATGACAGATTCATCTTGAATTTTTATATAATATAGGTAAAGATAAAGATTGGCTCCGCTGGTTTTTTTTATCGGGTATGTTAGTTTTCACTCGGCTTTCTGCGTGTCTTTTTTACCGGGAGGGGGAGGAAGGAAAAAGACTCCTGTTTTAACATGGATAGTAAACATAGAGGATGTAATACGAAAGATCTTGTCAAATGGGTTAATGTTTCTTTATTTGGCTATAGTAATTGGTTTCATCCTTTAGAACGTTAGATCGAATACCAGTGTAGCTAGTGAGGATACAAGTGTAACACATTTATGTCTTTTCAACTATTTGGTTTACTAGAAAAAGTATCTATATGTTGTAACATAAAAACAAAAATTATGATAAGCACTATATGTTGAGACGAAGATATATACTGCTGGAGAAACCATCTTTGCCCGATGGCATATAATCCACATTACTCCCAGTTTAGTTTAAATCCGAGACTAAAAATTATTTTTAGTCCCGGTTCATAAATAGAATGGGACTATATGGTCTTTAGTCCCGGGACTAAAGATCATTTTTAGTCTTGGTTCTATTTTTGTCTGACAATGTTTGCAATTTGGGATTAAAAGAGGTTGCAAACCGGGACTAAAAACCATCTCTCCAGTGTTGGGTTATGGGAAGGCTACGCTAGCACAAATCAAAATTTTCTACCCCATAAACCAGGAACTAACTGCGGTTAAAGATCACTGGATTACCACTAGACGCGTAGAAGATACGGAACCGTCTCGACGTAGACGAATGCGTCATGGTTGCAGTACCATACAGTTGATCAACGTCTCCTCCTCGATCAGCTCACGTGCGGTTCGCCTAGTGCTCCAGATGCAACCTCTCCGAGGTATCCACACGTACAGGGAGGAGAGCGGTCTCGCCCCGGACTGCTAGGTCCACGGGAATAACAAAGACGTGCGTGGGCGTGGGTGAATAGCGGCTGCCGAAGGGTGTAACCCTAATCCGCGCGTCCACTCCTTATTAAATAGCCGTTCCAATGGGCTTCCGAATCCGAGGCCCATTAGTAACCCTAAGCCTTCTCTAATTCGGATAAAAAACCGCTAATTCGTATAAAGCCATCGAGCCAGCCCAACCAGAAACTAGAGCTGTGTGCATTATATGCACCGAAAGCAATCGACCCGGATCATTTAATACGACAGTATGAACACGATACCAAGGCAAACCCATGCAAATGCCCCTTTAGCAAAGAAAAATAGACACGATGTCACTTTATTTTATCGCATTGGCAAAGACTATCCATATCCTATATACCTAACCCTTCTAGGGGATTCTGTGTCAGAAAGCGTGAATATTTATTTCATTCCATTAAAAATAAGAAGCCAATTCTGTTCGTAAGAAGAAAGAGAAGCAGATCTATTCTATACTCGATAAGTGCCAATATGCAATGGGCAGCTTGGCCTATTTAGAAAAGACAAACAATAGATCCCTATCTCTTTTTGTTTAGTATTCGAATCACTTATTCTTTTTTCTTTATTCAATCTGTCTTATCCTACTTATGTGTATAATCTTTCAATCTATGTATTATTTCAATCTACGTATTAATAGAATCTATAGTATTCAAATAGAATAAGAAAAAAAGTAAAAACAATAAACTGCGGATTCTTTCCGAATTAGGCCTCCAGCCCCTTAAGCGTGCGACCCCATGGGTTCACATACACATAGATATGGCACAAGTACTCCTACTCGGCCCAATAGTTGATAGCGGCCTCTAGCAAGACGTGTCAACTCCTATGCGCACGTAAACATCGTATCAGACGAACCGTCACAACGTTATGTACAAGCTATTCCCTTTGCTTCACGATATTTGGTCTAGCTCCAAGCTGACATCTCTTTCTCGATACTATGAGTCGGATCCTTAAATAGGTTAACACTTAACCTAGCACGGCCATGTATTTCTTAATTCGATCACTCGAGGGCCTAGAGAAATCTCTCTCATATAAAGGGACAAATCCCATCTTGATTGACCATGCCTCACAGCATGTTTTATGACAAACCCGAAAGCACCTTCATAACTACCCAGTTACGGAGTAGTGTTTGATAACCCCTTAGTAGGTCAATTCACATCTTAAGATCATACGACAATCTCAAGTCTAAGGACATATCTCACATTGGGTCGATTCAGCATCATGTCATGCATATGTCCACATATTAGTTTGACATCTCCATGTCCATGACTTGTGAAATATAGTCATCAACTAATACATGTGCTAGTCTACAACTTTGACTAGGGACAGCTTTAGAATAACCATATAAGTAAAGAATTTCACAAACAATTCACATAATTGATAATCAATACGAGTTGCCTTTCATGGATATTTCATATATAGATAAATGTCATATATAAAACGAAATATGATCATCTCTATGATTACCTCTAGGGTATATTTCTAACATCCAGTAGTGGTAGTACCTATTTACACAAACAAAATATTGTTTTGGACCTGTCTCCTTGCACCTACGTGGGAAGAATAACTCAAGCCACATCACTCTTGTTGCGTGCCTACCTGCATAACAGATAAAGAATGTTTGCACTAACAGAGAATTAGAAAGCTTACCTAGAAATGCACTATCTCGTCTAACCAGAAAACATCTGTATTACGATGGAGAAATCCGCAAGCCACAACACTATCTTGGGGGAAGAGAGACTGAGAACATAGTCACAGTTTCTTCCCCAGTTATATTTGTCGATCAAAATTAACGTATTTACGTAGTGATTTATCTGTGATGTTTGCAATTAATTCACCATTTGATTTTAAATTTGCCGGAGCAGCTAGATAATTGCTCATTACTGGATAGGTGTCGGATTTTCAACCGGCACCAATGACACAGGATCATTGGTGCTGGTTATATAAGTGACACATATATTATTTATATATCATTTATAGGTGCCGGCTTTAGTCACCAATGACCTCTCGACAACCAATAATGCAACAATTATATGTGCTGGTTTCTACATTTGTATATGTGTCAGCTCAGCAACCAGTAGGTGCCGGCTTTTAAGGCCCATACTGGCACCAATAATACTTGACGGCAAGGCTGGTAAGTGTTATATGTGCTGGGTCTACATAGAACCTGGCACCAATAATCATATTACAGGTGCTGGTTTTAAGTTATATTCAGCACCAGTAATCTGTTGAAAATAAAAAAGAGCCAAGAGCCCAAGAATGATATATATCCAAAATGACAGAATTCGCCAGAAGATAAAGAAAGACATAATTCGCCGCAACTTAAAAATGATAGAATTCACCACACCCATATAGGAGCTGAACCACAAAAATGATAGAATTCATCAACACATCCATACATCCATATAGACGACCTGAACCACAACATATATACATTCACACCTGAAAAAATTGTTTTGAATCGATCTTCAGAGACTTCAATACGCAGATCAGCCTGTTCCTCCAAAAAGAAATAGCAAGCAGTACTATATCTTGATGTCAGTCTAGTACTTATATGCTCCAAACACTAGTAGAGAACGAGGCTTTAAATATTTTTTTTTGTCCCGGTTCGTATTATCAACCGGGACTAAAATCCACTGCCTGCGTATAAAGAACACATTAATCCCGGTAAAAAACATGTGAGGCCCTTATTATCTTTTAGTCCTGGTTAGTTATACAAACTAGGACAGAAGACCAGTTTTAATCCCGGTTAGAATAACCAACTCTTGGCCTTATCCTTTTATCCCGTCCCCTCTCTCCCCTCCATCCTTATCTTTTCCCTTTCTCATTTTCTCTAAGTCTTCTCATGTGGCTTCCTCTTCTCTGCAGCTAGCCGGCAGAAGCAGTGCGGGAGGCGGGCGACGGAAGCAGCTACGGGCGGCGGCCCGCACGGCGGCCGAGCGGCACAGCGGCGGCTCGCCCGACGGTCAAGTTGAGCAGCAGATCGAAGCGGCCTACAATTTTTGTTGGGACGTTGTACAATTTGTGAACTATTTATGTGAATGTTGTACATTTTTTTTATTTGGGATTGATCTATACATCTTTTGTTGATTGGAGATGATTTGAGATTGATAGAAGAATGAGTATTATTATGGGTGATTTTGTTATGCATTTTTGTGAAGATTTGAAGAAAATAAAAATAGAAAAAGAAACAACTGTGATAGGGGATGGGATGCTGCCTTTTTCTACTTTCTAGTCCCGGTTGGTAACACCAACCGGGACTAAAAATGAATTTTTAATTTCGGTTTTCGAACCGAGACTGAAGGGGTACCCTTTAATCCTGGATTGATAGTCCCGGTTGGAAAATCGAGACACAAAGGGCTTTCCCAACCGGGATAGAAGCCATGTTCTCTGCTAGTGAAAAAGAAATAACAAATCGATCAGACTTGACTTGATTTAACGAATGCATTTGTACTGATATAGTTAGAAAATAATTAGAAAATGAACAAAAACTAAGTAGAAAATTATCAGACAAACAATGTTATAGCTTAAATTAATTAGAAAATATATACTAATTCCAAGAATAAAACAGTGCAAGCTAAGGGTTACATAAAATTAATTTAACTAGTTTTCTGCTGGGTAAATTAATTTAATTAGTTAAAGTTGCATTTTTGTTATACGGTGCAACTTTAAGGGCTTGTTTGGAATGCATAATTTAATTTACCTAAAATGAATAAAAATATATTTTCCGTGAAACTTGTTACTTCTTTATTTATATAAGGAATATTCACATTAATTTTATTTTACATGTTGCTATGAATTTAGAGTTGATCATTTATTAATATTAGGAATAATTTGGAAATTTTACAGTTAAGAGTAAGTAGGTGGGGTGGCAAATGAACTGCCAACACCGCTAACTTCTTTTAATAGAATAATATACTTAAATTGTTATATGAGTGAGGAGAGAAGGTGGCTATACAAAGTCATAGGCAACACACATACGTAATAGAATAGAGGGAGATAAAACACGTTTGAAAAATTAATAAAACATCTCGAATGTTAAGGTGAAACAAGTTTGCAAACTGAAAAGTGGCTAAAAACTACGTGAGACGATCTAACATCTATGATTCCAGGCTCACGATGCCTTGGTTTCCTTCCCCTCGGCATAGGTACATAGATTAAATCCCATCTTAATTCATTGTGTTCACCATAACAAAAAAAATACTAGCTTGTGAGAGTCACCTTTATTACTGAGCCACGTAATTTCATCGGGGCCAAAAACATTTCAAGAAGGTTCATAAAGGAAAAACATATCAGAAAGATCGGGCAGTAATGTGCCAACTGTACAACACTTAATTTGCAGTGTATCGAATATTGAATATGCGTAAAATAAATAACACAAACAAATTATATTATACACAAAAGAGTTTTTATTAATGGGCCAAGGTCTACGACCCTGTTTGGATCCATCAGCTTTTTTTAAGTCCCTGTAATATCGGATGTTTGGACACTAATTAAAAGTATTAAATATAGACTATTAATAAAATCCACCCCATATTTTAGACTATTTCGCGAGACGAATCTATTGAGACTAATTAGTCCATGATTAGCGAATGTGATGCTACCGTAAATATTTGCTAATCGTGGATTAATCAGGCTTAAAAAAATTATCTCGCGAAATAGCCTTTATTTATGTAATTAATTTTATTATTAGTCTATATTTAATACTTCTAATTAACGTGCAAACATCCGATGTGACACGAACTTAAAAAAAAGTCCATCATCCAAACAAAACATTAGCATCCATCATGATGGCCTTTATTGGAGCAGATAAAGAGCAAACGCACACATAATACATGGATACAATTTGTCGATGATATCCAATTTTTATTGAATACAACTGGGCAAGATGACAACCTGGCCTTGGACATGAAATCACAGGGCATGCACATGCATGATTAGGCAGCAACTGATGCGATGCTGGCGTCCCTGGAACAGAAACGGTCACATCCTTCACTGCAACGTTCCACAATTGTCGCCTTCTCTTTGGTGTCATCAACTGGTGAGAACAAACCGTTTTACTTGGCAGTTAGCAAACAGTAACTAAATTTAATGTTGTTCAGTTTTAATATTTACCACTGTTCATATTGCCGCACACGAAAGACCTGCATCCCAAGCGGCAGTACTCTGAAATGCTCTCTAGTCTCTCTGGAAAAAAAAATAGCTAGCTAGCATGTAAACAATTTCTTGATTGAAATAAATAGTAATCAAATTGAAAGAGTGAGTTATTTAATACCGAAGTCAGGGATAAAGGTCAAACTGCGATAGCCTTCCGGGCACTGGTCCCGTGAGATTCCGGATATGAGTTTACAATCACAGCTATTTGCGCAGGTTTGCTGTGAGGCCACGAAACGACATGCATTGAAGCAGTTTCTTGCCATGCCGTTCCTGCAGCAACTCTTGGCCTCTACGTGGACCAGTTCCAGGGCTAGTCCCAGCACAAGTACACACATCAGCACACCGTTGATGTTGATACCCTTGCTTCCCATGGTTGACTGGTTCCTTCTAAACACAAAGAAATATAATAGCTTGGGATGCTCGACTGATGAGGCTACACTCGCATGGCTCTTATTTATAGCAGAGGACGGCAGGCGGATATGATTGTTGCACCTAGTAAACACCATGTGCGTAAAAAACTTAGATTATATTATTTTCACTACTACCAACCCCTTATAAGAGATGCCTCGTAGGTGCCGGTTCGGCTACAATCGACACTTACGATGCATTTCTCGGCCTTCCGCGGTTTTAAAATAAGAACCCGACACCTATAATATCTTATAGGTGTCGGTTTTTATCAAATCCGTTACCTATATAAAAAGACGGCATCTTTGTAGTCAGGAATAGTCGATGGTTTCTTTAAAAAACCGGCATCTATACGTGGGCCTCACCAAGCCAAGATGCCCGAGATAGATTTAAATTGATTAGGTAGTTATATTTTAAGTATATTAGTAGATGAGGATAGACGAGGACGAGCTGACAGCAAGACACACGAAGACGAGGACGAGCTGACAGCACGACACACACGGAATCAAGAGCACATGTAGTTACGACACGCCGCACGCCTGCTAAGCGGTTCCTAGTAGTTTGTGCATGACACAGCACGCCTGCTAAGCGGTTCCTGTAGTAGTTTGTGGCAAAAACTGCAAGAAGCTGTGTGGATGGATAGCTTTGCATGTGGTGTGGATGCTGGCATTGATTGGTGCCTGCTCCCACTGAGTCAAGCGGGTCCATGCATGGGACATGGTACTTTGCAGTGAAATTTGACTCCCTCTGCAATCAGAAAACATCTACTCCCTCCGTTACGAAATAAACCGATTACTGGAGGTGAGTTTAGTACTAATGAAATGACAACAATGCCCTCGTTAACTACTCCAGTACATCGATTCATCCGCAACTGATTAACACATACTGCAAGGAATCAGGAGTCATGCATCTGGCAAATGTCATTTTAGTTGCTTAATTGCGGTCAAAAGTTAATTTGGATATATATCGATTACCGAAGCCATTTTGAAATGTAATATTATGTGAATGTTGTTTAAAGGTTTATCAATGGAAACTTTTTTAATTAATTTACAGGTGTCATTTATATTTACATTACCATTTGAACGGTCATTTAGATATAATATCGTTTGGAATTGATTTTCCCAAATATATCAGTGAAAAATTTCATTTGGAGATAAACTATAATTTGTAAAAATCAAAGTAGAAAATGAAATAAACTATTATAGGTCTACTGACATTTTTGTGAAAAAAATCATAGACACTACAATAATATATCAAATTGATATTTACAAAATGAAAGTAAAATGAATTTGGCGGTGTTATACAAAATGCATATTTACATGAGATTTCCCTAAATAATTTAGGTAGTTGTACAATTTTTTTAAGTGTTGGCTAAGTAGAAACCAGCTAATATAACAGGCCAATCCAACTTAAAAAGTAAGAGGTATTTCCGAAACACTGATAAAGTAGTACATGCACCACATGCCTGTCTCAGTGGAGAGAGAAAGAAAAGCACTAGCGAAACATACCTATCCAACAAATCTATCTGTTGTGGGCAATCAAGAGCATGCCATTTTTAGATGTAATAATGTAGCAAGACTGTGCTAAATGCATAGACGAGACGTCTGACAACTAAACAGAGCATTAAATATATTTAAAAAAAAGTTAATTATACAGTTTGGCCATGATTAATTTTAAGTTCTACGGTACCCCACACGTGCTAATGACGTCTTAATTAGTCTTAAAAGATTCATCTGCGGTTTTCAGACTAGCCGTGAAATTAGTATTTTTATTCGTGTCCGAAAACCGATCTAGTCAAAATGTTTTTGCCAAAAACTTTTTCCAATCTCATAGGGGCAGACAGGGACATGGTGGACAGAGAACGTGAAAAACAGTAATCAATTTCTGCCTACTGGACGTGGTTACCACATCCGGCGGGCTCGTCTAAGAGCTCGAGCTGAGCTCGAATCAATTTTAAGAGGAGCCAAGCTCGAGTAGTTTGTGAGCTCCACGCTTATTTGATAACCCTAGTACTATCTCCATCTTAGTAAGAGTCATTTTAGTTTGCAGAGTCATTTTAGGCCGCGTTCGAATCTGCCGTAGGGAGGAACGGGCAGATTAGAATAGTAGTATACGTTAAACGAGAAATATTATTAGCATGTCATTAATTAAACATTAGCTATTTTAAATTTAAAAAATGGATTAATTTTGTCGATCGTGCACTCGACACGCAGGGATCCTGAGGATCCTTTTTGTTCGGCACAGGGTGCAGTATACCAAGGCTCAAGTCAAACAGAACAAGAAGGTGGGAGGATGGAGAAAACAAGCAATCACATGCGGCGCGGGGGTTTTATATAGGTTCGGGCCGCTAGGGAAGCGTAATACCCTACTCCTGTTCTGGTTGTTAATATGGTGAATGAGAGATTACAAGGATTTGGTGTGATGATTCTTTTGTGCTACAATCAAAGCGTCATTTGACTCTTCTTCCAATCTCTTTTCCTACTACCTAGATGGAGTTCTTCCTTAAGGGAGTGAGTGGAGGGGATGACTGAAATAAGCTATGGGTTCTCAGGGGTCCAACCTCTTCTATGATGGACATTGGCCTCCTTTTATAGGGTAAGGGGACATCACAGTAGTCCAAAATATCCTAATCTCACCCCTTGCCGTGGAACGACTCCTTCTCTTGTCTTGTCAGGGGCCATGCCCCATTCCTACTCCTGTCGCCACGTCACGGGAGCTGGTGAAGAAAAACGGACGGCGTAGCCATCATGCTGCTGACGAGGGACGTGGTCAACCTACCTATCCATCGGTAGGGCCTACTTGCCAGCGGGCTACCACCGGGCTAAGGGTGACGCAGGCTATATATACTCATTGCCTCCCCTCTGCGCGGCCGTCTAACGTATTAAATGTGATGGTGACCGGGCGTGGTGAGGGGCATGGGTCTGTGACCGCGCGGTTAGTTCGCGGTCACATGCTGAAGAGTTTCGCCCCCCCTCTTTCCTTCGAAATGGGCGAAAAGGGTGATGATGAGGAGTTGACAGCCACGCCTCACGTCGCATTAAATGCGATTGGGCAGGCGTTAGGCTTCTCTCTCGGCATTTAAACGCGGTGGTTGGCCGTTTGGGGCGTGTCATGATCATACACGTGGCCTCCCCGCAGGCCTCCGGGCACGCCCTCCTCAGGGGCGTGCCACGTGGCCTCGGGTAGCCCGAACCCCTTCTACGGGGTGTGGCCTCCCTGCAGGCCTCCGGGCGCGCCCTCCTCAGGGGNTAGCCCGAACCCCTTCTACGGGGTGTGGCCTCCCTGCAGGCCTCCGGGCGCGCCCTCCTCAGGGGCGTGCCACGTGGCCTCGGGTAGCCCGTACCCTTTCTACGGGGTGTGGTCTCCCCGCAGGCCTCCGGGCGTGCCACGTGGCCTCGGGTGGCCCGAACCCCTTCTGCGGGGTGTGGCCTCCCCGCAGGCCTCCGGGCACGCCCTTCCTCAGGGGCATGCCACGTGGCCTCGGGTGGCCTAAACCCCTTCTGCGGGGTGTAGCCTCCTTGCCGGACCCCGGGCCCGACCCCCGGGTGCGCGCCGCGTGGATCCGATTGGCCGTAATCCTCGTGCACAGGTCCAAGATGGTTCGGGCTGTCGCGATCATCTAGCTTCTTATGTTTGGACAAGGCATCTGGTTGCTTCAACTCCTTCCTCGGACGCGGACCTCTAGATTACTATAAAAAGGAGCAATCCTAGGAATTGGAGCCCCCCATTTAAATTACCATGGATACCTAATCAAGTGGTTCCAAATAGATTTGCCAACCTTAATTACATTGCACACCATGATTTACGTCAGTGAAAAAGGAAAGACAACATACTTAAATGGGTGAACTTGACTAGCTAAGGTTTGTTAAGTTCCAAAAACTTTTCTTAAAAAATATCATATCGAATCTTTGGACACGCAAATAAAATATTAAATATAGTTTTTAAAAAATTAATTATATAGTTTGGGTGATAATCACGAGATGAATCTTTTAAGCATAATTAGTCCATGATTAACCATAAATGCTATAGTAACCCACATGTGCTAATGACAGATAAAATAGGCTTAATAAATTCGTCTCGCGGTTTTTAGGCAAGTTATGAAATTATTTTTTCATTCGTATCTAAAAACTCCTTCCGTCATCCGGTCAAACATCCGATGTGACATCTAAAAATTTTCATTTCGCGAATTAAACATGCCCTTAATAGTAGGAAAAAGTCCAAGCAACCCCTAACTTTTGTGGTATTTGAACTATTTCATAATTCCTCCATCCCATAAAACAAGTTTTTATGCCATTTGATTTTTTTTAAAAAAGCAAGTCTTTCTTCGTCATAATAGTTGCAACCAATTAATTGTAAGAGAGATTATTCTCTCATATTTTCCATCGATTCACCTGCTTCATTAAATTTGTGCAAATGATGGGATTAGAAGGAAGTTTTAGTTAATAGAATCATATAGGGGCATGTTAATCATCTAAGTTGAGTACTACCTCCGTCCCAAAATATAAGTATTTGTTGACTTTCAGACGTCATGTTTGACCATCCGTCTTATTAAAAAATTTTATGAATATATTATTTATTTTGTTATGATTTGTTTTATCATTAGGTATACTTAAGTATGACTTATTTGTTTTTATATTTCTATAAATTTTTTGAATAAGACGGATGGTCAAACGTGATGTGCGGAAACCGATAAATGCTTATATTTTGGGACGGTAGTACTAATTTTTATGAAAATGACTTGTTCTCTAGAAAGGAGAGGGAGTACTAAACTATTTATTACTACCTCCATCACAAAATACTTGTCGTTTTAGGTTTTTGTTTTGTAACGTTTGACCGCTCGTCTTATTTAAAAAATTATGGAATTATTATTTTTTTATTTGTGATTTGCTTTATTGTCAAAAGTACTTTAGATGTGACTTATTGTGTTTTGTATTTGTAATAATTTTTTGAATAAGACGAATGGTCAAATGTTAGAAAACAAAAAGCTAAAACGACATCTATTTTGGGACAGAGGGAGTATATCGGACAAATGGACGAGGACGAGCTGACAGCACGATACCCGGAGACAAGAGATTTAGGTGTACACGTGTTCGTTCGGTTTGGCAAAAATATTAAATATAATGAATAGGACGAATATGGCATTGTTTGCTAGAATTACTCGAGGAATACCCCAAGGAGGTTCACGAAAAGAAAATTTTTGAGCGTCATATTAGATATTTTACTGGATGTCGAAGGTGTTTTCGGACATGAATAAAAAACTAATTTATAAATTGATTGGAAACCACGAGACGAATCTATTAAGCCTAATTAAGCCATCATTAATACATTTAGGTTAGTGTAGCACTTTATCACTAATTATGAATTAATTAGGCTTAAAAGATTGTCTTACGATTTTCATACAAACTGTGTGATTAGTTTTTATTTTTATCTATATTTAATATTTCATATATATGTTCAAAGATTAGATGGAATGTTTTTAGAAAAAAGCATTTTTGTAACTAAACAAGGCATGAAGGTAGCATTCCTGTCACTTCTCATTGCTCCTTGCATACCCTCTGCTGTGCATGTCCAGTTGCTTTTTATTCAAGGGCAGCAAAAGGGTACAAACAAGGACCATGCTTTCGTTCTTCCTCCTAATCTTTTGTGCATCACTGTGTGTCCTGCTTTTCGGAAGCATCTCTCTGTTGCAAGGAAGGCTTTTTTCTTTAGCCAATCCTCTGACACTGGTCACACTGCTGGCCCGGGCAGTAGCATGCCTCTTCTGGCAACATTATGAGTGGTGTTGGTCTACCCTGCGTAATGGACTAGCTACTCCCTTCATCCCAAAATATGTCACATGCATGGACACGAAACAATTGGTAAAATAGGTTTAATGGAGCTGTAGTAATTGGAACTATATATGATGAATTTAGCAGGTAAGTAGTAAATTTATCATTCATAGTTTGAAGATATGATGAATCTAAAAGTAGACCTTAATATTAACTCCAAAATACGTTGTTACGCTTAACGTTTGATGATCAGTCTAGTGCCCAAGCTGACAGCTAATTGGGAGATAAGCGAGGTACGTGCATTATGGACCCGGCGTTCAGCCACGATACTGCGATACTTAGAAGCTTAACCGTTTGAGGTCCATTGCGTGTTTAGTGTGGAATAATATGGATTTCAAGGTATAAGCATAATTATTTTTATCTGCCGAGTTTTATAAGTGGATTCACTAAAGGACGGTTTGTAACCGGCGTTTGTGCCAGTTATACAACCTGTCCTGGCAAGACGGGACAAAAGACCCATCTATATTCGTATTGGGTAAATAACTAGTACTACCTATAAAAAAAGATCAATTGTATATTGGCTATTGTTTTGAACCGTTGACGCCGTTGCTCCTGCCAGGCCGTCACCGCTCGGCGCTGCTGCCGCCGTCCAACTAGGCACCGAGCTGCTGCCCCCCTCGTCCGCCGCAGTCGCCCGGCGTCGTGGCCGCTCGTCTACTGCAGTTGCCCGGCGCCAAACTACCGACCCCTCTCGCGCCCGCCGCCGTCGCCCACCGCAGCGGCCACTCGTTCGCCGCAGCTGCCCACCGCAGCGGCCGCTCATTCGCCGCAGCTGCGCGCCGCCTCATCCGCCGTAGTCACCGGGCGTCGCGGCCGCCGTCCAGCTGAGCATCGTGCTACTGCCCCCCTCTTGCCTGCCGCCTAGCCGCCTGCCACCCCGCTTGCCTGCCACCCACTATCCGCATGCCACCGCTGCTGTTGCCGCCCGCTGCTGTCGTGGTGGTGGTCGTCGGCTACCTACCGCTGCTCAACCAGAGAGGAGGGAGAAGAAGGGATAAACGGTGATGAGGATTTGGGATCCGCCAAGAGAAGCGAAGGGTTAAAAAGTAAGTGATGTGTTTTTCTTTAGCCCATCAGTTATTTTTAGACAGCAATGGCAAATGGAGCCAACTTCAGTGGCAAAATTGCAGATTCTATGTTTTTTAGGCTAATTGAATCTATGCCATTGCAATTTTTCAAAGTTGGAGATATGCCATCCGTTAGTCAATGACATGTAGGGCCCACATGAGTCAATAACATGTGGGCCAGGATGGCATATCTCTACTTTTAAGAAATAGTAATGACATGGCTCTAATTTTCTTTTTTTAATGGCTATTTTGAATATTGGCAAAAAGCAGTGGTATATTTGCAATTTGCTCATAAAAAAAATACTGAGCCAGGCTTTAATTGAGCCGGCTTAGTCCAAATCATGCACATCCCAAAATCATCTAAAAAAACGAGATCAATACCAGATCCACACTCAAATAATCATCGACCAATTGAATAACATCCATAGAGAAATAATCATCGATAACTGAAACACAGTTAAATAGTTCACAAAATCAATGAAAGAATAATGACAGAAAACTCGCGCTATCGCCATCTCCTCCGCTACTACTCGTGCCGACGGCAGATGCGCACTGGCATGATGCATGAAACATTAAATATAGGTAAAAAATAAAACTAATTATATAGTACGAGACAAATCTTTTGAGCCTAATTTGACCATGATTAGTCATAAGTTCTGTAGTAACCCATATGTGCTAAAGACGGATCTATTAGGCTCGAAAGATTCGTCTCGCGGTTTTCAGGCTAGCCATGAAAGTATTTTTTTTCTTATTTGTGTCCAAATACCCCTTCTGACATCTGGTCAAACCTTTGATATGATGTTTTTGCAAAACACTTTTCACAAAATAAACGGGGCCTATGTTTTTGGGATTTTAGGGATGGGGTGTTCATTATTAGTGTCTGTCGGATATATAAAAACCATACTAAAATAATGGCCTGGATGTGTTCTTTTTAGTGATTAATGGGCCATTATTATGATGTGGTTTCAATTAACTATACTTGCAAACATCATCGTACTATAGATAGGTTGTCGGCTGAACAATCATAATGTGATTTCCTCTTTTTATGAAACAATCTAGGCACATTTCCCAGACCAAACAGTACACTCTTGGTTGTGTTGTCCGTGAAACAACAAAAAGTAATAATAAAACATTGCATTGGACGGAGAAAAGGACGAACCGAGCACGTACGTACGCAACGCCGCCAAACCGCACATGGAAAAAAATGTTGATGGCATGCACGAGCTTAGCGAGGGCGTACGTACACGGACGATCGAACTCTGATCGTGCTCGACTGGATAGCTAATGCATTCATGCATGACATTCGGCGTCATTAATTATTGCTACAGATCGACTGCAAGCTTCTGCCTGCTCGTGAACGCTAGCTTTGGGATATACTCCTACATATATGCATAGATCCATTATTGCTACAGATCGACTGCAAGCTAGCTTCGAATTCAGCAACGACACCGCGACAACGGTCATGACCAATTGATGGGTTCGGATTGACCGTTCGTTCGCGGCACAAGTTAGAGGCTGGTTAGGTCCGGTTTGTCTCCATAAGTTCTAGAGCTACTGCAGAGGATCACTGTCCCGCTGCGACGGGGAGGATGAGCGCCTTGACCTTGCTGGTGGTGAAGTCGTGCAGAGGCAGAGCGCGTGCACCACCCCGTTCAGCGCGTCCACGCATGCCAGCAGCTTCAGTGTGTTCACTAAGTAGAGAATAGAGCAAATATCTAAAACATTAGTCTTAATTAAATTAAGCCAGGGACTAAATCGTTTTTTAGTCCCAGTTCGTATTACGAACCCGGACTAAAGATCTCCAGCCCAACTAATAGCTAGGTGTCGGTGCCCGGAGAGGACTTTAGTCCCGGTTGATATTACGAACCCGGATTAAAGGGGGCTTTAATCCAGGTTCGTAATATCAACCTAGACTAAAGGTCCCCGACCCTTTAGTCCGAGTTGTTATTACAAACCCAGACTAAAAGTCCCCTTTTAGTCCGGGTTGGTATTACGAACCCGGACTAAAAGTCCCTCTTTAATCCGGGTTGAAGCCACCAACCGGGACAAAAAGAAATGACAGGCACGAGATTGTCTCTCTCCTCTCCTTTTATAATCCAAGTCTTTTCCTTTTGCCTGCCTTATCTCTTCTCCTCTTCTTTCCTTCTCATCTTCTCCTTTTTTCCTTCTCCTCTCGATCTGATTCTTCATCTCTTCTCCTCTTGCAGGCGCGCGGCGGAGAGGCACTGCGGGGAGGAGGTGGTGGCATGCAGCTGGGGAGGAGGTGGCGGGGGCACGCAGGCGCGCGTGCGGCGAGGAGGCCTAGATCTGCGCGCGCGCCGCCGGGAGGCACGCGGCCTGGATCTAACGCGCGGTCGGGGAGGCGCCAGCGACAAGGGGACGCGGTGGCGGCGGCCCGCCCGACGGCAGGAAGGGGGATACGGAAGCGGCTGCGGTGTTGGCTCTCCTGTGTTTTTTTCTTATTTTGTGAACTATTTTTGTGAATGTTATACAATTTTTCATTGATTTGGGGACGATTTGGGATTGATCTGTGTAAATGTTGTATATCTTTCATTGATTTGGGGACGATTTGGGATTGATGCAAACATAAGTTATTTGGATGATTTTGGTGTACATGTTTTGTGATGCTTTGTAGAAAATAAAATAAAAAAGGAAAAATAAAAAAGGATGAGGGAATACTACCTAGGGTACCTTTTAATCCCGGTTCGTAATACTAAAAGTACCTCTTCAGTCCCGGTTATTTAAACCGGGATTGAAGGTCTGACTTTCAATCCCGGGAGCTTAGTCCCGGTTGGAAAACCGGGATAGAAGGGGTTTTCCAACCGGGATAGGTGCCCCGTTCTCTACTAGTGGTTGATCGGGTATTTCCCTGGCCGTCGGCGTCGACGGCGTCAGTGTTGGGGTGTATGGCGGTGGTTTCGGCTTCGGAGGGGGTGGGGGAGCTAGGCAGCGTCAGCTTCAGCGTTGGGCAGTACAAGCAAACACTACTAGCAAAACGATCTTTGCATACGGGCAAACAGGGTTTTGCATACCGAAAAACGGTCCGTATGAGGTTTATGGCATGTAAAGATCACGACGTTTGCATACTGAATCCGGCCGCATGCAAAGATGAATCTTTACAGACGAACTATAGTACAGCCCGCATGCAAAGATATTAGGTAGTCTGTATGCAAAGATATATCTGCGACCTTATTAGATAATCCGCATGTATAGCTATAAAAAAATATTTTGAAAAACAAAAAGCTTATTAAAACGCCCATAAATATGGAAAGCATATATTTAATCAAGTAGTCGTCTAACTGCCATGATGAGAACCTAAGTGGTCATATAGCCAGTATTAAGAAATTAATAAAAGCATAAATGAGCACTGTCAAACATATATAAGTTAACAAAAGATATAGTAAATAGCACTGACTGTCAGACGGAAGGTACGATATAATTAATATTATAATAACATAGTGTTCCAAGAGTATATTGTTCGAACATGCTCTCTCCACTACTTTGACCGTGGCCGTGGCTTCTTCCACTCGTGTAGTGATCTATATTGTTCTTCCCTAGCGTATGCGGTGGTTGGATTGAAGAACTCGCCGAGAATTGCATACGTCCCGGTGGATGAACAACACAATGTCGGCAATGAGGTTTCATAGTGTTCTTTTGTCCATACTCTGGCATACAGGTAAAACGTTCCGCAGCTGCGAAAAAAAAAACAAACCAGTGCGTAGTTAGTTGTAAATCTTCCGATTACTCTCATCATCTCGCATAGATAATACCTACAAAGGACCGTCGTTGTTTTAAACACTGTACAAAGAATTTTACGGATTACACTTAAGATATAAAATTAAAATAAAATTTGTGTTCAAAAAAGTTAAGTTTGGCACGAGGTACATCAATCTTGCCTCCTTGACGTCCATACAGTTTGTATGCCCTGTTTAGAGATTTTTGACAGTGTTAACCAACAAAATATTTTTGACAGCACTTAAATGTATTTTGTACTTCAAAACTATGAGATTCAGACTTACAGATTTAGCATAACCAAGAATTCCATATATGTTTCTTTGTCATAGTCAGCCGGATCAAGCACCACTGTAAGTGTCTGTATAGGATAGATGAGGAACAAACTATAGTGATGGTTACAAAACAATGAAAAAACAGGTGTTAGATTATACACACGGTAGTTAGTTGATAAAGAATATAAATGGACTTACTCAAAGTTGTACGGCGCGAACACCACCTCCTTATCTTGCATACAAAGAAGTGCTTGGACGATATAGACTATCACCTCCCTCTTCTTTTTAGTGTGTAGGTCATTGATGATCTGCTTCTTTTCCTCGGGTGTTTTGTCCTTAAGTTGGGGGCTGTTGTCTTCAAGTACGACTGTGTGTTGGGCCTGGCAAATTCTAACTGGGTCCAAAAAACCAACGCTCTGATGTGTCTCCGACGCTAGATGGAATTGTGCCCTACATGATGATGAATGATATGAAACAGAATGAATTTGAAGGGAATGTCGAAATTGGGATAATGACGAAAATACTTACCGAGCCCAGGCGCCTACAATGTTCACATCCATTTCACGGAGACGATATAAAGCGTGTATATCGTTCCAAACGATGTGGTACAATCCATTTTTTGCCCCAGCGAAAGATTCTTGAGGCACTTTACTTTACATGGCACGCCCGTCACTCCGAGTGTGCTGGCCTCCAAATTCCATGCATGAAATTTACGCAACTGCCACGGCAATCCAGCCAACTTAGTCGATTGGAGGAATGGTTTCCCTTCCTCGAAATTTTCAGGGACATCAGATGTAGGCCAAAATTCCAACTGAGACTGAGCTCTAGCAAGTGACTCATGAGAAGGATTTGGGGAAGTGTCGTACTTTCTGTTTTCGGAGCCACGAAAGACCGTAAACATAAACCTGTCCACATCTTTCAATTTTATCTTGCTAGAGTGGGTGGAAATGATTCGTGGTATTAGCCTTCTCAGTGCATCAACAAGAAGTGGAGATAACGGCTGAGGTGTCGACGGTAGATTTGTTGTGGCATTAGTCTTCGATGTACTTGGAGGGGAGTTCATTATGACCACAATATCTCTACGGTGCCAACATATGAACTGGTTGATAGCATCACCGAGCACGTCGATCTCGTCTGCTGTAGGAATGTCGAGATCTATCTGTTGACACCCGTCCTTCACCTTAGACACTTGCACGCGGGCATAGTCTTCAGGGATTTCATTAGTTTCAGTAGATCCTCTAGGAAATGCCATCCCACTAGCAACCTCCTTCGATCGATAGGCCCTTCCAATCGGTATTAGTAACCGGCATGGAGTTGGGCCGGTTATATCATCAACTGGAAATTGGGCCGCAGGTGACGATGCAACACTTGGCGATTGGGTGGGATGTTGCTGTTGCCGTGAACTCTTAACCAAGAGAGCCCTTTCCAGGTTGTCTGGCAACTTTCCATCATTGGCACTAAACAGATCGATTAGCGCTTCGGTGACCTCCTCCCTCATTTGAGCTCGGCATTTCGCATTGTACCTGTCAGATTATAAATTATGAGATAGAAGTACATATCGTGTTTTGAATAACTCATTGATTATTTAAAACTCGTTGGTTATTTAAAATAAATTGAATTTAATTACCTGTCGCGTTTTCTATAACTCGCGGAGTCCTGCGGAAACCCGTACTTCCAACTAATGTTAGAGGATATACCTCTAACCGATCCTTTGTGTTCATGGTTTCCCAAAGCAGCAGTGAGCTGGTCGTTCTCTCTTATGGGAAAAAATTCTCCACGCTTCTCCTTTTCAGAATATTCAATCAATTTTCTAGCGACCTCTTTGACTCCAGGATCGCTAAACACCAATTGGCCATCCTTAATTACAGACCTGGCCCACACCCAGTTCGAGCTCCTAATGTTAAGTCCTGATACCGGTAAGGTTATACCCTTACTCCTCGCCTCTGCTTCCATCCGTCTCCACTCAGGGACTCGTGGCTCATACCTAGATGAGACAAGATGATGCGGATACTCGTTTTTCCTCGCCAGCTCTGACAACTTTTTGCTCATCGCCTTCGCTTCTGGAGTGTTCATGTTATCACAAATTTTTTTTCCAATCGGCGGGTTTTATCGATGAGTACTTGCTCATCGGTAATATGTTCTTCTTGACAAACTTGGTGTTAAGGTCACTTTTCCATTGTAGCATGGTTCTTTTCCCTGTTGCCACACTCTTCCGGATGTAGAAAACAAGCTTTCAAGTTCGTCCACAACACGTCCTTGATTGCATCACTAACTTCTTCCCATTTATTCCGGTTGATTGGACAATACTTGCGAACCAAATTTCTGCAAGTACTCCATTTTGCTGGAACGCCAGGAGGCCCGAGCGGTTCACTGTTATTGCCGACTTGACTTATCACACAAGTCTCATCGGTCAACTGACTTGTGCTTCTTTCTCCTCGTCTGTGTTTTGGCCTATTGCTTGTAGACCCTTCCATGGTGATGAGGTGGTGAGACGTGGCGGTATCTTGAACAACGGTGTCTTCTGACGCAATTTATTTTGGCTTTCTTCTTTGGCCGGTTGAACGTCGTAGTTTCATCTAATTTGTACAAAAAAAAACTGATAAATTAGAAGCGACATGAATTTATCTGAATCAAACTATTTTTTTCATACCAAGGGTAAACACTTACGGCCTCATCCATTGGGATAAAATCCAGATCAGTTTCAACTGGAACACGTTCTAATTGAAGCTTGAGATGTGGATCGCTCGGGGTGCGCCATGAAGTTTGGCTCGTAGATTTTGTTTGTTCGCTCACTTTTGGGTTCGGGATTATTTGCAAGTCCGGAACCTCAATAGTGTCGATATCAGGAAACACATTCATATCCGGAAAGTTGGCGTGTATGGGCTCGGTTGTAAAATTGAGCGATCGTCGGGATCGATCTACTATATCGGGTAGCAAAGCCATCAATTCTTCCAAAATAGTACCCTCCACCATTCTATTAATCAATGAACCATACAATATTAAATACAATGTCAAATACAATATTAATTACATTGATTTTAATACACCGAGTCCAATACAAAACGTTAAATACAATATAATAATATAATAATGTATTACTTCGGACATGGCGGCAGTTGGCTTGGCGAAGACATCTGCAGCACAACAGCAAACATTAGGGAAAGAAAGATTGCAATGCAGTAAAATAAAACATAAATATAACAAGCTCTCAGATAGCGCGTCCCGGAGTTATGCACACATGGAGAGCGCAAATATGCCTATTCATCATGGAATGTGTGTGACAAATGATTGTATGGAGAGAAAAATAACAGCAAGTTGTATTCAACGACATTTGCCGCCGGCGAAAGCAAGATGGCCTCCTAACGGTCGACAGAAAAAGTAGGCCATCTTGCCCTCGCCGAACGCATATGACGTTAGAATGGACGAATTCATAACAAACTAATAAAATGCAAATGATCATGGTACTATGTCACACACAATCTCAGAATGGCATGTTATCATCATAGAGCATTTAGAGTAAAGCAACAAGCAAGACATAAGGAAATATGAAGCGTGCTCTCAGGTGACGGGTGCCAAATAAATTGCCTCCTCGCCATGAATTGACGGGTGCCAACCAAATGGCCTCCTCGCCATCAAGTGGCGGGTGACAACATAATGGCCTTCTTGTCATAAAGTGACGGGCTGCCAACCAAATGGTCTCCTCGCCATCAAACGGTCAATTTCATCATCGATTATGTGTGGCTTCTAATAAAATACATATTGAACTAACTTTGCAGGAAATATTCATCACCAAACATAGACCGGTGAAAGCAAAAAAGCTGCCTTAGTTCATAATCATAGCGTAATATAGCAGGGAGCCTTTTTGCTTTCATCGAGCCGTGTATAGCGATGGATGCAGTAAATAAATCTAGGCAACTTGCCACACACAATCTCAGCATGACCTAAATCATCATCGAGCATGGAGTGGGACAGAAATAGAAGGAATACATAAAAGGCATGGCATAACTAGATATATACAAGGCATGGCATAACTAGATATGTACAAGGCATGACATAATTGGGATATGTATAGAAGGCATGGTGTAGCTAGAAATAAATACACGGCATGGTACAAACAAAAAGCATGGCATACCTACAAATAAATACAAGGCATGGCATAACTAGAAATAAATACAAGGCATGTCATAACAAGATATATACAAGGCATGGCTAAAAATAAATACAAGGCATGTCATAACAAGATATATACAAGGCATGGCTAAAATAAATACAAGGCATGGCTAAAAATAAATACAAGGCATGGCATAACTAGAAATAAAAACAAGGCATGGCATAATTGGGATATGTATAGAAGGCATGGTGTAGCTAGAAATGTATACAAGGCATGGCATAACTGAAATATATACAAGGCATGGTGTAGCTAGAAATAAATACACGGCATGGTACAAATAAAAAGCATGGCATACGTACAAATATATACAAGCCATGACATAACTAGAAATACATACAAGGCATGTCATAACAAGATATATAAAAGGCCTGGCTAAAAATAAATACAAGGCATAGCTAAAAATAAATACAAGGCATGGCATAACTAGAGATATATACATGGCAAGGATAAAAATATATACAAGCTAGGCATGGCATACATACAAGATTGATGGAGTAATATAGCAGGCATCACAAATTTGCAAGCAAATTCACAAACTTGCACACAATCACAATCACAAATTCACAAACCGAAGAACATTCACAAAACCGGCGATGGAGCGTGTGGCATGAAGCGAGCCCTATGAGGGCGGCTGCAAACGTCGACGTGACAGGGGCGAGGGAGTCGTCCGCCGAGACAACTTTGGCGGCAGACGGTCCCAAGGCGCGGCGGCGGCCTAAAGGCCACCTGCACGGCGCCGGTGAGCTCGGCATGACATCGGCACACGCAGCCATAGGGGGGAGGGAGCCACAGGCGCCCGAGTCTGGCGAGCATCCTCCAACGTCGGCCGCCATTGAAACATTGGAAGAAAGAGAGGCCGGCGAGGAGCTCATGGATGGAGGAAGCACCTCGTTGCCGGTGAGCTAGGAGGCGGCGTCGAGCTCGGTGCTTGGCGGGTCTTGAGGGGGAGGTGCGGCGGAGGCGGGAGTGGTGGTGGGAGCGGCAGTGGCAGCGGTGGAGGAGCGGAGGCGGCAGGGGAATGGCGGATCTGGCAGTGGGCGGCGGATCTGGAGGAGGGGGTGCGCGGCAGAGCGGTGGAGCGGTGGAGCAGTGGAGGCGGCGAATCTGAATCGGTGGAGCTGCGGGGTAGCAGCGGAGGCGCCGGGGGAGCGACGGAGCAGCGGAGGCGGCGGAACGGAGGCAGTGGATCTGGAGCGGTGGAGTGGCGGCGGAGCTCGTCGTCGGGGGAGCGGAGCCGGCGGCCGAGCTCGTCGGGGGAGTGGAGGCAGCAGGGGAGCGGCGTAGCCCTCTTCGGCGTCAGCGGCAAATTTTGGCAGCCTAATGGCGTCCTTAGAGAAAATCGCTAGGGAATAGAGAAAACACCCGTGCCCCTTACCTTATATAGCCTGATCTTTGCATACGCGCCGTATAAAGGTCCGCTTGCAAAGATTATGTTTACAAGCGCGCCTTTACCGTGTCCTCTTGCAAAGTTATGGCTTTATCTTTTTAATTTTATTGTACCATTATGAAGATACTGACAAAATAAATTATCTTATATACACGAAAGTATTTATCATACCTAAAGAAATATGCATAAGTTGTCGTGTAAAATTTTCGAGAATTTTTGAGCTAAATTACTATTTTTTTATATTAATTGATTTTCTACGTGATTATCGAATAATTCAAAATTGAACTACGTATGCATCGAGTAATATTCCAAAAATTCCAGAAAAAATATATGTACGATCATATGCTCCATCGTAGCCCATGTCTTATAGATAGATGAAAAAACAATTATCTTCTAAGGATAATAAATAGTTTTGTATACAAAGTATCAGATAATTATTATTATAATATCTATATTTAATCGAAAAATTCTACAAATTGGCATGGCAACATGTTTTTGGACCATAAGCTTGCAATAAAAAAATGAACAGAAACGTGACTACGCAGATATGCAAATGAACATAAACTAATTAAGTAGAAAATTATCAGACAAACAATATTGTAGCTTAAATTAATTAGAAAACATATATTAATTCCAAGAATAAAATAGTCCAAGCTAATTAAGAGTTACATAAAATTAATTCACCAGTAGAAAATGACCCATCTATGACGTTTTCCTCGTGACGATACATATTTTTGTCATTGAATAAGTAATATATATGACGAAATTTTTTGTTTCGTCATGGATCTTCTCTAACGGTGGTTCGTACCAACACCTATGACGAAAGTTTAAAATAGCGTCATATAACATGAGAAAATTCGTCACGGATGATGCAGGCTACTATTGGTTTGCCAGGTGGACTGAGATGAAAAACACATGGATGGTTCGGTTTTCTCTTTTTTAATCAGGAATTAAAATTTGTATTTTGTATTTCTCACTCATGATAACTCCAAATTTGATAATTTTTTTCTATTTTTTTCCAAAATCACAATCTTTCATTTAATAGCATTATTTTATGTTAATTACTATCCGTTAGATTTTTATCATATAGCTTGTTTTCTTCCACGTATGTAGAGAATAGAAATAGCTAAGCTATTGCATAATAATTGCTAATTTAAGTTCATATTTTATATTATTATGTTAAACATAAATTTGAAGTAACACACATAATAATTGCTAATTTAAGTTTAAACATATGATATTTATCATATTTTTATTTTTTTTTATTTTATTGTACCATTATGAAGTAACACACAAAAATAATTATCTTATATACATCAATATATTTTTCATATGTATTGTACTACATATAGGTTGTCCCCTAAAAGTTTCAAGAATTTTGGAGCTAATTTACTATTTTCTATATATTAATTAAATTTATACGTGGTTATCAAAATTAATTCAAAATTGATGTACATGTGCATGGAGTAAGATGCCGAAAATTTCAGAAAAATTATATTTAGGCTCGTAGGTGTTAACAACATAATTTGGTATTTGGATTATTTGAATTACCAGTAATTAGTAGTTGGTTGATTATTGGTGATTTGTGTCTAGCAGTCTAGGCGAGTTATTGATGTGCTGCAGTTAACGTGATTACGTGAAGTATTTGAGTGATCGATGGATGGAGTTGAAGCTGAAGCTGACGTGTGCTTGGGCTGCTGCTCGGTTGACTGTGCAAGCTGGGGTTGTACGAAGAAGACAGAAGCAAATCTATATTACTGCAGGAAGGGTGCCCCTGTGCAGGTCGGTTAATTAGTCTGGTGGTGTTCAGCCTAAGCGTGAGGATGACCGAGTCGTATGACGCAACGCATGCGTGGGTTCACAGGCGATGAAGCTGGTAACGCGTTGCAGTCAAGGAAAAGATAAAAAGTCCTATTCGGTTACAGATTTGTTGGGAGTTACCATGTAATACGGCGTTGTTTTGGCGCATATATATGTTTAGGTAATTAGACTAGGCCGATCCGAACACATTATCAATCTACTATTATTTTTCTTCGTTCTTCATTTTCATGCCTAGGTTTAGGTTTAGGAGTAATTTAGCTATTCTTTGCCGATTTGTCCTGTAAATCAGTCGCATGTCTCTGCGAAATTGAGACGATCTTTTTTGCCGTTTTGCTCGTAAATCGGCCGTTCGTCGTCACGTAAGTACGATATTTATCTCTTTGCTAATTTGCTTGTAAATTAGTCGTTCGATTCCACGAAAGTGAATTTATCTCAAAATCGGTTCTGCTAGCCGGTTTTGATCCGACGATTTTGACGACTCCATAGATTAGACCGCAAATCGTTAGGTGTTCTTGTGTTGGTCACGAAAAAGCGTCAACAGTACGCTCCATTGTAGCCCATGTTTCGGATAAATATGAAAAATTAAATTATCTTCTAGGGACAATTCAAATTTCTATCTCCAAATTAATACATAATAATTACAATAGTATATAATTTTGGTAAAAAAATTTGAAAATCGACAGGACAACATTTTTGGTCCATGAGCTTGTCATAAAAAATTCAGATGATTTTAATAAAGTGAGACCATACATTGTTTACAAATGGGCACATCTCTCGCACAGTTTCTTATAACTCAACACAAATATCTTCAATTGTATAAAATGTATATTCTCAGTTTATTAAAATTATATAATTTTTTTATGGAAAGCTCATGGACCAAAAAACATATTGTCGTGCCAAATTGTAGAATTTTTCGATTAAATATAGATATTATTATAATTATTATGTGGTAATTTGGAGAAAGAAGTTTGAATTGTCCTTATAAGATAATTTATTTTTTCATCTATGTCCAAGACATAGTCTAGAATGTAACACATGAGCCTAAAAATATATATTTTTATTTTTTTTAATCTTATAAGACGTACACGTAGCTCAATTTTGAATTATTTTGGATAATCATGTGGAAATTCATTTAATATATAGAATATAGTAAATCCATTCGAAAATTATTGAAACTTCTACCATAAGTTGTATGTAGGCTATTATATATGGAAAATGTATTAGTGTATATAACATAATTATTTATTTTTGTATGTCATTTTATAGTGGTACAATAAAATGAAAAAGAAAATAAAAAATAATTAAAGATGAAATGAGAGTGAGGCCTACTTGGGCCCAATTGGCCCAACTAGCCATCCATCTAAATCCAACGAGTGATCGTGCCCTAGTAGTATAAAATACTTACAAACCCTAGCCCCTCTCATCCTATCCCACTCCCAGCCACCACCATCCTTCCCCTCCTCTTCTTTCCTCTCCTCCCCTAGCCGAGCCGCCGCCCCTTTGTTGGTATTTCTTATTGCCATCCTTAGGAACATAGTTCCCAACGACGGCAACTTGAAATAATCAATGATAATCTATGGTTTGGCAGAAATGAATCCGCAAGCGCATGGATATATTATTGTAGCATTTTACCTGGGAGTATTCCAAGATATTGTATTTATTTTATCCCAAGGGAAGATTCGTAAAGTGTAATCATTCTAATAAAATACATACACATGTATGAGTCATAGTTCTAAATAGGGATAAGAAATATATCCTGGGTGGAGTGACACAAGCGAAGGATCTAGCTAAACTCTATATCCTAAATTAGTCTAAATAAGAGCAGTTATAGTATAGTTCTATTTTCTTTACTTTATACAACACTCTAGCATCTTCTAACCAGTATACAATAGTGTGTACCCTCCTTACAATACATCTATAACTAAGCCTAGACCTAGCTATGTCCTCCCGGTGCTTCGCAAAGATAACCCGGCCTGCCGAGTTAGTTACGACAGACTGTCATAACCATCCAACCGAAGTTAAATGCGGAGCTGCATCTAACCCCAAAAATTTCTATGTAGAAAACTATACTGCGAGGGAGACACCCGTACCGAGCTGTCTCCATCGGCGGCCCGCAAACACACCCAGAGTATAATCGCCTAAATAATGGTAAGATCCAGCCTGGACACCATGTCTAAGCCATCACTCCCTACTCTACAGCCTTGCAATTGAAGTAGAGTATCTAAGTTCTAGATTAATATTAGTAGGACTAGCCTAAGTTGAATACTAACCAAGTTCCTAGACATTATACCCGCACCAATGCAAATCCCAGATAAATGTAACCATACTGGTATACTAATCATATAAATGCTAAAGTTGGCAAGACTAGTTTATGATTGGACTAGGCTATTGCAATTGGATATAGATATCTACATTGAAGTATTGAAAGTCATACAAAAGAAGAAGAAAGCAAAGTAGAACTTTATCCGAATTCCTCCGAAGTCTTCCTTGAACTAGAACTATTCTATTCCTACTTCTACTACATTAATACTACAAGTAGAGTGAGCTTCATTCCTTACTTTGGTGTGTGTTGAAGAGTGGAGTGAGGCATCCTTTCAAAGAGCTCAATGACGGCAACTTTCTTTGGGAAATGACCACCATGCCCCTTGTAACCGCCATCAGGAACCAATGAGAAGCCGCCACATCGAAGGTCGGTGGGGAGTGGCGGTGCCTCTGGTTCGGCCGAACCAGGATGGTTCAGTCGATCGACACCTGCCTCCAACCAACTCCAGCTTTCTCCAGTGGACTGACAGGTGGGTCCTGGTGTCAGTGGCACGTGCAATGACGGCTACTTAGGTCGGTAACTCTGTCAGTTGGCCCTCTCATTCCTTGGGAGTGAGGTTTCCTCCATTTCTTCTCCTTTTTGATATATTTTCTCTACAAGTAAATATT
>CM002478.1:4669834-4680102 GCA_000325765.3 Leersia perrieri
GCCCTAGTCTGACTAGGCCGAGCAGGTCACGGCCAGCTGGGCCCAGTGGGTCAGCCTGTATTTTTTTTTATGTGTACGTTTGTACTGTGTGTATGTGTATGTGTATGTGTATGTCTGTATTGTGTATGTGTACTAGGCTAGGCTGTATTGGGCATTGTATTTTGATGCAAATTTAAATGTATAATAATATAATTGTGCACGTTCTATTTACAACAATATATAATATAATTGGGCCTGTTTATGACGATATTGAGGAATGAAACCAGTTCTATGACGAAATTGTCATATTCGTCATTAACAAAATAACATGACCCTGTGTTTTTTACGAACTCAGTTCCGTTACCAGTTCGTCATAGAATTTTCTTTGTGACAAATTTTGCATCTACTATGACAATAATGTTTCGTTGCAGATAGACACATTCCTACTAGTGATTTAACTAGTTTTCTGCTGGGTAAATTAATTTAATTAGTTAAAGTTGTTTGGAATGCATAATTTAATTTACCTAAAATGAGTAAAATATATTTTCCATGAAACTTGTTACTTCTTTATTTATATAAGGAATATTCACATTAATTTAATTTTACATGTTGCTATAAATTTAGCGTCGATCATTCATTAATATTAGGAATAATTAAGAAATTTTACAGTTAAGAGTAAGTAGGTGGGGTGGCAAATGAACTGCCAACACGGCTAACTTTTTTAATAGAATAATATACTTAAATTGTTATATGAGTGACAAGAGAAGTTGGCTATACAAAGTCATAGACAACACACGTACGTAATCGAGCAGAGGGAGATAAAACACGTTTGAAAAATTAATAAAACATCTCGAATGTTAAGATAAAACAAGTTTGCAAACTGAAAGTCTGAAAAGTGACTAAAAACTACATGAGACGATCTAGCATTTATGATTCCAGGCTCACGATCGATGCCTTGGTTTCCTTCCCCGGGCGTAAGGTAGATAGATTAAAATCCCATCTTAATTCATTGTGTTCATCATACCAAAAAAAAATACTAGCTTGTGAAAGTCACCATTATTACTGAGCCATGTAATTTCATCGGGGCCAAAAAACCATTTGAAGAAGGTTCATAAAGGGAAAAACATATCAGAAAAATAGGGCAGTAATGTGCCAACTGTACAAATTATGCGAAAAATAAATAACACAAACAAATTATATACACAAAAGAGTATTTATTAATGGGCCAAGGTCAGAACAGACATACACATAACTGTATCCGGGTCAAGGCAGCACATCAGGACATGAACTTAGCATCCATATTGCATCATGATGGCCTTTATTGGAGCAGATAAAGAGCAAACGCACACATAATACATGGATACAATCGGTTGATGATATCCAATTTTTATTGAATACAACTGGGCAAATGACAACCTTGGCCTTGGACATGGAAATCACAGGGCATGCACATGCACGATTAGGCAGCAACTGATGCGATGCTGGCGTCCCTGGAACAGAAACGGTCACATCCTTCACTGCAACGTTCCATAATTGTTGCCTTTTCTTTGGTGTCATCAACTGGTGAGAACAAACCGTTTTACTTGGCAGTTAGCAAACAGTAACTAAATTTAATGTTGTTCAGTTTTAATATTTACCACTGTTCATATTGCTGCACACGAAAGACCTGCATCCCAAGCGGCAGTACTCAATGCTCTCTAGTCCCTCTGGCAAAAAAGAATAGCTAGCTAGCATGTAAACATTTTCTTGATTGAAAGAAATAGAAACCAAAATTGAAAGAGTGAGTTATTTATACCGAAATCAGGGATAATGGTCAAACTGCGATAGCCTTCCGGGCACCGGTCGACCCCTGAGTTTCGGGGTATGAGTATACAATCACACCTCTTTGCGCAGGTTTCCTCTGAGGCCAACCAACAACATGCAGTGTAGCACGCTCTTGCAGTGCCGTTGTACCTGCAGCAACTCTTGACCGCAGATAAGATATTCGGCATCACTCTTGATAATGCTTCAGCCAATGACTCGATGGCTGGATTGTTAAAGTGTAATTTGAAGGCCAAGAATGTTGTACCTGCAAAGGGGAAGCTCCTACACAATCGATGTGGTGCACATGTCGTCAATCTCATAGCTAAAGATGGTTTGAAGGTTGTTGATCCTATTATTTCAAACGTTCGTGAGACTGTCAAGTATTTGGATGGTTCGCAATCTCGGAAAGAAAAATTTGAGGAGATTGTTGCACAGAAAGGGATCACATGCCAGAAGCACCCCAATATAGATGTTTGTACTCGTTGGAACTCCACATATTTGATGCTTGAGGCATCATTCCCATTCATGAGGGCATATGAATCATTGGCTGTCCAAGACAAAAACTACAAGTATGCACCCTCTGTGGATGAATGGGAAAGGGCATCTATTGTTGCAGAATTTTAAAAGTGCTATATGAGGCAACTTTAGTGATCTCGGGATCTTTGTACCCAACATCAAATCTATACTTCCATGAGTTGTGGAAAATCAAGCTGATCTTGGAAAAGGAACGATCTAATAGTGACACTGTGGTGGCTGCTATGGTTGAAAAGATGAGGGAGAAATATGACAAATACTGGTACAAGTCATATAAATGTCTATGCAATCCAGTTATTTTTGACCCAAGGTTCAAATTTAAGTTCATCGAGTTTCGTCTTAGGAAAGCCTTTGGAGAAGATGCTACAGAGAGGATTGGTAAAGTGGAGAAAAGACTAAACTTGTTGTTTGAGGAGTATTCTGCAAAACTAAAGGATAACTTTGCTAACTCGAATATGCAAGACGATAATGTGATGGATGTACCTGAAAGTGATCCATTTGCTGATTGGGTTCATCATATCAATGAAGAATCAAATGAACAAATTGATACTGAATTGGATGAGTACCTCAGAGAGAAACCAATACAAGAATTTGGAAAAAAGTTTGATATTCTCAGTTGGTGGAAGGCTAACTCATCCAAGTATCCGACCCTTGCTCACATAGCACGAGATGTGCTAGCATGGCCAGCTTCAACAGTCGCATCGGAGTCAGCATTCAGCACTGGATCTAGAGTTGTTAGTGATTTTCGGTGGTCTCACAATGGACTCTATTGAGGCGCTCATCTGCCTTCAGGATTGGTTTAGAAGTTCTGCCATCTGCCTTCAGGATTGGTTTAGAAGTTCTGCAGGTATAAAGAACTGCTCTATCTATTTACTTCTTTTCTGCCTATATAAAACTAATTCAGTACTATATTCCTATTGTTAGATCCTGACATAGACATTAGCTCGGTTAATGACATCAACTGTCGTGACTATTTCTTGGTAAGAAAATTTTCACTTTCATAATTCAGTTAGCTGCTATAACATATAGATAGGACTGCTGGAGTCATATGGGGTTTAATGAGCATTTTTGCATTGTTTCTCTGTTCCTTGCTATTGCTAATGTTTTTAAATTTTTATGTACAGAACCTGGGCGACGAATCAGTGGAGTGAATACTTTCTTGTCTGATAAATGAGTATGTACTGTTATGTTCAGTTTACACATTCTCTAGGTCCAAATTAGTACTAGCCAAAACTGAAACTTTTGAATTTCAGTTTACTGCATTTGAGCACAGTTAATTCATGATGCACTGTCAATAGTATAGTTAATTCACATAGAAACACAGTTACAAAAATAATTTCTTTATTCTGGGTAAAAACATATCATTGATTGCTTAACAATTTATTTTGGTTGGGATTTCTTTAGTAGTTTTAGTGTTTCAAGAGAAAATTTATGTACACAAAAACTAGTTCATTGCACATTGCTCAATAAAACATCCATGCCTTGCTTCATGTCTCATCTCATAAACTCATTTTCAGGATTACAAGTAATTTTCTTTTCTGAATTGTAACAGAGTTATCAACAAAAGCTTTCTGGTCGTGACCATTGAACTGAGGAGGAAGCCATTGTGTATCTGAAATTGTGTAACTGAAATTAGCAATTACAGTAATTTTTTTGTCTGTGTGTACCTATAGTTCATCCTCATCTTATCTGAATATCTTCTGATGGGATCAAGAAAATGGTGAATTTCTGGGCAATGGGCAGCAAATGGTGAATTTCTGCTCTACTGCTATCTGCTTCTTGCAAGTCATTCAACTGAACCTACATTGGAGTACTAGTATATTACTCTAATTCTGCAGCTCTGAAATTGATCTCTCATTTTTTTATCAATGGAGTGAATGGACCATACAAGTATTATGCATAATTTTCTCAGATGGTTTTGGTGTGGTATTCAGTCTTATAGGCATCTGGTTCTAGTGCCTGCAGTGTGGAAACCTTTGATTTTGGCATTTCCTTTCAGGTTTTAGACCCTGTTAAGGGGAGCTCTTGCTATGTTACCTGCTAGATCAATGCATTCTTTGACCCTGTTAGAGCAATCACTAAAATATAATGATGTCAGTGATGGTCTATTAAAATTGAACGTTTAATAATATACTGTACTACCGTATCACTTTTACATGCAAGTATGTAACCTGTGTGCAACTTCGTATACGGCTGAGGCAACAGAGGTCAAAACGCTGCTACATCACTCCTGGGCCGACCCTAGAACCTAATGGTCCGGCCATAATCCCACCAAACACGGGACGGGGCAGTGCCACCAAGACAAATGGGCCAGAGAGGGGCAGTAACGGGTCGGCCCGTCCCGCCCCCCTTGCAGGCTGAACGTGGACCAGTTCCAGGGCTAGTCCCAGCACAAGTACACACATCAGCACACCGTTGATGTTGATACCCTTGCTTCCCATGGTTGACTGGTTCCTTCTAAACACAAAGAAATATAATAGCTTGGGATGCTCGACTGATGAGGCTACACTCGCATGGCTCTTATTTATAGCAGAGGACGGCAGGCGGATATGATTGTTGCACCTAGTAAACACCTAAACACCATGTGCGTAAAAAACTTAAAATATATTATTTCCACTACTACAAACCCCTACAACCGACGCCTATGATGTATTTCTTGGCCTTCCCCGGTTCTATAATAAAAAACGGGTACCTATAATATCTTTTAGGTGTCGGTTTATATATATGAGATCCGGCACCTATATAAAAAGCCGCTACCTTTCTAGTCAGGAATAGTGGATGGTTTGTATAAGAAATCAGCACCTATACGTGGGCCTCACCGAGCCAAGATGTCGGTGCGGACTTAAGTCCCACCAAATTCCGCATCAAGTCTGATACTAAGGCCTTATTTGGTTGGCAAAAATATTGCCTTCACCTATCACATCGAATTTTGGATATATACATGAAAAATAAAATATAGTTTTAAAAAATAACTAATTGCACAGTTTAGATGTATTTTACGAGACGAACCTTTTAAGCTTAATTAGTCTATGAATAGCCATAACTGCTCTAGTAACCCCACTCCTATAGTAATTAGTTTTCTAATTAGTCGCCGAAATAGCCTTCTGATATCCAATCAAACATTCGATGTGATACCCAATCAAAAAAAATTTCGCCAACTAAATAGGCCCTAATATTTCTACCTCTCTCGTTCCCTTTGCTCTCTCGTTTTTCTCCTTCCCTCCGCCTCTCTCCCATGCCACAGAGCAGTAGCTGGCAGCGAATCAAGGCCGCTGTGGTGGCGGTTAGTCAAGGTGACAGCGAATCAAGGCACGGTGGTGGCTGGATCTTGGAGTGAATCTGCGCGGAAACGGTCGGATTTGGAACTTCAATCCGTCATCAATGGCGGCGGTGCTCACTGTCGCTGGTGGCCGGAGGTAGGGGAAAGGCCCGACAGGCAGGCCCCACCTATCAGTGGCCTCACGCACGCGCGCACACGGCCCCCTCGGCCTGATGGGCTGGCCCACGCAGGGTGGGGAGAGTGGTAGCTGGCCACGTAGTCCACGGCCCAGCGGGAAGAGGTGGAAGGGAGGGAGGGGATGGCGCTAGCAGGCCAGGCTGGTGCGCGGGAGGAAGGGGAAGGAGTGGGCCAAAAATGGGCTGAAAGAAAAGGACTATTTTTAAGACCTTTTCATTTAAATTATTGTTGAATTTAAATTTCATTTATTAAAAATATGTCATAGGGTCAAATAAGTCCTAGAAAAATCTAGAAAATACTTGAGCCTCAAAGTATTTAATAAAATTTTATCTTGGCCATTTTCATGTTGATTTTTTTTCATAAATTTTAATCTAGACTTTCTTTTAAATTTTAATTTTTTCTAAAAAGATGCATTAAATGAACACTTTATTTAATTAACGATTTTTTGGGACGTGATAGGCAGACGAGCGGGTGACGGCGGGCGGTCAGGTGGCGGTGGGCGACCGGCGGTGGCGGTGGGCGACCGGCATTGGCGGCGGCCTCGGAGGAGCGGCGGCGAGACCAGATCTAGCGGAGCCTGGCCCTGGAGCGGGCGGGTCGGATGGCAGATCCGCCGGCGGCGGCCCCGGGACAGGCGGCTCGCCACGGTGGCGGGCGAGATGACGACAAGGATGGCGACGGCTCGGGACGGCGGCTGCGATGACGACGGCACGACTAGTGGCAACGGCTAGACGATGACGACGGAGCGGCGGCAACAACAGTTGCGGACGGTGGCGGCGAAGATTTTTTTTACCTTTTTTATTTTTTTTCAAATTTCTGTTTTCGTCTGCTGTTCTTTTTCCAAGCGGCTAGCAATCCGCCTAGAAATATTCTACCCGTCGAGTTTTGTGGGCGGGCGCTAATCCAGAAAAATTTTGATTTTTCAATGCAATTTGAATCAGGTATTTCGAAGACCCGCCCCCAAAACCCTATTTGCTCACCCGTAAAACACATTTTTGGCCTATTGTTTTTGTTAGAAAGTGTAATGATTCTGTACTCCCTAGGAGTACATACTACATACTCCTTGTCCCCATCCACCGTCGATCAAGGCCAGCCTGGATGAAGCCCAGCTACCGGGTCTTGATTATTCAACCCGCTTTTTATTTCTAACGAAAAAAATCCTTAATATTTGTATATACTAGCAAAGGTGCCCGTTACAGCACAATCATTGTTATTATATTATTATTATGTAGTGCAATAACGGAGGCGATTTGTTATCTAGTAAAGCATACATTGATGTTGATTTTTTCCAATTTCTAAGTGATAAAAATATTTATCATAATTTTGCAGCAAATTTAATAGCTAATAAAGCATATAAATGAAATATGTAAATTAAAAGGGATTTAGATTGGCGTAATAAATTGAATAATTGATTTTGGCCCAACTTTCCGGCCTGGCCTATTAAGGCGTCGGCCCGTGGAGGCGCGCACGCTTGCGAAAGGCGGCCTATGAGGCCTGCAGCCCACTTAGTGGGTCGGCCCAACGCGGGTAGAGGATAGCCGTCCAATTGGATCGGACGGCTGAGATCTCCTCGTGTCTAGGTCAATACGTGTGAATGGAGAGGGCAAACCCTAGTTCCCAGATCCAATCGGCGGTGACCTGCTTGAACCCTCTCGGTCTTCTACCGTTGAGAGAGGCGCAAGCAGGCGTTTCGGCCTCCACCAGGGGAGACGGCGGTCTTCCTCCCCTCCGATGGCCCTCTGGGCTTCGCGAGGTGGTGGTGTCGGTCCCAGTTTTTTGAGGTCTTCATGTCCGGCGGCGGCGACGGTGGCGCCAAGGAATATGGTCCTCCAGTGCTCTTCCTCGCCTCGATGGTGCTCTACTCCAGTACCGCCGATGAGCTCGTGGAGGTGGAGTCCATTTTCGTCGCCTCTTGTACAGGAGTCTGCATCGGCAGGCATCTTGTCGTCTCAGTGAGGCGGAGGTGCTGTCGGTCAAAGGTACAGCGACGACTGAAGGTGTGGCAGCAAGAAGGGGAGTGGATCGAGCTCGAGCTTCCATCGGCGACCGTCGACAGCGAGCTCTGGTCCAGGATCTGAGAAGCTTGGGGTGTTCCCCAGCCAATACTCCTTCACCAGTTTCAACCCGTCCATGGTGGCGGCGTCTACTGCGGCCCGTTTTAAGGCTTGTTAGCGATGAAGCTTCTCCAGATCTGGGGTTTTTTGGTGCTTTCAGATTTTTTTTTTTGGAATTTTTGTTTTCTCCCAATTGTTTGAAAGTTCCAATTGTGTGGGTGAGCGATTGGAGATGATGAGAGGATTGCTTCGTTTTCGGGTGGCTGTGGTGGATGATTTGGTCTGAATTGTGGCTTGTTTTTGTGGATCAGATTAGAAACTCGTCGCTTGCTGATTCACCCAACTTTTCTGATTGCTCTTGCCTCGTCTCTGCTTGATGTATGATTCCGTTAGCATTGGATTGGAATTGGAATATGTATTGGTTGCTGGCTGCCCATGTCGATCTGGTGTTTGAAATGGACGCCAGCGACGACGCCTCCGTTGAAACGGACGCTGACGTCATCGTGGACGTCACGATGACGTCAGCGACGGACGAAAATATTTAGGCACACACGGTACGACTAGTTTGCGCCGGGGCGCCCTTCATTCATGGTAATCACGTGAACCATGCATGTTCCTTTAAGTGACGAGGAAAGACGTGTACCGTGCATTGTTACTAAATATCAGCATACGCTGCATGCACTAATCACGGACAAAAAGTAAAATGATCAAATCCCGTAAATCTTGTCATGTGCAGCCTTATTTGATGCTCCCTCCATCTCCAAATGATCTTCATATTTAGTTTTGGTGGAGATTTAATTTACATCGATCTACACGCATAGTTATTACTAAAATCTGGTGTTGACCAACTAGAACACACATGCATACTAAAGGCATTTACTTCTGCACGGAAAAACGAAGAAGTACTCTCTTATGCAAATATGAAGATCATTTGGAGACAACATCAAAATTCTAATATGAAGATCATTTGAAGATGGAGGGAGTATAAATTTACGCAATTCCTTAATCACGTCGAGAATAGATCAAGTAGCCACCCCGCTAATCACGTGAGACTTAAATTGGAACAAATCATGTTACGGATTAGGTGTAGTAATTAATACTAACTTTCAGATCATTTGAAGATGGAGGGAGTATAAATTTACGCAATTCCTTAATCACGTCGAGAATAGATCAAGTAGCCACCCCGCTAATCACGTGAGACTTAAATTGGAACAAATCATGTTACGGATTAGGTGTAGTAATTAATACTAACTTTCCCTCCTCTGTTCACTCACGTTGGAATCTTGCGTGGGAGCTTGTGCAAACCTTGCTCATGTGCCCGAAAATCCAGTAAATCTAGTACATAAATTCAGCAAATCCAGTAAATCTTCTATTCGTTGCGATGACTGTTGGAAATTTAGTCATTTTTCGATATAGTTTAATCCAGAAATTCAATAAATAAAAACACAACATGATGAATATAAAATATTGGAGATAATCTTGATTGAAACAAAACATATTTACCATAGAAAGAAACATGATAATCCATATCATGCTCATGATCAAAATGAGGAATTCATAACCAGAGTTGAACGTAGTCAAACTACTTGATCCGTCATTGTTCCCTCCTCCGTTTCCTCCATCAGCTCTAGATCCATCACCACCTCCATTGTCACCACCATTGTTGATCGCATCATCAATCGCCATGAAACCTTGAGCAGTCGCGCAATGCGCTCCCCAAAAACTATATCACTCGTCTACCCGTACAGGTACTCGTGACGAGGTGTTAGTTCCGGAGGCCTGCTCGTTCCAAGATCTTGTGCACGCAAGAATAAGGAATCGAGAATGGAGAGATTGCAATTCAAGAGGAAGAACACCAAGAACACCAAGAACAATGGAGAGTATCTTGGGTTCCAATGGAGAGAGAGTGAATCAATACTTAGAGAGTGATTAGTGGTCTGGGCTTAATGGGGTTTATAGAGAATAAACACAGACATTAACACTCATTCCAGCACAGTAACTGACCGTTTGTTCTACCGGAATGTCCGGTAGAACCATCGGACATTCCGATAAAATCCTCTGTTCCAAACAGAGGGATTTTGCCGGATATTCCGGTAAAACCATCGGAGATTCCGGTGAAACTCCTCTGTTGGCCAACAGGGAATTTCCCAAACACTACCGGACACTCCGGTGAACAGAGGGATTTTACCGGATATTCCGGTACTTTTACCGGACATTCCGATAACACACTCAATCACTTAATTCCACAAATTTGCATTCTTATGTGCCTTTGAAGTTTTAATTATTAGATTTAAAATAGATTTAAATCCAACAATCCCCACCAAACTTCAAGGCTCACATGAGTGCACCAAGTTCTGCTCTTGTTTTATATACCAGCGTTTCGGTGGAGACTGTTAAGTTGAACTACCACCTAGAAAGTAGATTACATTTGATCACAACTA
>CM002478.1:4687568-4759715 GCA_000325765.3 Leersia perrieri
CACTATCCCCTCCAGCAGCGTTGTCGAACGGCTCTACCTCACCATGCCTTGTCCAACAAGTGTATCCTTCCATAAATCCTCTTCGTATCAGATGACTTTGCACTTGTCTTTTCTCCGGCCACAGCTTCTCATTCTTACAGTCCATACAAGGACATCGCATATGATCATTCATGCTCTCATGCATATTGTTCTCAGCGATGGCTAGAAATTCCGCAACACCGCTTCGATACTCCTCGCTTAGTCGATTTTTCAAGTATATCCATCTTCTCTCCATCTACAATAATTTAATAATATTAGTATAACTTAATATTAATAATCAAAATTATACAACCGGTGTTAATTACCTTAATGATTTGATGTTTTTTTTCTATTTTTCGGCAAAAAATCGCCCTCCTTAGCGTCCCACCCGAAATGTGAATAGTACAATGGGTTGGGATAGCAAATTTCTCAACAGGTTGTGGTATATATAGTCATCTAATTTCGGTAGCGGTTTATTAAGATACAAACCATGATAGACGGTTTCCTATATCTCTTTCGGTTTTTCAACAAAAACCCGTTACCGATTTGTCCATATCTGTCACGGTTTTATAAGGACCGACCGTGACTGATAGTAGGCACATCGGTAACGATTCTAAACTAACCAACCGTTACCGATGTTACCACATCGGTCACGGTTTTAATTCCTAAACCGCGACCGATAGGGTAGTATCGGTTTTTTATTCTGAGCCGTGACAGTTAGTTTCCTATCCGTCACGGCCCTAGACTTCTCACGCTATCTATCACGGTTTTATAACTTGGACCGTGACAGAGGCTACATTCCGTCACGGTCCTCGTTTCCCCGTTACTAATCAGCCGTACTGGATGGCCGGATCTGTAGTAGTGAAAAATATATACACTCTGAGGCTCGTAAAGGGCCCATGCTCGGCTCGAGCAGGCTTGCGAGTCTGTGATGGTGGTCGGGCTCGGCTTGTTAAGAGCTCGAGCTCGAATCAATTTTAAGACGAGCCAAGCTCAAGTAGCTCGCAAGCTCCACGCTTATTTGACAACCCTAGTACTATCTTCATCTCAATACGAGTCATTTTAGTTTGCACTACTAAAGGACAATCTCTTTATGACGGAGAAAATATATTATTGGACAAATGGCTAATTACAATATTTAAATTTCATGAAGGAGAGCAATCCAGGAATTGGAGCACAAGTGGGGCCCATTTAATTAACCATGGATACCTAATCAAGTGGTCGAAATAGATTTGCCAGTGCTAATTACATTGCATACCATGCTTTACGTCGGTGAAAAAGGAAAGACAACTTACCTAAATGTGTGAACTTGACTGCTTAAGGTTTGTTAAGTTCTAAAAACTTTTCGCAAAAAATACCATATCGAATCTTTAGACACATAAATAAAATATTAAATACAGTTTTAAAAAATTAATTACACAGTCCGGATGGAAATCGCGAGACAAATCTTTAAGCCTAATTAGTCCATGATTAGTAATAAGTGCTATAGTAACACACATGTGGTAATGACAGATAAATTAGGCTTAATAAATTCGTCACGTGATTTTCAGGCAAGTTATGAAATTATTTTTTTACATATCCGAAAACCCCTTCCGTCATCCGGTCAAACATCCGATGTGACGTCCAAAAATTTTTATTTCGCGAATTAAACGTTGCCCTTAATAGTAGGAAAAAGTCTAAGCAACCCCTAACTTTTGTGGTATTTGAACTATTTCACAATCCTTCCATCCCATAAAACAAGTTTTTATGGCATTTGATTTTTTTTTAAAAAAAAGTCTTTCTTAGCCATAATAGGTTCCAACTAGTTAACTGTAAGAGAGATTATTCTCTCCTATTTTCCATCCATTCACCTGCTTCATTAAATTTGTGCATGGATGGCGGGATTAGAAGGAAGTTTTAGTTTATAAAATCATATAGGGGCATGTTAGAAGGAAGTTGAGTACTAATTTACATGAAAATCTTGTTCTCTAGAGAGGAGGGAGTACTAAACTATTTATATCAGACGAATGGACGAGGACAAGCTGACAGCACGATACCCGGAGACCAGTGCTTTAGGGCCTTTACAATCGGGTGACTAGGATCGATGCTCAGTCCACCACATAGGAAGATTCCCGCCATGTCGGACGTACACCATGGTCTGTAGGGGAGTTCGTATCCCTCGAAGGACACAGGTTCTTCGTCAGAAACAGCAGCAAAAAGCAGGGTAGAAGAGAGAGAAGACAGAGCGCAGCGGAATCGGGAGAGATGCCTCCCGCCTGCTGGCCGCTGACTTGCCGTCGTCCTCCCGCCCACGCGTAGCTGGCTCGTCGTCGTCGTCCCGCCTGTTGACCGCCAGCTCACTGTCGTCCTCCCGCCCGTGCACCGCCGGCTCACCGTCGCAGCCGGAACAGCGAGGGGAGGGGGCAGCACCGCCTCGTTGTCCTCCTCCTGCCCGAGCGCCCGAGCGTCCTCCCAGCCGAGCACCGCGGATGGGAGAGGACAGGTGCCGGCGCCGGAGGGGGAAACGCGCGCCGGTGCCGGAGTCGTCGAAGCTCGATCTGGATCGGTGCCTCTCGATCCATGCCACCACCGCCTCCGCCCTCGATTGGCCGCCTCCGCGTGCTTGATTCGTTGCCGCCGTGCTATATTCACCGGTGCCGATGCCGAAAAGGAGGGGTGAGGTTGCGGGGGGAGCCCAGAAGTGGAGAGGGGAAAGCAGCACGAGGAGAGAGGAGAAAAAAAAAAGGAAGAGAGAGAGAGGAGAAAAAGAGAAAAGTGAATTCTAGTGGTAGGGCCCACACTCAGTGTCCTCCACTGTGGAGATTGTATCTTACATGTATCTCTATTATCTCTATCCTAGTTGGCATTTTTTCTCCCTCTAGAGACACTCATGGTAGTGTCTTTGACTGTAAGGCCGTGTACAACCCTGGTCACACCTACCTGTGGTCTCTGAACGGTCTAGAGGGGGTGAATAGACGCAACCTAAAAATATTCCTGCAAACACTTAAGAGTAGAAATCAGATCTCTGGACAGTCTGGTCCAATGGTCCGGACAGTCAGGTGGGTCCGGATACTCCGACAAAAGGGACCAGAGCCTCCGGACCTACAGTCACGAAATTCCTCGAGGGGAATTTCAGAGGATGCAGGAGATATAGGAAGCAATACAGAAAAGGAGACAAACACACAGCGAGTTTTTACCGTGGTTCGGACCCAAAGGTCTTTACTCCATGTTGAGGCGCTCCGGAGAGCGAGATCGAACGATCTCAAACCTCACTCATCTATCTCGCACAAGTTGGCCTCGATCTCCAAGGAGCTCTCGGACTAGCTACTCCCCGGACGATCCCATGATCAATTCCTAAGCCGGGAGTCCTAGCCCCTAGTAGCCTCCTTGCTCTATCGATCCCTACTTCTATGAGATAGCTGAGTTTTATACTCACTTACCTCGTTGGGGAGAGGAAATCCCGTACAAACTTCTCCCGGGCAACCACAAGTTGATCGGCGCTCCGGACGACACCTTGCCGTCTAGGAGATGGAATCTCCAAGAGTAACAAATCCAACCAGCTAGATCTTGCCCAAGCTCCAAGTGCTTTTCAAGGATCAACTCCACACACTCTCATAACTCACCCTCTCTTCTCACCTAATCTCTAAATCAAACTAAACCTAAGTGAGGAGAAATAAGTGCTCTAGATGCCTAGGAGTAGTAGGAAGTGAATGTGGCAGCCAACCTAGCTATGGGAGAGAGGTGGGCTTTAAATAGCCCACACACCTACCCACTAGCCGTTGAAACAGGATGTCCATACACTCCGAACGGAAGGTCCGAACACTCCGGACCTCCTAGCCGTTACACGGTGACGTGTAGCGGTGACGTTCACTAGCCGTTTGAACGGTGGTCCCCCATTCTGGACACTCCGGCAAAAGTAGCCAGAGGCTCCGGACAGCCCATGTCTGGACACTCCGGACTTGCTGTACCGAACCAAAACGTGCAAGTGTGGTGCATTACAAGTGTATCTCTCAGACGCTAGCATAGACTTGATCCTTTTGAGCATTTGGAGGTTGATCTAAGGTCTAACTAGCCGATCCCCCTTGATAGTACGGATCTTCCTACGACTCAAGAATAAATACACCCTATATCTACTCTTTTAAGCCACTCCGCCGTCCAAATCAGCTTCTCTCGAGTTAGAGTACAATTGGGGGGTCACTTGTCTTCTTGCAATGCTTCACAATTCATTAACAAACGTTAGTCCCTTAATAATGTTGTCAATTATCACCAAAACCCACTAGGGGTCGATTAGTGCACTTTCAGTCTCAACATGCCACGTAGGATAAGGCTACTATATGGTCACAACTTCTACAATGGATGCCACTCTTATAGGTCCCCTCCCCCTCTCCCCTCGGTCCCCACTCCCCCTCTTCCCTCGGTCCCCACTCGCCTCTCTCTCCCTTCACGCTACCGCCGCCGCTTCTCCCTCCCCTTCTCTGCCGTCGCCGGCGGCAGTGTAACATACCGGGAAAACCTAGCGAGGACAAGTAGCTTTGTCCGAAGCAACTTTACGGGAAATTTTGAACCGACATGCTAGCTCAACTTTATGAGGGTTAGCGAGGGATTTCGCTTGCAAGATTCGGTCAACGGAAGGATTTATCGCCCTAACCTAGTAAGACCATCACCTAGAAAATAAAACCTTACGAGTCGATTAATTTAAAACTCATTAAGGTAAACCAATATGAAAGTTTATAATAAATTGCTAGTGGAAGAATTTACTAGGTATGGGATTCACTTATGCATCAACAAAAATTTGATGAGGATTAAATCAACTAAGGGTCAATTGAACTATATAAAAGCTATGTACTTTTATGAAGTAACCTATAGGAAGATTTTCATTAGTACATCAAGCTAACTAAATTTGAATTCAAACTCCAAAGCATCCATCATGAGTGTTTGGTTGTTTACTTTTAGTTGTTTTTGGATCTTTAGCATCATATGTGGAAGCATATTCATATAGGACATAAATTGGTACATAATTAGTAGGGGCAAATCTAAAGGCCCAAAAATCCTAGAAACATTCTCATAAACACTTTACATTGTAGGGAGACCACCCACAAAATTTGATAATTTTATCACATCATTAGATGCCTTGATGATCTACTTCAAAATCTACCAAAGTCTGAAATTTCAGAAACTTTGAACCAACTTTGGGCCTTCACCAAATCTTAACCAAAGCTGATACATGAAAACCCTTTCAGCCAAAATGTGCCCAAACATGTTTAGTTTAAACCCTAGCAATATCTTGGGATGATTAACTCTCTAGCTACCTCAACTTCCTTGCTCAAAATCGAATTCAGCATCTGTCCTGAGAGTTAGAAAATATTCTAAGCCTGAGAATTCTGCACATCACTGCCTGATCACATATTTAGGGGGTTATTAGGGCTTAACCAGTGGCCTAATGACCAAGAGGATTGCACAAGGCATAAGTACACATCTCATACTATCCTCAGGAGGGAATGGCAAAATTTAAGCATGGGTGTAAAATTGATGGAAAAGCATGGGCAAAACTGATACCTGAATTGTACTCTCCCTAGATATTTTTGAGCTCTCTCTTGCAAAATATCACTGGCCAGTGGGCCCCACGACCCCTGGGACCCACCTGGCAGTCGCACACACCGCCCCAACCTTCTAGGACGTGAGAGAGATGGTGCCACGCACTCCCATACGCGTCCCTTGCTCAGTGAACCGCTTAGGAACGCTCTGGTCGCCGTCGCCGTGTCAACCCGATCGAAATCGATCAAAAACCTCCCAGAACGCGTGGCACGATGTGCACATCACGTTCCAATGGCTCTCTCCCTCTCAAACCCCGAGAAACGCCAGGAAACACGCCGTCTTCCTTGGCTCCAGCGGGATCATCACCGTCGCGATCACGCTCCTATGAGTTCTCCCCGTGCCCTACTCATCCATGCCTATTTTGTCCCCTAGGTCACTGTCGGTGATATGGGCCCAGGGGTATCACCAGACATTGATATATTAAGGTGGAAAGCGCTTCCATCACCAGCGCACCCCACGGACATGCCTCAATAGCTTATAGTGGTCCGGGTCGCGGGCGGTCACGTGGCCACCCCGAGGGTGGGGTTGGCCCGGGGGCTGCCCGGAGGCCATTCTCCGCCACATGACAGGGTTCGGGATCACCCGAACCCCTACCCCATTGACCCGCACCTCTCCTGTGGGAGAGACGAGCCCAACTACCATAGTTAATGCAACGGACAGGTGCTGCCCCATCGCATTTAATGCGATGTGAGGCGCGTTCGTCAGTGATCATCATCACCCTTCTCCCCGCGCAGTAAGGGTGCAAAGAAGTCTTCATCGACTGTCACGGGCTGACAGCATTGTCAGTTCGCCCACGCCCCTCCCCCCGGTCTGTCACCGTCGCATTTAATGCCATGGCAGCCACGTGGGAGAGAGAATGTGCGGGCGCAGGGGACGTCGCGTCGTCTCCGCTCTAGGCGGAGAGCCACCGACAGGTAGGCCCTACTGGAGTAGGTGGTCAACCGCTCCCCCCCGTCAGAAGCATGGCATCCATGTGCATGTTCCCTTCACCAACTCTCACAACGTGGTAACATGAGCAGGTGTAGGGGGAGACCCTCGACAAGACAGGACAAGAACCGCTCCACGGCATGGAGCGGAGGAGGAGAAACCCAGGGCTACTATGGTGTCCCCTTACACTATAAAAGGAGGCCCAAGTCCACCATAGAAAGGATTGGCCGGTTATTCTTGAGCAAAACCTTAGAGCTTCCACAGCATTCCTCAGTCATCAGCTCCAGCCCCTCAAGGAAGAACTCCATCCACTTAGCTGAAAAAGGCATTGGCCGAAGAGTTAGATACTCTGATCGTAGCACAGAAAAATCACCACACCAAATCCTTGTAATCCATCTATAATCATATAGTACAAAGACAGGAGTAAGGTATTACGCCTCCCAGGCGGCCTGAACCTGTATAAATCCCCTGCGTCATGCTTGCTTAGTGGGCTTTTCTCCTGTCCACCTTCTTCTTCTCTTTAGCACGACCCTCGGTGTACCGCACCTCTGTGCCAAACCAAAAAGGGGTCTCTCGAATCCTCGCGTATCGATCGCACGCATCGACAGTCACAGATCGAGCACCTGGCATGCCGTTGATCTCCATCGCCGGAGTTCTGGAGCACCGCCACATGATCTTCCTCGTTCCTCCTCTACAGATCACCGCCGGCCATGAGCTTTTGCTGGAGCATTCTAGTCGATCTTGATGATGTCCAGGACGAGCTCCGATCCATGTCGATGCCCGTGTGAGTAGGTCGTCGTCGCCCCCTTTTCTCTCTGGCCGCCAGCGTCGTCGCGATCGATCTCCGCATCCGGTGAGTTAGCATCCAATCCCTTGCAGCCGAACCTACTACGGACCATATCTAACACGGTGAACCTTTTGCAATTGAGCGACGTGGACCGAGAAGCACTGCCGCCATTCGCCGAGGCTGATCCACCACGGTCGACGACGACCAACATGCTCCAGTGAGCTATGTACTGGTTGATCCGGATTTTCAGCATCCCCAGGATCTCACGAAGCCTATGCTGTCGATCTTTGGCCAGGAGAACGCCGGAGCAGAGCTGCCATCGTGACGCCGGTGAAGATCCGCCACCGTCGACGTTGATTAATCCTTTCCGGTGAGCCCCATGCTAAATTGGTTGATCGTGTAGCACTCTTAAACCCTAAAGATCGCTCCCTGATCGATCTTGTGACACGATCTTGTCCCAATCATGCCCGCGCCGTGGATCGGGAGGATTCTGCCGCCGCCGGTCCCTGTACGATGCCGCCGTCGCTGCCAAGACCTCGCCGGTCCTTCCTAGACGCATGGTGAGCATGAGCGAACCCCCAGGAGACCAAATCGTGCATCATCCAGCTACGTCCGCGGCCCTAACCTCACAACACCGTACACCCCGTACGCTGCCGCCGCCTGCTCTCGTCGCCGGCGAGCTACAGACCGCTATCGCCGGCGAGATCAGTACCATTAGGTTCGCAAGGGTGTCGTGCACTTTTCTTATTTTGGCCGCATTGACTAAAACGCCGCCGTTCGCCGGCACGGTTCGGGCGAAGTAGGCCGGCTTGCCGCGGGTGAGCACGTTGTCGCGTGCGAGCGCCGCGTCCCACTGACACGTGGGCCTGCCCTGCCAGAAGTTTAATTAGTGCTTAAGAGTGATTATCAATGAATTTAAAACCCACAGGGTCTAAACTATAAAACACCAGCCTCTTACATGTGGAACCGAGGACCTACACGTAATAAAAAATGGAACACTCTTTAGAAAAAACACCGCCCACGTGGCCAGGGAGTGCGGGTTGATACCCGCAGCTTTCCAGGGGGTTTTCTGCAAAATCTCCACTGACGAGCAGGCCCCTTCGTATTTGAATTTCAAATCTGAATTTGAATTTTGGATTCAAAAGAAAGGTTTAAAAGCTGAAAACATTCCTAACTTGTAAAATCCATATAAAATTCATCTTAAATCCAAATAATCTCAAACAATTTTTTTTGGATTCATAACAACTTGCTCTATTCAACTGTAGGCTTGGACCTGCTCACTTCTATAGAGGAAATATTCCTAAAATTTTGTGCAACAAATGAGTAGTTTACACATAGCTGAAACTTAGAAAAATTCATAGGAAGTTCATCCTAACTCCTAAAATTGTGAAACCACTTTTGTTTTTCTCCTGGAAACATCCTCTGTGGATTAGAAACATAAAACCTGACACTTTTCTGTATGAAACACCATTTAGAAATTATTAGCTTAATTCTATTGCATAACCTTGTAAAATATGTATAAAATCTTTGACAGCTCTAAAAATTGTGTAACCAATTCTGTTAGACTCCTGTTACTTCCTCTGTACTGAAATAATATTGAACTCACTTCTTTTCTGTATGAACTACCACTTAAAATTCCATAACCCTTATTAAGCTATGCAACTTATAAAATTTGTGTAGAATTATTGGGAGCTCTAAAATTACAAAACCAACTTTGTAGCACTCACACAGTAACACGCTACCACCCTGTAACCCAGGACTTGAATATAGGACTTGTCACATGTACACTAATAATTTGGTCTTCTAATAGGTACAATCCAACTAGTGAACTTAATATGTTCTAAGTACAAGTAAATGGATTAAAAATCAATCCACCTTAAACCCTAACAAAACCATAGTATCCCCTGCATTCATTTCATTTCAATTGGTTCTTATGTATTGCAAATATTTATGATGCACGCGTATGAATTACATTAGGCGACGATAGTATCGAAGGTGGAGCAAAAGGTGTTATTACTTGGACTTGTCGTGCAATGTGATATTTCGCGAATGCCAGGCAAGTTTAGCCCCTCCTTTGAACACTTTGGTCCTAGTTTTATTGGGCAAATTATGTTGATTGTAAAGTTGCATGCGTTATCTACTTAATTGCTTAAACATATGTGAAATGTGCTAAAGTAGCTAAATTCCTACTATTGCATGACCAACATTGATACTCCAATCCCTCCACACCTAATGAAACCCTAGGAATGTTAGGATACTTGCTAAGGGCTCCCATGAGCTCAAATGTTAAATTGCCGCATTATGCTATGCTCTACATTTTGGAAACCTCACTACTATATTATGATATGAACTTGAGAATTTTGAAATGAATGGGCAGAGGAGTGCTTGTTTGCTTATTTGTGAACTAAAGAGATGAAAAATGAGAACTTTTAGACTTGGGCGGCGAGTGGTATGCATATGGTGACTAGTTGCATGCTGATAGGGGGAGCGTTAGCCTAAGTCGAGTTAAGGACTGAACTCTACGTCATGAACTAAGTATACAGTACTGCCACACGTGTTAACATGGGTTAACCTTAGCCTAATAAGTTATTTAATCACTAGTCTTGCATTTTGGTAGGCCGGTGTAGAAGGGGTGGTGCCTATGTACCCGTAACGGTAATAGGACTACCCAGAGGAGCTACCTATGCACCCGTAACGGTGGTAGGTGTCTAAGTTTGTCCAATTCAACGGTATCGTGCCTCGTAGGGGACCATGGGGGGTTGCGCCTACGGCGCTAGGTTCGGCGAGGTTCCGCCCCCTAGCGGCGTTACCTTGCAAAGTAACGCGGAGGAACACATATTGTGCTGTTGCAAGGCTAGTGGTTGAGTAATGTAACTGTAACACCCTCATCACAATAAAGCCTTGTAGTGTGTGTTGTGTTGGCCCAAGTGGCATAGAAGTGGAGTGTAGTGGTGGTTTAGTACCACCTTGGAAGTTTAGATGGGTAAGGGCCTGTTTATAATCCTTCGTGCTCCAACCATAGTACAATCAGGTTGACCTTTTTACACGAAGTGAGGACGAAAGTGTAAGAGTTGTACTATGCGAACATGGGTCCGCTCAACGTGTAGAGCGGGCTAATGCGGTTGTTGGAGGCAGGGTGTTACAGTTGGTACGCTGTTCGTATGGGCCCGTGGAGGGCATACGGCACCGGGGGGAGGTTTTGGGCCTCTGCCATGTATGCGGTGAGCTGCCAGGGCGTCAGCCCTTAGGGGGGGTGATTGTAACACCCCAGCCCAATGAAGCCTTGTAGTGTGGTGTTGTGGGTGCTCAAGTGGCCCAGAAGTGGTGTGTAGTGGTGGTTTAGTACCACCTTGAAAGTTTAGATAGGTGAGGGCCTGCTTATAAGCCTTTGTGCTCCAACCATAGTACAACCGGGTTGTCCCGTTTACACGAAGCGAGGACGAAAGTGTAAGAGTTATACTATGCGAACGTGGGTCTGCTCAACGTGCAGAGCAGGCTAATGCAGTTGTTGGAGACAGGGTGTTACAGTAACGGCTACGTTGTGACCTCTAGGCCGCACTCAACTTGAGAGTGTGGATGGTGCTAGCGCGGCATCGAAACAGCTAGGGTGTAGCCTCTGGGCTTCTACCACATCGTGTGGACTTGTACGAACTCTGCAGAGTTAGAATTGACCGGTTAGCCGTGCTCACGGTTACGAGCGACTTAGGGACTTGTTGTGAGTATAGATTTGATGTTTTTCCCAAATGTTTGTGAAATGAATATGATGATAAATATATATATAATTTGGCATTATGATTTGAAATGATGATTTACTACTATATATTACGTTTGCTAAATGTTTACAAATTCCGATTGCAATCCTATTTATTTATATTGTGAAATAAACTTGGCTTTACGCAATTGAACTTATATACAGCCATTTCCATTGAAAAATCATCCAGCGTGTAGCGTATTAGGTTTACTGAGTCTTGCTTTGTATTGTATTTGTTTCAACCCTGCTGCAGGTATTAATATGCTGATTGGAGATCTCCGCAGCTTGTGTGCCGACTCTTCTAGGAAATGGGCTCACTAGGGTCTACCCTAGTCGGTATGGCTGTGGGAGGGTAGCCTCGCTACCGCTGAGCCTCTGAAGTATTTATTTGGCATGAAGCCATTGTAATAGCGTACTTTTATTTGGACTATTTATGCCTATGCGTAGATCTATTTTATTTTGATGTCATGCCTTGAGATGATCCATGTGGGCTAGCTACATTCCTGGGCAGTTAGCGCATACGAGGATGGACTTAGGTCTTGTAAGACTGCTGCGGGTTAACGCTGGAGATTGAGTCCCGTGAGACGCGTATCGTTTCTGGTCTCCGCCATCGAGCGGGTGACGGGCGCGTCTGGTAGTGGATTGGCAAGTTACCCATGTTGATTGTCTCGTCGAACCTCTGTCTGGCATTACAATTGGGTAGTTGAAAAGGTACTCGGCCATCGCCGCAGTTGCGTGAGGTCAAGCGGCTGTTATGCGTGTATGGATCCTGCTCAATAAATATCGAAAAGGTCCTTGACCGAGTCCCTCACAACTCCTCAATTGTGGTGTTCCACAGGTGGCCACCTCTCCCTTCCCGCTGTCGCCGCCGCTTCTCCCTCCCCTTCTCTACTGTCGCCGGCGGCGGCGGCCCTTCTGATCCCTCACCGGCGTTGAGCTTGGCGGCGTGGAGGAGGACGCTGGCGGCGCATGCTGGACGGATCCGCTGTGGAGGAGACCAGCGGTGATCTCAACAGCGAGAGGAGACCGGCGGCGACCTGGACGGCGAGCCGGCGACGAACATATATTCTTCTCTTCCAAAAACGCATCGTGGGGCCCGCCGTGAAGCCACAAGCTCGCCAACACTTGCCTCAGCCGTGACTTCGATTCTCCTCAGCCTCAAGCTCCAGTTTCCTCTGCAAGTCACAACTTCCTCACAAATTTTGCATTTCGCTTCTAAATCCGACGTGGCAGCTCAGATCACAGGCTTGAGGACTCGTGTTGTACATGGCCTAAAGGCCCTTAGGTGCACACGTGTTCGTTCAGTCAGCCAAAAATATTAAATATTATCAATAGGACGAATATGGCATTATTTGCTACTCCAGAATTACTCTAAAGGTAGCATTCCTCTCACCTCTGCTGTGCATGTCCAGTTGCAATAATTCAAGGGCAGCAAAAGACGTGATTAAACAATTGATAAAATAGCCTTGATGGAGCTGCAGTGCATAGACGTGATTAAACAATTGATAAAATAGCCTTGATGGAGCTGCAGTTGGAGCTATTGAATTTAGCGGGTACGTAGTAAATTTTTCATTCATTGTTTGAAGATACGATGAATCTAAAAGTAGACCTTAATATTAACTCCAAATATACGTAGTTACGCTTAACGTTTGATGATCAGTCTAGTGCCCAAGCTGACAGCTTTTTTTTTTTAATTCCAGCTGACAGCTAATTGGGAAATAAGCGAGGTACGTGCATTATGGACCCGGCGTTCAGCCACGATACTGCGATACTGATCAGCTTAACCGATTGAGGTCCGTTGCGTGTTTAGTGTGGAATAATATGGATTTCAAGGTATAGGCATAATTATTTTTATCTGTCGAGTTTTATAAGTGGATTCACTACCCTAGAAAAGACGGTTGGTAACCGGCTTTTGTGCCAATTATGCTACCCGTCCTGGGACAAAAGACCCATCTATATTCGTATTGGGTAAATAACCGGCACTAAAAAAATACTAAGTCAGGCTTTCATTGAGCCGGCTCAGTCCAAATTATGCACATCCCAAAATCATCAGAAAAACCGAGATCAATACCAGATCCACACTAGCTCAAATAATCATCGACCAATTGAATCACATCAATAGAGAAATAATCATCGATCGACAACTGAATCAGAGTTAAATAATTCACAAAATCAATTAAAAATTAATGTCAGAAAACCAAGGTTCTGGATCTCCAGCTATAGCGGCAGCTATAGCCGGAGATAGCGGTTACAGAGGGAAACAGCTAGGATAATTAACTTTTAACGCTACGAGTTGTGAGGCGCTAATAGCTGTCCTTAGCGGGAGATAGCCGCTATTATGGGCATATTTAGCGGCAGCTCAGGCGAAATTGGCCTGGGCTTTTAGAGTTCAGATTCGCGCGGCCCAACAAAATCAGCCCAAAAACGTCATCCCTTCACTCATATGGTCAAACCCTAGTCTCTTCTCCTCGTTTCTTCCTTTCAAAAAAAAAAAAAACTCTCTCGACCAAAAAACGGCGGCGGCGGCGGCGGCTGACGAGTGACGAGAGCGACGACGGCGGTGGCTGACGACCATGAGCGGATGTGACCAGCGACAGCACTTGTGTGCCAGCCAACCATTCCCTCAACTCTCGAGCTCTCCTCTCCCCCAAAAATTGGCGTCATCGGCGGCGATTATGACAGGGGCTGCGTCAACGGTGGCTGTGACAAGGCCACAAGGAGCTTCAACGACGGCAACGGCTGTTTATCCAGCAGCATCGAGTGGAGTTGAGGAGGACTGATGGCTGTGTGGCCTCCCTCTCTGTTACCCAAGCAATATGATTCAATTTTAGGTACTCCGAGCGGCGATTGCAGCAGTGACAGGTTAGATTTTTTCTCTAATTCTCAATTCATATTGTGTAAATGACAAGATTGATAGCATGATGGTCTTTTGTTCTCTCTTTTGGTGAATCCCCAAAGTAAACATATGGATTATTGTGTGTAAGCTGTGAAATAATATGTCAATTTTTAGACTAAATATTATTAGAAATTTCATTATTTTTTCAAACCGGTAAATGCTTAGCTGCAGCCATAGCCAGCTATAGCTGCAATTAGCTGATGAAGGGACCAACTGTTAAGGGGCTTAGCCCGCTATTTAGAACCTTGCAGAAAACTCGCGCTATCGCCGTCTCCTCCGCTACTGCTCGTGCCGACGGCAGATCTGTCTCTCCCGAGCGCACTGGCATGAGCAGGGAAGACGAGAGGGAGAGGGAGAGGAAGATGGAGGCCACCACCACCGCTCACCACTGGAGGGTGTCGCCTGCCATCGCCGTCGCTCCCGCCATAGCTGTCTCCTCCACTGCTGCTCATGTCGGCGGCAGATCCACCTCCCTGAGCGTGCCAGCGAGAGGCCAGCGAGAGCAGGGAACATGAGAGCAATATGGATTGTCTAACTTTCTTCACAAAAGTCACAAAAAATGAACAGTAATTTGAGTCTTGTGCTCATGTCCGCGGCAGATCCACCTTCCTGAGCGTGCCGCCATATATGCACTGGTTGTGTTTACTGTAGCAATCGATCTCGAGCGTTATTCGCGAATCCAACGAACGAAAATACCCAAAAGTCACGATACTGTTTACTTTGTGGACTTTATAGTGGGAAGTCAGAGAATCCCATTTGACATGAGAGGGAGAGGGAGAGGAAGGACGACTGCCATCGCCACCGCTCGCTGCTGGAGGGCGTCGTCTGACCACTGTTGCACACGCCAACGCCCGATCCGCCTTCCCAAGCGCGCCGGCTGTAGATCCACCTCACGCGAGCCTGCCAACATGAGCGGGTAAAACGAAGATGCCAGGCCAACCGCAGCCGCCGTCGTTGCACGCTGTCGACGGCAAAGCTTTCGCTGCTTGCACCCATTTAGTCAAAGATTAAGTTTTTGGGATTTTAGGGATGGGATGTTCATTATTAGTGTCGGATATATAAAAACCGACACTAAAATAATGGTCTGGATGTATTCTTTTTAGTGATTAATGGGCCATTATTATGATGTGGTTTCAAATTAACTATACTTGCAAATATCACCGTACTATGGCAGTGTTTGGATTTTAAAAAAAAATTGCCAAAAATATCACATCAATATTTGGACACATATTTAAAGTATTAAATGTAGACTAATAACAAAACAAATTACATATTCCGACTGTACACTACGAGACAAATATTTTGAGCCTAATTAATCCGTAATTAACACATATTAGTTACTGTAGCACTTATGACTGATCATGATGTAATTAAGCTCAAAAGATTCATCTCGCAGTGTACAGTCGAAATATGTAATTTGTTTTGCTATTAGTTTACATTTAATACTTCAAATATGTGTTCAATGTGATATTTTTGACTAAAATTTTTTTAATCTAAAGACGGCCTATAAATAAGTAGTCGCCTGACCAATCATAATGTGATTTCTTTTTTTATGGAACAATCTAGGCACATTTCCCAGACCAAACAGTACACTCTTGGTTGTGTTGTCCATGAAACAACAAAAAATAATAATAAAAACATCGGATTGACGAGGACGAACCGAGCACGTACGCAACGTCGCCAAACCGCACATGTAAAAAAATGTTGATGGCACGAGCGTACGTACACGGACGATCAAACTCTGATCGTGCTCGAATGGATAGCTGATGCATTCATGCATGACATTCGGAGTCATTATTGCTACAGATCGACAGCAAGCTTCTGCGTGCTCGTGAACGCTAGCTTTGGGAGATACTCTTACATATGCATAGATCCATTATTGCTACAGATCACACCATTATTGCTACAGATCGACTGCAAGCTAGCTTCGAATTCAGCAACGACACCGCGACAATGGTCAGCTTAATCGATGAGCCATTGATGGGTTCGGATTGACCGTTCGCGGCACAAGTTTGCCTGTTGTATGGAGCACTATGAATTTCAAGGTATAAGGATAATTATTTTTCTCTACAGTTTTTTATAAAGTGGATTAGACAATCCCTAGGCATGTAAGAACATGCAATCCAGTATTTATAAATCTAAGCACACACTAACCATATTTAAATCTGTAGGCATGATGGTCAAATCCAGTGATGTGCTTCCATCAAACCTACTATTGGGCTGCCCCTCACGGCTCGCCATGGTCGACTGGGCCCAGTGGCGGAGCACGAGAAAAAAATGCGGTATGGCTCATGGACTGCCGTGAGAGTCAATACACATCTAAAATTCATACTATTTAGACCCACCAAATAAATATTTACTAAGTGCAAACATGGATAAAAAAAGGAACCGACGCTGAAAAATACCTTAACAAATAAAGTTTCAATGACACATAAAAATACATCATGCTAACAAGCTGAGAATAGATATATATAATCTTCCAAAAAGAAGAGAAAAGAGAGATTAATAGTGCTACAATAAAAAATGACACCATGGAGACTAGACAATGGTCGATTGGCTGCTGCCTGCACCGCTGCCCCTTTGCCGCCAGCGGTGCTTCTTGCCTGCCCATTTACGGCCTCGCCGAATCCTTGCGCCGCCGGCATCGTCGATGGGCGACAGTACGAGATGTCGAGGAGGGAAGGCGATCAAGGGAAAGAAAAGGGTTTTTACCCCGTCAGATTATAATGTGCCCCAACAACTCCAAAGTCCAAAGTTGGGCTCTTTTGATTCCAGATGGGCTAGAACAAAGCGGCCTGCCCAGCGTTTAGGTCCAGCTATCTTCGCTTTTTCTCCCACGCTCATCGTCCATCGCTGCGGCCTGCAGGACTGCGGACAAGGCGGCGTCGCGAGGAAGAGGAGACCTGGGTTATCTGCGCGGCGAAATCGACGGGTAGGGATTATTTGCGCCAAAACCAAGATATGGCGCGCCATATCTTGCCATAACAGACGCTCAGCCACTGATACTATACCATAACAGACGCTCAGCCACTGATACTAATACCATACTACGGATATATACTACTTGTATACGTTTAATATAGACCCTTGATTCACTAGTATAGATTAGTATTTGATACCATAAAGAAGACCAATTTCATGCAGGTTCTCTTCTCATAAATTTAAAAGGCAGCATGTATTTGTTTACTCATTCACTAATCATCATTACACATTTTTGATAGTTTGTAAAGATATTGCTTCTTTTATAAGAGGTGGTTCATCCTCCCTCCTCACTTCTCTCTATCTTATCAATCCTATGTGGCAGTCTTAGACATTGCTTATTATACTTGCTCTTAATAAGCCACCGTCCAGTCCAATGCGCATGCAAGAGTGCAAGACTAAAGGATTGGCTAATGCTGTAATGCCACAGCACCCAGCGATGTTGGCATCATCTTACCAGTGCCGCGGAATGCAGAGACAGCTCGCCTTGCACGGCGGAGTTAACAAGAATGCCGGTACATCTGGATATCGCGCGCTTTCTGACCATTGATCAAAATGATCGGGAGATGGTGTTCATTTCAGACTCCGTTTTCAGTTGCAGAGGGGAAGAGCAGCACCTGGTGATGTGAAATAGTTAAGGAAAATAAAGGACATCATACTTACTGCATTTACTAAGATTGTGAAACGTACCAGATAGACGTTGCAATACCCATGTCGACAACAGTACTTCGACCCGATCAAACTCATTATGCCATGAAGCATATGTTGTATGTTGGTTAAGGGCTTTGATCTTGCAGCCTGGTATTTTCTATTAACCATCTGTATTGCTAATACAGCTACTTAGAAAATTATCTGCGAGTTACACAAGTTGACAGTTCCAATAGAAAAAATCAGTTCACATGAATGAGAATGAAAATCGTTACAATAGGTAAAATTTTGAGCAACTAAGGAAAAAAAAGGGATTTCATTATGCCGACTTGGGAATCCTGTAAGAAATGCATTACACTTTGGGCAGTAATACCGTAGCTAACATTTTCTTTCTTTTAGGCATTTGAATGTAATTAGTTATACAAGTAAGACACTATTTATAAAGAAAAAGGAGGATTAAAAAAGTACTAAAATACAGTAGAAGATATTGGCAATATTTCTCTGAGCAAATCCTTAATAAATTGCAAAACAAGATACGATCTAAACTAAGGGTCTCATCGGATGGCCTAAAAAGTCAAAAGGAGGAAAATGCTTTTTCATAATTAAAAAACAATTTAAATGTAAAACTTTTGTAGATGTGTTATTCGTGGTTCAAAAAAATATAGAAAAAACTATGACGAAAATCTCAAAAATCACTCCTAAAATTGAGTTTGAAAATTTAAATTTTCGCTTCGAATTATAATCCGATGGTGAAGCGATGAGAGCCTAATTTGGGATATATGATCAGAGAATGGCGTGTACAAACAAGATCCCATACAGAACATGTTTTAACAGGAAAAAGAAAAGAGTTGCAATATAAAGTAGAACAAGATTTAACTTTTCTCCATGAAAGAGTTCTCCGGAAAATATGAGCAGCACATCCGATAGATCTTTGTTTTGCACATACCTTTTGTTTTATGTGAGCGAGTTTCTTCTCATTGTCATCTGATGTATACCACTTCTGTAACTCAGGGCACCTACGAATCTCAAGTCTTTTGAGATTAGTTAGTTGTTGTATACTCTCTGGCAATGAGATGATGCCCTTGCAATTAACGATATTTAGTTCCCTTAGAGAGTTGAGATCGCCCATCCTTTCAGGCAGAGAAGGAATTCCTGAGCAACTTTCCAGATTTAACGATTGCAGGGAGGTGAGGTTGCACAAGCCCTCTTGAATATCATTCAGCTCTTCGCAGTCTGAAATTTCCAACTTCCTGAGAGAGGTGAGTTCACCTACCCATTGTGGCAATGATGTCATGCTATTGCAACTAGACAGTTGAAGAGAATGCAACGAAGTAAGCTGCCTCATGTTCCCATGAAAATCCTCCAGCTCCAGAAATCCAGCTAAAGTCAAGCTCTTTAGACCTGTGAGCTCACCCAACCATCTTGGAAATCCTGTCTGGTCGTTGTCTTTAATTAGTGTAAGTGTTTCCAGGGAGGAGAGGGCTCGAATGATCTCTGGTGATGAGATGGTCAGATCACCACATTCCTCGATCCGTAAATCACTGAGGGCAGGGAGGTGGCAAAGCAACGTCCATTGATGCATAGGCACCATCTTGCATAAGTAAACATCCAGGCAAGTCACTGAAGAAGAGGAGGAAGAAGCGGTATGACATCTGTCAGTCTCTCCCCACGATGATAGCACAGTATCACTGAATATTATCTTCCAATTGACAGCATTAGGAGGGCTCGATTTCAGCCTCACTCTGGGGCAATCAGAAATTTCGATGTAGTGCAAACTAGGGAACATGAATTCTATTTCCACGTCCCCGAAATCCAGCTCTTCCAAGCTGTGCAAAGCCAACAGGCGAAATTCTGTCAGACGAGGAAATGCTCTTGGACCACCATAGATGCCACTGTCAATTCTTCTAAGTCCATGCATACGTCCGAGAACGAACGTTTCTAGGTTTGGTAATTGACCAAGAGGGGGCAGGATGTTGCACTTGGGTAAATCCCACAAGTAATATCGATGAGATTAGGGAGATGATGTCCAATACTCCTTACCCAGATTGGAAATGTGATGCTACTATAACCTTCTATCACAAAATTTTTCAAAGTGCTTGGTGGTACCATCTCTTCCAACACATTCATGTCCTCCACAGAACTAATAAGTGAATGGGGATTTTTGATCTCTTTCATGAAATAGTAGAAGGCACCGGATCCGATCGACTTTATTTCATCAAAATGAACGGTGGATCGTTCGACCGCGATTTAGTGTTGGTTTCAACGGTGAAGGCGCATTGACCGTGATTTTGGTGGAGGCATCACTCGGATGGAGATGTAAAATTACAGTTTTACTCTTCCACGGCTTTTTTTTCCTTAGATGATTGAACCCTCCAAATTTCTACTGAAAAAAGTTTATAGATCTATTAGTTCCATATTGTTTTATACTGACAGTAGGAAGCACCGGAGCGAAGCTCATACCCAAAGACTAATAGGCTGTAGCTTCGTACATGAAAACACGTACGAATCCGCATGCTGCCGAATACGACTCGATCCTGATCAAAACAACTACCAAAATTATTAATCTCTAACTTCCTTTACCGCAACACGCGCTGATATGCTTTACAGTATTTTCCAGTCTTCACGCGCGGTTACACCGGCCCACAAATAACTGGAGAAAAACAAGCTCCGCCAGCCAAAAAGGCCATCAAGTATGAACGCCGTAGAAGCCTCCTCGATCAACAAAGTTCTTCAGCTCAGTGAGCAGTGAGCTCAGTGAACCAACATGAATGCCGCAGTTTTACGCCCACACCATGTCCGCGTAATCTTGCCGTTAATCACCTGATTAGGGATAATCACCCATGCCATCAATTGTAATTAGCTTTCAATCTTCTGTAGCACACGGCACATATATATCTATTAACATCCATACATCTCGTCCATAACCATTTGGTGTGCCCAGGAGCTCCGGCGCCTGATTGCGCCCTGGGTCAAGTACAACTCCAAAGCAACTCCAATAATGGGATGAACCACAAATAATTTGGCCAACTGAATATCCCAAGTAGCCAAACTACACTACTAATTAACAGTACTGGAGTGGAACGCGCGCGTTGCGCGCGGAACCAGTCGAACCATAGTTGATACATTTTATCAATTTTGTTAGTGTAGCTGGGTAATTGGAAATTGTAAGGCATAGGTAACATAGATCTTTAGGCATGTGGTTTATGGAATAATCTAATATATAAAAAAAGAAATGGATGTGCTATTAGCAGAGATGGAAACATATAAGTTTGTAGGTTAAGGTAAATGTAATGCCTTGCTGAACATTACACATCAGTCTTGAGATTTGTCTCATAATTAAACTGTGAAGCCAAGAAGAGATACAATGTTGATCACAAAAGGTGAACTACTTGGTTTTATTCTTCGGGGAGAACTTGTTATACTTGAGAACAGACAATTGAAACATTGGTACAATCCTGCGGAAGCAACACACAAACAATATACAGAAGTGAATGTCATTGAAGCAAACAAAAGTATATAAATTGCACACTTGATGGCATATAAGTCTGTTAGTAGAAGTGATTAAAGTAACTTGGCAAACTGTAAATTGACATAAATTTGATCAGAGCAATGCATCAGTAGATGGTCCAATCTAGTGTTTGTTCTTGCCATCTGTAGAGAAAGAGTGAAATTCCAGGAAAGTAAGCATGCATAGCATATAATGCTGCGGCCCAAACTGATATCTACATGATCAGGACTACACTGCAAAAGTTTACTTTTTAACATGTCAAACGGCAAATATGATTCTTAACCAATTCAAGAATGCTCCAATTCTAGGACCAAGCCTAATAAACCAACCTTTTATATGGTACTATGCTAGTCTTTACAAATATCTAATCATCATATACCAAGCAATGTAGTACATACACATTGGACGATGTACAATATCTAATGCGCTAAAAGAACTATTCATCCAATCTAGAACATAAAAAGCTATGTGAAGGACAAATTAATTATATTTGCATAATATCGTAACAGGTGCATGATAATCAGAGAAAAAATTTAAGAACTACTCGTGTAGTGCAGGAGTATGATGCAAATCACACAAGTTGTTCATAAGATGATTAAAATGGAATATAATTAAAGCTGTAGAGATTATTCCTTTAAAATGAAAAGGTGTAAAAAGGTTAAATTTTGACTAAAAAGCTTATTGCAGCTAGAAAGCAGCCCAGTCTGCCATAAACAGAAGTGCATCAGTCAATCACAGATTTAAGGCCAAAGCACTTCTACGAGAAAATTTAGGTGGACACATTTGCAGTTGAATGAACATAAGAGCAACTTCAGGTGCTCTGTACCACAAATGTCACCAACTAACAAAATGCGTTTGGTTATTTTAGGATGAAACAAAGTAAATTTGGATGCAAAAGGTGTACATCATAATATCTCGTTGATATATTTGCCTCTCTAGTCTCCAGTCAAACATACCTGGAGGGTTCTCATTTTATCCTCTGCTATCTAGATTAACAGTATTCAAACTGTATATGCAGCATTCCATATTCAAGAGATGTGGAAGTTGCCCAATACCTATCCTAGTTAAGTGATTTATTTTATTTATTTTACAAATGTCTATATCCACTGTATATCTGTATGCATGCATTCCTTTTATCATCCACGTTTTCAGTTCAGCATTTGCATTGTTTTTCTTCAGAAGTTGTCATAAAAGTGCATGGCAATAATTCCAGGGGTAATATGCTTAAAAGTGCTTGTGGATTGATGAATGGATTTAAGCAATTAGAGGCATTAGCTATCAGAATTGTGAAGTTTCAAATTTAATAGAGACATTTCAATCAACTACCAAAGCAATTAGGCAAACGACTAATGAGATGCCATAGTATTTATAAAGCATTACTGGCATAATCTGAAAAGAATTCAGAAAACATTGCCTGCAGCTTTCCCAGAACTCACGCAATCCATTTGCTGGAAGGAAGAATGCAAGAAATCAAGCTTCTGTGATGCACATTGGCAGGGGATATAGCGATGAAGATGCGGATCCACGACTTGCTTAGTTTAACAGCGCCCATTCTTCCAGATGACCCCTAGCTAGATCCAGCCCATGTCATCTATTGTTTGACTGGATCTGACCACGGCATGGAAGATGAGGAGCGAGCTGCTAGCCAGAGAGGAATCAGACTCGTAGGGGGAAAATAATGGCAAATGGCAATTCCGTGCTAATGTGATCACAAGAAAGCACACTGATTTAAGTTAGCCCACTTCATAGAACCAGAAGATAAGATGCTATAAGTGATCAGAAATCCTGATAGCTCCTATCGCGCACCCATGCATAAATAATAAATTCAATAGGCTCTCCACAAACGATACCCATCTATTGAACTAAATTAGTGTTTTTTGGCCTTTAACTAAACTTCGAAATTGGTTGGGAGAACATAAGACTATCTATACATTTTATTGGTTCAATGGGCTATGTTGCTAACCAAGTAATTATGTTCAAATATAATTCTACTTATGGTATTCACTTAAATGCTATAAATACGCATACAAATTTGAAAAACAACCAACCTTTTGCATTATATATGTAGTACTTTTGCCACTGATCCGGCCAGTGGAATCATTTACATAATCTTCTATTAATCCGTGCAAAAAGTACTTGATCTGAATTCTTGAGTACTTTCAAGAGTAGGGGATGTGAGAAAAGAATGGTAAATGTAAATGACCTGAAATCTTAACTTGTACACTAATAATCAGATTAATTTACCAAGATGATATGGAAAATGAATGGTCCGGCTGAAATAAAATTGTAGTGTTAAGCATCATGGGGCAAGCTGGGCACAAGTCTACTCTTGAAGAATTGGAGCACTGCAGTATTCCATGATTAGATCATTCCATTGCTGCATACAAAGAAGGAAAAGGGAACAATTTAGAAAAGTGGGCTTAAGCATAGGTGTATGTGTTTTAACAATTCCGTCCCTTTTATCATTGTAAAAAAATTATGGGAGAGGTCAAACCATCTTACAGATGATTAAAATAAATTGCTCACCTCAATTGCTATATATATAGTCTATTTGCTCACTATAAATTCACATTCTAATCTTTTGTTCTTGCTCTCCATATTTACTAACGAAATTCGAAAGTTCCATATGTACCACAATACGTAGCATGAACCTAATATGTTATATGGCCATTTGCACTAATAACATAACAATTAATAGTCAGCTTATATAAACTCATGAAAAAAACATACTGCATGAGCTGAAATTGGTTACGTATAATAAAGTAGTGAATGTGAATGGCTAATTAGAAGTTAGAACCAATCCAATAGGCCAATCTCAGTTTTGGACATGGGGAGTATCGTAATCCCTCCATCAGCGGCATTTGATCGAACAACTTGCAGACGGAAATAGAGTTATATGCATGAGAAAAGAACTACTTCATTGGCTGATCGTTCGAGTAACAAAATAGAAGGATTGAACTGGGTAGAATACATGCATAGGAAAAGAATAGCACCAACAAAAGGAGTGAACAGGTAAGTAGGGGAGGTTGAACAAATCGTTGTTACCTACTGCCAGATGTTGAGTTCGTCGTGATGCAGCAGCGGCGATCGGGGAGCCCTTTACGGCCTTCCCTGGTCTGGAGTAGTCGGACGCAGTAGAGGACTGAGGACCGGGAGGGCGGCGAGGAGGCTCAGCGTAAGGAGAGATGCATAGGCAATTTTCTCTCGGAGGCGCGGCAGATCGACGTACGAAGCGGGATGGAAGGCAAGGGCGCCGGATCGTAACAGGGTGCGCGGTGATGGGGATGGGTTGCGTAATTTTGGGAGATAAATCGGTAAAGAATTCGTATTTTAGGCAAGCGTGGCTGGAAAGGCCGATGTATCCAGTGGGATAGCAGGATGAATCATAATTTACATGTGAAACGTTGGATTTCACGTTGGACGAGTAAGATTTTGCGTGTCTGCCAATGTTGCTCCATTATAGTATAGATAATGACCACCTGTGAGGATATTACCTAGCTTTGAGATGAGGGTGAACTTGAATGCTGGCTAGATTCTTGAAGTATCCCAATATGACGGACAAAGTAACAATGGACCTTGTATGCTGTGTCAATGATTTTAATTATTAACTATTCATGCTAGCCTAATTTTGTTCTACTATTTGATTTTTGTAATGTGCACTAACTGTGTATGATTGTTTAATGGGAAACAAATAGCAGAACAGGCGTGAACATTAGAAATTTACAGAAAATGGAATTTGGTATTGAATAAGAGTTTGTCTAATCGTGTTTGTCCGTAACAGGGGAGAGTAGATTTTACCATGGAAAAAGCTAATTCGACAGGGTTGACTTCAAAATTTGGTTTTTATGGAAAAATTGAAAAAAAATCATCTATGAGAAATCATTTGCATTATATGGCCATAGATAATGCAAGTAAGAAAATCATTTGCATTATATGACTATAATATAAAATGGCAAAATTGGATTTATAACACCCAAAGAACCCATCTTTAGAAATATACCATCCAATGATTACTGTACAAAAAAATACCATCTAAAGAAAGCCACGTTAAGAAATATATCATTCCGTTTGCCTACGTCAATCTTTTCACCGTGGGAATCGTGATCCTCTCAAATCCCCTTGCCTCCCACGTTCCACCTCCACCACCTCCTCACGTTCGACCTGCATCGCCACCGACCACCATCTATCTTGTTGCTGTCCATCCATCCTTCAAAGGTATCTCACTGCCATTTTCTTCTCTAATTGGCTTTCTGTTCGTCCTGTCATCTAACCCTAGAACATTCATCTATAACTTATATCCCATGCAACATAAGGGATGATCTAATCGTGTCAAGCAAATGCAAGGAATCGATTTCCTGTGATTCAGTCTAGTGGAATGGAGTTTGATAAGTAAGACTCAAATACTTACTTTGAACTGATTATATATACTGGAGTTATTAGAAATTGGAATGGCGTCTAGATTGAAATAATTAATCTGAATTGGTTGATTGAATTTGTGCCAAGTTTTAATCGTGTAAATAATTCCTGTTTTTCAGGGATGACCATAATTCTGCATGCAGAATAGAGGTATAGTCAGTTCATATATACCACGGTGTTATTAATGGCAGAAATAAGTACCAAAGGGCCTCAAAAGCTTGTTGTGAGGTGGACTGGGAGGATCACTCAATGCTTGATCTTCAGGCAGATGTACAGAACCACCTCAAATGGGCAAGGTACAAAGAGGCCATTTTCTGGTATGTTGCGGATGGCCAAACTATTAGACTAGCCAGTGATAGTCAGTTGATTAGTCTACTTAAAGTGTGTGCAGCGGTCCATGACAATAGACTCAGTTAGTCAATTCTGTTGTGAATAATAGAATTGGATGAACCAACTAGTGTATTGATGTTTGATGTATGTCCTTATATACAATGCGAAGGGGTGCCTAGAGAGGGAATGAGTGGTGGAGAAGAAAGAAGAGGAGTGCCTTCACAATAAAGTAATGTAATGATTATCCTAATTGATTACCTAATTAATTACTAACTAATTAATCCTAACACTCTCCCTTGATCAATTAATCTTCGTAGGCACCGTCTGTATGTCCATCAACCATCTCTTGAAAGCTTTGGAAAACCCTGTGGGAAAAACCGAAGTACTGCTATCTTGAATCCTTGGAAAACCCTGTGGAAAAACAAAGGTCTATCTGTATACTAGGTAAACTCCTCAAAAACCAGCGAGAAAAATTAGGAGTAACGACCATAGTATATATATGCTCCCCCAAAAACCTATTAGGAAAAATGTGAGGAGATCCTTTGGAAAAACCTTATAGGAAAACCAAAATGATATCGATATATCATGTAAAACTCCTTTAAACCCAATGGAAAAAATAAGGAGAAAAACCACCATGATATATATTTATCCCAATGTTAATAGACCCTTTAGGCTCTCCTAAAGTCATAGTCTAGTAACAATTATGTCATAGGATGTTATCGTCTAAAAAACCCCAGTAGAAAAAAATAGATAATATAATGATCATATGTTGCCATTGTCTCGTTAAAAACTTTGTATGAGAAAACTCTAGTAGAGCAAAACTCATATCTAAAGAAAAGAGTACAATGCATCTTATGTCCTTATATCATCCACCTAAAAACCCCAGTAGGGAAAAACTGATGATATGACATAAGTTTGTGTTGATATTGCCTCATTAAAAACTTTGTATGAGAAATCCCATGGGAAAAAACTCATAGAAAGAAAAGAGTGCAATATGGTATTTTTAACAAGTTATTATTCAGAGAAACTCTCCCCCTGATACTTGCAAATCTCAAAGTAAATCTATACCAATGTACTCAACACATAAGAAATGTAGAGTATGATATATCCGTGAATATCTCAGTGAGATTATCATAAAACTTAGTTTGCAAGTGTTCTTATATCCATGTTACGTATGGAACAGAAGTGCAGAATGTTGCACTAAGTAAGACTTGTATCCATGTAGACAACACAAGCTGCATTACCTTTATAGATAATGACTATTGATTCAATAGAATCAAGACCACATAACTTCAGTATGTGATATATCATTCTGTCAAGCTTACACATCCATGTGAAGCCTTGTGAAATTCAATATCAGAATGATTGATGGAATTGACCATTAAATGTCTAATTAAAGACTGTTATAAATGGTTCTTCCATATGTACTTTAAGCCTTCCAATGATCTAAATTTTGGGGATCTTAAAGATAACCGGAATCATTATATCCATATAATCGGATCAGGGATTATACCAAGATCACATTTGTTATTTGAGATATCAAAGGATACACTTAAACTCCAATCTATCAATATTTGGTTGGAGTAGCGCTGCTACCAGATAGCAAATCTTGCAAAATAATATCCAGCCGAGAACTTTGCAAGATATATTAGCGCATAAATAACACGGAGATAATGGACCACATGTCCAAATATTTTATCTCAATCACTATGGCATAAAACAATCTTCCTCTTTTCTAGAGGTAGAACAACCATAGGATACCTTCATATTGAATCTTTCAATATGACCTGGATGTAGATAGGTTTTGTATAAAATCTTGAGAGAAGAAGCTTGGATCATAAACACAAAATGAAATTTTTGTTTAGTCTGTATCTTCGATCTCAGACTCCGTCTTTAGATTACCACGTTCTATCAATATGTGTTCTTTACTAATGATGTCAAGATTATTGACCACCATATGAGACTATGAAATCCAATCAAGGACTTCAAAATGAACACCACGTGTAATCAACCTTGTATTCCTCTAGTATAGGAATACATATAAAGTCGATTGTACCAAATTTGACTTAGCTACTTTAAGCCATATATTGACTTAAGCACTACACAAAATATGTTGCGATTTTATGTATGAGCATTAGGTGTGTGAACTCCTTCCTGGAAGCTTCACAATATACCAAATCAAGTGATCATATAAATATAAACAATCACGACATCTATCAACTATCAACTGCAAAGATAGATGCTTTTGTACTGCCGATCAAAAGATAGTATCGGAAATTTTTACCATTTTTTTGGTGAATAATTTGCATTGAAGATCAATGCCTGGGCTTTGCGTAAACCTCTTGTGCTACTAGTCTTGCTTTGTATCTCACCACCACTTTGTTCTCAATCCGTTCCAGGATGAGAACACTTATGTATCCCACAGTAGATACTTCGAGATGTTAGCGTCATAAGCTAAAATATCTCTTATTTGGTGAGCAAGACTATCTCTGTATGTATTACTTCATTCAGCAAGTTCCAGTAAGAGTGTTCGAAGACACTCTGCCATGGTCTTATTAACTGGATGACTTAAGAGTGATGTATACAATTATTCAGAGAAGTATGCATCGATGCGTGTAGCCTTTTTATCATATAATTCTCCAGTCTATTAAAACTGAAAATAATACCCTGAATGACTCATCGTGACTTCCTCAAAACAAGAGTCAGGGCTTTCCGATGTCCTAGCTTCAGTACTTTGGTGCACCTCTGAGCTAGGTTTGTGAATGACATCCATCCACTGGGTAATAACCAATATTTACCCACAAGGTGTTGTCAATCATAGGTTGACATGCATTTATTGTCTTAAAAGGAAAACCTTCTATTGCTAGCATGAGTAATCCTACTTTATGGCCATACTTCTCCCCCTCTTATTTGTAATTGGGAGTTGAGTGGTTTTACTTAATACCACTACTCTTTCTGGCTCATACTTCCAAAGGATTAACAAAGTTTTAAAAAAAACTTTAGTAAATGCTTTTGGCAGTTATTTGCAATAGTATGCAAATCTATTTGAACTCAAAATTCAGTTCATTTAGTACGTGATCCTGAGCTTGAAATGCCTTAAGCATTCCATATATTTCCTTGGCATTTATTTATGGTACTTTAAATCTCCCCCTAATGCCTGGAAATGCTCATATAAAAAACCAGCGTACGGGTTGCAAACAGATCCTCCATGAGAGGTTCTAGATACTCAAATGATCGACGGAGTTTGAAAATCTCACGTTGATCCCTAATTTTCTGTGTGTACCCATCAATGTACGCTGCGGTGGTGAGATTGGTATGTATACAACGTAACTCAATCTTACGCAAATAGGAAATCTTCCTGGATTCCCACATACTAAATGCATATAGGGGATATGCAGTTAATCTTTGGTCAGGTGTGTGTAAATCTATCTGACCCCAACGCGAAGTTGGCAAATAGCAATTCAATAAAACAATGATCCTACTATAACCTTGATGTCTTTCTTATAGATTCCATATATCCTATTGGATATTTAGCTGAATTCTAATGCCACAATCGTCATTGTCAGCATAGAAATTCGGTAGTGTTCAGGATAATGAGCTCATAAAATGATCCATTATATACCAAATGCATGGCTGAGTGTGAAAACCTCTCACACTCTAGATAATCTTTATCGATGTATCTCTACAACCATGAAATGCCTGAACTGTCCATACAATAGTTGTACCGGAATCAAATATATTCTCTTCAATTTATGATCAAGGAATCTAAGACAATATAAAATATGATTTTAAGATAAGAGGGTCTTAAAATCTATGTCCCTGTGGTACTTATCGTATCCACACTTCGGGGGAAATTAGGACCAAAAGAATTGCTAATAATTTTTCACCTTATCCCTTCGGATGAACAAATTGATTATTTCCAATCTGTAATGTATCAAAAAATGTGAAAAATTGTCTTATACGCAACATGTTGTACGGGGATGATTGTTTGCTTAATACAATCAAAATGAGACTTATCTCATTACTTATATGACATATCCAATGTTGTCCTCTTTGTGTTTTCACATGAAAACACATTTGGATATCTCTATACTTTAGTAAAATATGAGTTGAATCAGGATATATTTAAAAATCCTCAGTTGTTTACTCATATGCTAGGAAAAAATGATAGTGGGAGAATCGACCAAACTATCATCGCATCGTATCAATGATGGCCAAAACTATTCCCTCTTCGTATCATAAGAACTAGGAATATTTTGTTTCCCTAATTATAGAGTTTGTGGTAAAAATGTCCACAAGGCAGATATCATTCCTATATTGGAATGATTCCCGTACAATCTATATATGACAAGAATTAAATGAGATTCTCGTCTAGTATATAGAAATCCATAAATATTGTTGAGTATCCGATTCATCTATGATACCCACGATATTTATGCATTGACAACAAGTAGTACAACATCTTCGATGGACATTATCACATACTATGAATGGACTACGAGATTATACCAAATCTTAAAATAAATCATTCGAAGTATATTCGATGATTTTGCTGTCCTTCTACGTGATGTTTTCTTTATGAGAAAAAGAAGATGTTATGCGATCCTATAAGATCCAGCATAAACAACTAATCACCTAGGTAGCTTTAGATTTAAGATTGAAACATATTTCTTATCTTATGTCTAAGCTCCTGTTTTATCCCTTATTTTTATATAGACCAACTACTAATAGGGAATTATGACTTTGTTTAGCGCTATGCTAAACACAACCACATATATGACATTACTCTGTCATTCTTGGGTTCATATTGTCATAAACTTATTTGCACAACAGGCCTTTCGCTTCCACAATTAGAAGCAAATTGTATGAACAACATGATCATAGTCTTCCATAGTTTGAAAATTAGAGACGTGATTGACTCATAAATAGCTTAAATGCTATATGAGTATCTATTGTTCGCAATACTCGTGAAGAGTGAGCCATAAAGTATGTGCATTTCCTTCCATAAGATAGCCTTATCAAGGATTACCTTAACAACAGTAAGGCACAAGTTTCTTTGATCTATAGCAAACAACCCCATCAAATGGGATAAAACCAATGGTAATGTCCATTGTCCATGTGGGATAATGATACCATCAAGAGCGAGTTTATCAGTCTCCTCTGAAGTCAATATCCTCAGCATGCAACAAACCATTGATTTAATTAATTTACTAAAGGTAAATTAAAAATCACTATGGTGATATTGTAATGTCTAATGCAAAATTTAGGGGATCCATATCTTGATTCCATGTTTTGGATAGTTGGAGGTAGTCAGCAGAACTGTAAGCCTCTCAACAATTAGAGGTAGTCACAAAATGTGTAGACCTCAAAACAATCAATATTAATATTGGTACACATGGTGGATAATCTCTATGTCCAAAAACATAGAGTAGATCTCTTAGTATTAGGCAAATAAATTGCTGCTATATGCACGGTCTCTAGGCTGATATATTCTCAGGAATATACCGCAACCAATGCCTAAGACTCTACTACCTGTGTAGCCTTTAATAATGAATGATGGTGCTCAACGTAAAGGTGCACCACTCGTATATTTCCAAAACTTTTATTTAGGATAACACAATAGAGGTAATCATCAAGTGTAAATAAACAAGATGTAGACCTCTCAGCAATGGGTGGATATTCGCCACCATAGATAGGGTCTCTGGATCGAATAATTCAAAATGAATTAGGCTCAATTAGTGCCCAGGACTCCTTGACTTGTGTTATGATCCCAAATATATCCAAGATATGAATATAATAATTTTGCATAGGCCATCATTAATTAAGACAATCTTAATTAAGATGATCGACCATTGTCAAAATGCAATTTTTCAAAAATTGCCAAATTAACAAGGTAAGCAAAATACTCAACAGTACTAATACTGTTTAAGTCAGAGACTAAAACAAAAGGTTTACTAAGCACGTAGTGCTATAGTTGGATAGTGGTATAATTTACACAAATCGCGTAGGATCAAAGCAAAATCCACTTCCTATGTTATCCTTGCTAGCAAAATGGTGTGGCTGCCAATTTGCTTTTCAGATTACTCACATAAGTCTAAATACAACCGTCATTAATTATCTATTACTTAATTAAGAGGCAATGATTTTTGTTGCAATTAAAAATAATTGCGGAAACAAAATTGACAAATTATGTGTGTTTAGATATGAATAGTTTCTGTTCTTAAAGGCAAATAATGTATAGGAGTAAAAACTCTACCATACCAATAACGCTGTTAGAGTCCATGACTAAAACAGAAAACTTAGACACAGAAAATATATCTAAACTTAATCATAGGATAACTTGTTAAATTGTAATTAAATAGATTGCTAATTTAACTTGTATGTGGTGCAAAAGTGTGGTTTGGGGACACCAACATACCCAATTCTGTGATTAAAAATTACAAGTATAACTTGTATGTAGTGCAAAATTTGGGGGTTTGGGTGCACTAACATATGCCAAAACAATCACAGAATATATATAAATTGCATTGTAATATAATATAATTAAACCACAAAATATATATTACAATGACAATGTTTACCAGGGATATAGACTCACAAAACTGATAAACTAACAGTACTAATTTAACACTAATATAAGGGCTAAATTGAAAAGTACTGTTGAAATTAAATTGGAAAATGAATTAACCAAAATAACTTGGTGGTCGACCGAAAAATTGGCCGACGAGCTCTTCGGTCCAGCAAGCCGAAAGGAGATGCGTGGACGCGCTGAGGCAGCCCAGCAATTGCGTCGGCGCCGGCATGACCCATAGGCCAGCGCTTGTATGCGGCCCAGCAACTGGCCTGGCACGGACGCGGCCCAGTCACCTGTGCTGCGTGCCTGCTGCCCGTGCAAACGGTGGAATGATCTGAGCCGTTGCTCAGATCGGACGGCTTGTGGATTAGGGTCTGAAATCCTAACTGCAGTTACCCATCGCCAGGGCAAACAGCCGTCGTTGCTTCGCGACTTCGCGTCCGTTGCGGCCGCGTCGCTTCGCATCCATCGGTGCCGCGACGCATTAGCGCCGATGCATCGATGGCCCTTGTTGCGTCGCAGGCCAGTCTCGTGCCACCTCTGCCGGCCTGCCGCATCACCAACTGCCGTTGCGGCTGTCGCCACCGACAACCGCCGCGCACCGTCGCTGCCGCGTCGCCGCAGGCTTGCGTCAGTACGCGTCGTGCCACATCGTCGCAGCGCGTCGTCGCCTTCTTCCGTGTCGCCTCTGTCCCCATCGCGTCGCTGCGGCTTGTCGACGTCGTGTCGTACCCCGTCGGGATCGATGACGGTGGCGTGGCTTGGTGGCACGGCCAATATCGCGTCGTCGCCGGCGTGGACAGCGCTAATGGCTTCCACGGCCGCAACAATCACAGCGGCTTCAACCGCCTCAGCCACCACTCGTTCCACCGCCTCCTCGCTCTGTTGGCGTTGCGAATAGCAATGGTGCCCTGGGAGATATCAGAGATGCCGCTCTACCCGTTGCCGCCAACGAGGATGACAGTGAAGTCGGGAATGACCAAAAGGACCAAAAAAAGGACAAGGCCAGAGTGGCGTTTTGCCAAACAACAGAAGAAAGAACAACGTACAAATATGAATTGAATTGATGTTCTCAAGCATGGCTAACCTTGTTGCCGATTGTTTTTTTTCTTTGATTTGTCTATGAACTTGTAGAAGAAGCAGAATCCGTGATACTGTTCTTCTCGTATGGTTGCAAGAGCAAAACGAACAAGAACAAAACAAAATTGAACCAAAATCAAACCTTCTGGATGACTTCTCTTGTTCTTGATCTTGTTGAAGATCTGAAGAAGAAGCTCAAGAACATAATCGTGTTCTTCTCAGCGGAGAGCAAAGTGCATGATAACGTGCTGTGAATAATAGAATTGGATGAACCAACTAGTGTATTGATGTTTGATGTATGTCCTTATATACAATGTGAAGGGGTGCCTAGGGAGGGAATGAGTGGTGGAGAAGAAAGAAGAGGAGTGCCTTCACAATAAAGTAATGTAATGATTATCCTAATTGATCACGTAATTAATTACTAACTAATTAATCCTAACAAATTCAATAGGACAGATGAGCAAATTATTGATACAGAAGACACAACCCAAAAGTCAAGTAGTGAATGATACTCAAGGTTTTCTAGAGACTAATGAAACAGTACAAAGCCTTGATCGAGATGAATGCTACCAATGTCCCGATCATGATTGGGCAGATGTTCCAGTGTACGGTGAAACTATAGTAGGTCTAGAAGGAGAAGCTAGAGGAAGAGTACTATATATATGGAGAGAGGTGTGGATCCTGATGGGGATGATCCAACAGGAGCAGATGAGGACTGGAGATACTTCAAGAAGAAGAAGAGGCCCTGCAAAAAAGGCTTATGGGGCAATTTAATGTTGAGTTCTCATGCAATAAGGTCTGGGATGGGAGGAGATTACATAAGAGGATATGCATGCGACTTGGGAGGACAACTTCAAGATGTTATGGAATTTCAAGGCTGCATTGGGTGTTATGAATCCAATTTTGCCATTAAAATTTGACATGTGACAGGAAACAGGGATGGCAACAGGATATCAAAACGGGGAAGCCGTGTTGATCAAAAGATGTTTTTTTTATCTACTGAAGTAGTACGACATAACGTGTCAAGTTGGCTCTTGCGCAGGAGTCAGGTACTGGTTTGATACATACACACTTTTCCACAAAAATTTTGGTAAATTGTAGCATATGTCACATTTGAGGCTAATAATTTATTGACAGCGCATATGACAACATGTGGCGAAAAGAAAATGTGCCTCTACAGAATGGATTGGCTAGAAAAGTGTGGCAATTCACAATTATAAAATGATCCAAAGGGTAGTCTTGGTTAGTCAAACCTTCCATATGAAAAACTTGGACGCTCAATCAAACAAAACATCAGTTGTGTCTCTTTTTCAACAAGCTACTCCACACACCTGACCACAAAGTCGTTAGTCGCTAAGATAGAAATTTGTTGTTAAATATACTACAAGCCATGTTTCTCTTTGTTTCCTTACTATAATTCTTTTTTGCTGATAATGGAAATTGTCTTTGGAACAAAATCCAATGGGCTAGAGCATGCAATCAATTCAGAACGCACAACTTTGCGGTAAATATAACTCATACAACGCAGAAATTAGCCAATAAGAAACTTCTAGTTAAGTCGTTCATCAAATCGTGCTAAAATATAGAGGGAATGGGAGGGGCGGCGGCTATGCAACAATATTGAGGAAAAGCTAGCTTATGTCAATTAGTCTAGATTAACGAAAATTTGGAGTGAATAAAGATGAAAGTTGAAAAGACAAGGGGGAGGGGGTGTTGAGGATACATATATATCAAATACATCATGTCACATTTTTTTTCCCCATTGCCATCCCAATTGCAGATCTTGGCTGCCTATGTCTCCTCTCCTGTCCACACTGGTCAGGTGTTCTGAATGATGTTTATCCTAATTTTAAGTGTAGTCCCATTATCTGCCTCCAGCCCAGCTTACCTCCACACAAACAGTATCAACATCCTACCTGTTGCTGGGACCAGGTTGTTCACAGCGAATTTCAGTAATTACTAATCCAGCATGATGTCCGATCACAACCCTGCAATAGTATGATTTTCAGCATTACGCAAGTTTGGAGATTGAGAGGACCAACGTTTGAATTAAGAAAGAATGCAGAGCGCATCCTGAAATGCATAAATCTTCGCTGTAAAAAGAACATGCTAATTAAGTACAGCTACTACAGTTTTTAAGCAAATGAACAATTTAAGCAAAGACAATCTCCAACACTGGAGCAAAACTTATGATATCAATTATTCTAATCAAATTACAGAACTTTGATGAATTGAATAAAAATGTCAACAAATTATTAAATTCATGGTTGCGACCAATCTACTTTTAATTTACATTAAAAGAAGCTAAAGAGAAACAGTAACAAGCTCAACAACATAACATCAAGATGAAAGCAGAATCCTTTTACTCACCTTTTTGAACCCCTCAAACAAGCTATAGAAATAACTTTCCCAAGCTCAAAGTCCAGCACACCCTCAAGCCTAGAAAATTATGAAAAGAAAATGTCATTTGTGTATACATGGTTGGGATTAGAAGTATGTTTCAATCACTAGAAATACTCATTAAATTAGGGTATGGTGTTCATTTGTTTTCAGAGCTAATTTGACTGAAAAAAGCTAGAAAGACTTGCTATCTTACTGCTTTAAATCTTCTCTAATATATGTCTATAACAATTGTTAAAAAAGTGACATTAATTATAATGCAAGCATTACTATATTTGCTTACCTCTATGATCCATCGTTAATGAGGATGCATTTTGATAATTGTGTTTCCAATAAATTTTTATGTTCATATAGAAGATATGGTTATATAGTTTCCGACTCACCATTCTGAATCCGTTTTGGTGAAGAAAAAGTAACAAAAATGATAACTTACTTGAAGGTATTGGAGTTCCACACACGAACTGTCTCATCATTTGAACCAGTAAGTAGGATCGGTAGATCTGGATGGGAACAAACACAAGTGATACCATCCATATGTCCCGTGAGTGTCTGAACACAAGTCCTACTCTGGCAGTCCCAAATCTGATTCAATAAGATGAAATGTGTTACAATGATATTTCTACAAAAGAGATCAACAGCTAGCACAAACATTCTTCATTAGTGAAAATCTCTTACCTTAGCCGTGTTGTCCAAAGAACCAGTTATTATGTATAGCTGATTGCTGCGAGTGAAGTAATCAAAAGAGCTCACCAGAGATTGATGCCCAGACAATGTGAATTCATGACGGGACGACCGGAAATTCCATACCTGTATTTGCCAAATTATGGTTTTGAATTCCAAGTTAGTCAAAATAAGAGGAGGTAAACCTCAAACCTTCTCTATACCTGTGTATTCAAGAGATAAGCAACAGCAAATCTATGTTCATCCTTTGGGTTAAATTTGAGTTCATATGTTTGGCCTGGCATCTCAAATTTCTTAATGCACTCCCAGCCCTTATTCCAGTCCCACAGCTTAATCGAGTCCATCGTGCCTGCTGACAGCACATAAGGCTCAGATGGATGGACATCTAAGCACGTGATGACCAGTGGATGAGCTTTGAATCTCTTCACTTGCTGTGCTGGGGACTCGTATGTATACACTTTTATGAAGCCATCTTGATGTCCAACGACAAGCCATTGCTTTCGAGCGATCAACTTGGCTGCGCTAACTGCAGTGTTGGAGTCATTAATTTGTTAAATTGCTGGGACACTAGATCTCATCTATGACTCTATGGTAAGCAATTAAAGAATAAGGACTAATTAAGGAACCGTGCCTATTGGAATATATGACCCTTGAACCAGGTTCACTGTTTCCTGTGGACAGAAATAAATGGGCAAACGTCAGTTTTAAAACATGGAAAAGCATATTTGAACATCTCAATTGCAATCAAAAAGAGAAGTTCGTGATGATTTTTACGAGCTATTATGTCAAACTGTATAATAACAAACTTGGTTCGTTTTCTTGGAAATTAATCTATGCATAAAATTAAATAAAGAGAGTTTTGCATAGTCTTTACTTAAGAGGTACCACACGTTTTGTTGTTAATGTATACCTTAGTTCACTAGCTGCTTTCCAAGCTTAGTTATGCCACTCATTAATTAACATTAAAAATAGTACAGTAGCCACTTGCCTGTGTATTACAGTTCAGGATGTCAATTGAGCCAAACATATTGCTTGTCAAAACCCTATGTACATAGAAAGAAATTAATTACACTAAAAGCTGGTAATAACTGTTTTACAGGGGTGCTATAAAGAAGAAATACGTATAATAATATATTGTACACAAATAAAAAGCAAACAGATTTTCTAACCATGATTCTGTGGGCCAAGCTTCGCTATGATAATAGCGTATCCACTTGATGATGAAGTAATAAACTTTCAGAAACACGGGTAATCATAAAACATAAACAAAGCACACAAAATTATTAAGAAATAAAAAAAGTTTGTGTGTGTGTAGAGAGAGAAAGAGAGAGAGAGAGAGGTGCAGCAATGGAAAAGCAAAAACACTTTATAAACTTTGTAGGGTATTTTCTTAAGTGATATCATCAATAAAGGTTACTACCTTAGTCCCTTATTGTACATACTTATGGATACATTTAAGATATTAAGGATTGGGTGAAATAAAACGTGAGACAATGGTTATGATCAGTCAAGATGAGATAGTAGGTGGCAAAATTAAATATGAGACGTTTGTAATTGGTTGATACGAGGAAGTTGATATAGAAGTAGCTATGAGATCCTAAAACCGCCAACTACGAGGTGTTTGAAGCCATCACTTATGAGGTACTCTACGGTAGTGTCCTAAGCATAGCTACTTCATAGGTGTCCAGATACAAATTGGTTGTTGACAATAAGCTGAACATGTATACATTGACCTTTGGCTCCACCAATTTTTTCATGTTTTGTGCTTTAAATCATTAAGGGATCATATATATACCAAGTGTATTTTTATCAATAAAATGGTAAAGTACTGCACAAAAAATTTATTATTTTGTTTTGGAAATAAAAGAGAATTTGGGTTTCATTTGTCATTATGAGAAAAAATAAACTAAACAATATGCCATATATCTCCTCTGAAACAAAAATCGGACTATCAATTTACCATGGCTCCGATGGATGCACGTCTATGGGAAAGTCAGGACGTTCCATTGGGATAATCTGATCAAATGAATCAGCAGCCAAATTAGTCGATAAAGTACCAAAGTTTTTATGACATATTTTAAAGATATGAACATATGATAGAAGTATGTAATATGCATCATGCAGTTATGGCGGTACATAAAACAGGGAGATATCCGGTAAAAACCATCAAATAAAACTAGTAGAGAACAGGCTTTATATCTAAAGCTTTAGTCCCAGGCTAGATTGGGACCAGAACTAAAAATATCATTAGTCTCGATTCGTGTTACTGACCGAGACTAAAATCCACTACAAAAATCCACTACAGTAGAAACCATCTTTAACGGGTTGACAAAAAATCACATTAGTCCCGAATCCTATAACCAACCAGGACTTAAAAAAATAATTTTTAGTCCCGGTTCAGAGACATGTCAGGCGTGCCCCAATATTTTTAGTCATGGACTAAAAGTCCATTTTAATCCCGGTTGGTAACCAAGACTAAAAATACATTTTAGTTCACCTTTTTATCTCTCCTCATCCTTATCTGCTAGCTCATCCTCGATCCTTTCTCCTCCCTTTATTTTCTCCATCTTTATCTGCTAGTTTCCTCTCTCCCCCCTCTCGATCCCTCTCCATCCAACGGCGGCCCACGCGCGCGCGGGGGGTTGGGGGGCGATGGCCTGCACTGGCAGCAGTGACGGCCCGCGCAGCGGCGGCCGGGCTGGCGGGGGCGTACGTCCCGCACAGGCGGCGGCCGACAGCGGAAGCAGCCTGCACGGGTGGCGGCTGTGAATCTTATACTCTTGTTGATTTGTAGTGAATCTTATGAATCATTTGTTGATTTGGGGATGATTTGTGAATGATTTGTTGATTTGGGATGATTTGTGATTGATTGTGGATGGACATTATTGTGGATGATTTGTGAGGGTTTGTAGAAAAGAAAACACTAAAAGAAGAAAAAAAAAATAGGTTTTTAGTTCCAGATGGGGTTAGCCTTGGTTGGTGTTATCAACCGGAACTAAAAATAGGCTTTTAATCCCGGTTGTTAAGGGACCCCTTTAGTCTCGGAATGGCTGTTCTGTTGAGAAACCAGAACTAAAGGGGTTTCCCAACCAAGACTAAAGTCTATTCGTCTACTAGTAAGTGAAAACCCATGATGACCGGACCTAAAAGTTTTCTGATACTTCTGGCTCAGGTGGGACTAGCCGAGGCCCAATAAATTAAGGTTGCCCGGACTCTAACAGTTTTCTTAGACACACCCACTCGAGAAAAGGCCCAATCTCCCTAAAAGATTAGTCCATAGGGGAAGGGTGGCTCTTCCATTTAAGGTGGCTTTTTCGTCCTAAGCTAAGCAAGGTGGGATTATTCAGAGGCTCACACGGTCGCCGTCCGACTACAACCGTACTAGACGCTACAACCGTATTAGACGATTGTGTGTTGTGCCTTTGTCAGCGGGTAACGGTGGAGGATTTCTTCATCATTTTTTAAATTCATGAAAAGAAATCACTTCGATTGGCATAGGCATGAATCACACCCTCACCAAATATCAACTCAAAACTCAATTTCATCTTGGGGAAATAAAAATAACAGGTTAAGTTTTAACAATACTATGGTATTTTCTACCCAAAATTATTATTTTTGTTTCTAGATTTTGGAGTTGATATTTGGTGGAGGTGTGGATCATGTCTATATCTATCTATAATAATTAATTTATGAAACACTTTTTACATCCGATTTCCCATATAGGTTTTCACTGATTTGATACGATGGTTTTCACCGGATATTTTCTCATATGAAACAGTAAAAAATTCACCTGATGCACCGCACTGTCTTCCCCTTTGTCTTTCAAACAGGAACTGTTATGGTGATCCTCCTCTTGGTTTTCTTGGATATGACCTAGATTCAAATGTCTCTTCAATCTACTTTCAAGGGTGACAGCCTCGTTGCTGTACGAGCGTAGCTTCTGATGCTGGTCGCTGAGGAGTTTGTCCTCGGGGCCATGGCTAACCAGTGGCTAAAAGAGGGCCAATATATCTAGTTAATTGATATTATAGGATGCTATCCATTTTGAGATAATATGAATAAATAAGTGTTTGTAATATGTAGCTATAAAATTGTAAACTCAACATTGTAGGCACGAAAATTGAGCAAAAATATGTAATTTCTGTCAAATAGATGAAGAACACGATTGCACCCTACTAACCACAGAGAAAATTATTGCACTGCATGTCTGCATGACTATTATATGATATTTTAAAAAGTACATGCCTAGTTCCTTCTTATTAATCTGTTGATTGATGATATCCACTTTATTAGGCCTTTTCTCTCTATCAATTTCCATGCATTCCATAGCTATCACACATGTCTTTACCTGTTGGCCAATTTCAGTAATTACTAATCCAGCATCATGTCCGATCGCAACCCTGGAAATTTGGTGGAGGAGGAAAAGTAAGTCTGAACTAATTTAGAATGCACAGAACACATCTTGAATGCATAAACTCTTCGGTGTAAAGAACATGATATATATGTTAAATTAGCTATACTACGTAGTTGGTCAGGTATGAAGCATCTAGGCCCCCATGTGTGGTTTTGTGACAAATAGAAGCTTGTATGCTCGTTGGAGCCGGAACATATGGAAAAAGAACTAAGTAGAGGATAAACATTGTAGAACATGATGGCATCATGATGTATACCTTAAAATTATTACAGTTTTGTTCTCAAGTGAGCTTTATTTCAACCTAAAATGGTTTTTTTTTTGTTATGGGCGGGCCTATATGCAGAATTTGCTTAAAACCGTTGAAATGAAATCCAATGGGTTATGTATAATTGACGATGTGACTTCGCCTAAAAGTTCCTTTATAGCATCAATTGTAAGTTAGGGGGTTGTAATTGTACAGAAATAAAACATTATTGTTGTGACTAATAGTTTTATCAAGAATAAATTGAGTTAGGGCTAAGATGGAGGTGCTAATGAAGTGACGACCACTGGGTTCAAGGGATACCACAAGGGTAACACCCCAACCCATATGAAGCTTAAAGTTTTTAAAGTTTTTGTGTGGTTTAGGCCCATGTGACTGAAAAGTGGTTGTAGTGGATGGATCTGTACCACCATGAAAATTTAGATATGTGAGGATTAGCTTATAAGGCTTGGCGTTCATCCTGGTATCCCTAGGCAACCCTTCAACATTAAGAAATGACAAAAGTATTAAAATAGGTATGAAACATACTAGACCTAATAGGAGGTGTAGATGTAAGAGATATAGGGGTTGAGTTAGCATTGGACTTTATAACCGACAACCCTTAAAATAAGGAGAGGGACAAAATAATATAACGCTGGTGATGACAATATAACAATGGTGAATATCATTAGCAAATACAATGTGTTCATGTGTTATTATATGGCAAGTCTAAGTTGATTGATGGCTAATAAGACTAGGAAGGTAATTAGTCATCGTTTCGTTAGATCGGTTAATTAACATGGTGTCTAAATGAATTTTAGCATTGCACCTGGTTGACATGCAAAGGATGAAGCACGTGGCATGATCGTCAAGCGCCAAAGCACATTAGTCATGTCGACGCGAGGTCAACCTTCACAATATGGATGTTATGGTGGCAATGACATAATGTCATAGGGCAGCTCTAGGGAAGCCGCAGTGATAGGGTGGTGTGTCCCTTGGCCTCTGTGTTTTTATTTGAAATCCTCAGAGGCTGATACGAGAGAGAACTGTTAGCGCTGTTGCCGTAAGGCCAAGGTTAGCCTGAGTTGAAAGCCCGTCTGATCGGGGCAAAATTGCCAGGGGCAAGCTAGACAATGTTAGTAAAAATGGATAGGTTTCTCAAGAGACTGGTATGGTATGACAATACTACTATATGTGACCATAAATCTACCGTGAAATCGGGATTTACCCGGTCCCAACGCCTATTTTGTTGGTGGATACAAATACCCCTCTCCCACGTTATATTTTTTTTTCATACTATTGAATTGACTTGATCCTTTGCATTCACTCATAATCTTGAGCACCTAGGTTTTTCTTTATCAGGCCTTGAAGAGTACATTAAGCAAAAAACAAGTGTATTGCATTATTGCTATAACTAGCGTGACACTAGATAGTGAAAGGAATTGTGGTTGCTCAAGTTGCACATCTAGGTCCTTGGTTAGACTCCCTAGGAAATCAAATTTTATACTTGAATAAAGAAAAAATACCAACACCGTGGGGGCTCCCCAAATGTTTCCAGTAAAAAAAATGCGGGACTCTAGATAAACCAAAAGCTTTGTTACTACCTAAACCCAAAGCTTTTCAGAGACCTTATGGCCTTGTGCATCAGCTTCTCTTGAGCATAGCCAACGTAGTTTACACATGTGGCCACTGCCGCATGCAAATACCAGCGTGGAAGCCGCGTCCATAGTTTCTATTTGGTTGTAAGGGCCTAAGATCGCCCAAAGAATTAAATTAATGTTTTGCTTGGATATAATGAACAACTTATTATTGTGCCATATCTCCTAGGACATGATGTATGCAGTGCTCGCTTGGTATATGGTGGCGTAAATGCTGGGCATGACAGTTTTACAAAAATGGATAATAGTATAGAGACATATCCTACTATTACAAATTAAGAAATGAATATTTTTTTAATCTAAATTCAGAATTTGAAGGAATAAAAAGTAAATCGTACTTCCTATGTCCATCGAAGGAAGTATTTCTGGATTCTTTCAAATAAATTAGCAACCAACACAAATGACCATCATGCTCTTGTTTAATACACTTTTCTAATAACTGAACTTCCTCCTGATCTCACCATGCATGTAGAGTTTAAAGTGGTGATCCTCTTTCTATTTTTCATAACAAGAGCATGGGACACAATATATGGAAACATGGGGTAATTTTTTTTTTCGTACACGGAAACATGGGGTAATTAATCCACTAGTTAGCATTCTTGGATGGAAAGCAAGGAAGACAAAGGCCAGGGCACGATATCTTATTGCAGATAATTGGTTGTGACCAACTTGTTTAGAAAAACTTTCTTTTTGGACAAATTTTAAATGCCTGACCTACTTTCTTTTTTGATGCAATGCTATTCTCAAAATCCTACAACAAGATAAATAGCAGGATCATTTTGATTACTCACCGTTTTGAACCCTTCAAACAGACAATTGCAGTAACTTTTCCAAGCTCAAAGTCCAGTACATCTTCAAGCCTAAAATATTATGGAAACAATACCATTTACTACCTCCATCCCAAAAGAAAGAGTCTATCTGGTATGCACCTAGACGGACAAGTGCATGTCTAGGCATATACTCAGAAAGACTTGTTTCTCAGATGGAGGTAGTATAATCTTTACGCAAAGGAAAGTTTTGCAGATTACATTCGGCTTAGAAATTTTGGGTTGGGACAGCTGTTGTGTGCAGCAGCTCAGGAACTTACCTGAAGGTATTGGAGTTCCACAGACGAACTGTCTCATCATTTGAACCTGTAAGTAGTATTGGAAGATCTGGATGGGAACAAACACAGGTAACACAATCCATATGTCCTGTGAGTGTTTGAACACAAGTTCTGCTCTGGCAGTCCCAGATCTGACTCAACAAGATGAAATGTGTTACAATTACATTTCTTTTTTAAAAAAATCAGTAGCCAGCACAAACATACTTCTTCAGTCAAATGTCTTACCTTTGCCGTTTTGTCGAGAGAACCAGTTATTATGTATAGCTGATTGCCGCGAGTGAAGTAATCAAAAGAACTCACCAAAGATCCATGCCCAGATAATGTGAATTCACAACGGGATGAACGGAAATTCCAAACCTGTATTTCCCATATCACGGACTTTAATTCTAAAATCGAGTTTATCAAAAAGATATATAAGGGGTAAACCTCAACCTTCGTTGTACCTGTGCATTCAAGATGGAAGCAACAACAAATTTTTGTGAATCCTTTGGGTTAAATTTGATTTCTTGTGCTAGGCCTTGCATCTCAAATGTCTTAATGCACTCCCATCCCTTGTTCCAGTCCCACAGTTTAATCTTATCCATTAAACTTGAGCTTGCTGATACCATGTAAGGCTCAATTGGATGGACGTCCAAACACGTGATATTCCATGAATGAGCTTTGAATCTCTTCACTTTCTGTATTGGGGAATCATATGTGTAAACTCTAATGAAACCATCCTTACAGCCAACCACAAACCATTGCTTTCTAGCGATGAACTTGGCTGAGCAAGCTGGAGTATTGTAGTTATTAATTAGTTAGAATTTCCTGTGACACTAGGGTATAGTTTATGCCGGTTTTGTTAAGACTGAATGAGAAAGCATACCTGTTTGTTCATATGAGCCAGCTTGGATCAAGTTCATTGTTTCCTATATATTGACAGAAATATATTTGTAAACCTTAGTATTGATACATCAAAAGCTTAATAAGCAACATTAAAAACTTCAAGGGCTTGTTTCCACAATACAGATTGTCATGAACAAATTTGCCATTAGCACGATTCTAAATATCATTAGAAGGGGTGTGATGTGTGTTTAAATTCAGAATTGGTTATTTCAAAAATATATATGTATAAAGTTGGTCCATTATTTTTAAAGAACATTGGTTTATGTACGAACAGTACATATCAACCCAATATTAATGAAAAATGTGTTTTCTTATGATCCTTAATGTGGTGCAAGGCCCCATATATACTTGTAATAGTGAAATTGTACCTCTAGTACTTTCCTAGTGTAGAGGTACCAGAAATTAGCACTAAACTACCATATATATATATGTAACTTAATTGAGTAATTGCTTACCAGCGTGTTATAGTTTAGGATGTCAACTGAACCAAAAATATTGCCCGTCAAGATCCTGTGTATACATAATAATTAAGATCTTCATTTGTATATTAAATGCCAGAAACAGGCATTTTACAAGTGTTGAGAGAAAGCAAATATATTAGTATTCCCAAAATAGATAATAGCCCCACTACGGTGGCCTTTACTGCTTAGAAATTAATCTAAGCCGTATATCTATTTTAATCCAAAGGATTAGATTGATTCCTACTGCCACCCTAATTAACGTAATAAAAATCTAGAAGAATATTCTTACATGGACGGTTTAAATTGATTTCTACAAGCAGTATAATACTGACAGTAGAGACCATCGGAGTAGGGCTCGATAGATAAACATGTATGATAATATAACTAACTGCCTAATGGAACAACAACAAGATCTTTAAAAATATCAACCTGCTACACGAAACTTATCAATCCCTTTTCAGAATTGAATTTGCAATGGTTGTCCATGGAGCAAAAAAAAAAAAGGAACACTATATATTTACTTACCATGGCTCGGATGGATGCACATCTACGGGAATGTCAGGATGTACCATTGGTATAATCTGATCAAATCAAACAGTTAAAAAAGGTTATGAAATCCTAAGATATTTATGAAAAGGTTTTGCAGGTACAAGAAAATTAAGTAAACAACATCATCGATCCGGCAGTACATAAACAATTAAAATTACACCTGATGCATCTGACGGTCCTCTTCTTTCTCTTTGAAATAAGAACTGCTATGCTGATCATCTTCCTGGTTTTCTTTTATGTCACTTGAGTTCAAATGGCTCACCGAACTACTCTCAAGGGTGACGGACTTGTGGCTGTGTGTGGGTAGCCTCTCGTGACCGTGGTCGCTGAGGAGGTCACCCTCCGGTCCATGTCCTATCGGCAGCTAAATGAGAATCAATATAGTTAAAGAAGATTATAGGCAGCTAAATACATAGTTTGAAAAAAAATAACTACGTGTTTGTAATGTGTAGCTTTGAGTTGAAGTTATACGAACTCAACATTTCGATCAGGCACGAAAATTAAGCAATGGTTAACAGGATTGAGAACTCTAGCCTTGGTAATTCAAATTGATAGGATCGAGCACTCTAGCCTTGGTAATTCAAATTTAATATGTTAGTAGAACATTTAAGATGGTTAAAAGTAGATTAATTAAGGTAGAGAACTGTAACTAACTATTACACTCTCGATCCCCTAAAATGATTACTGTCATCAAAATACAATTCTGTAATGAAGGGGAATATCGTAAAATGGAGAGATACTGATTAATGGCAGCAAAGAAAGTAATGATGTGGAAATTAAGGTCCAAAGTCGTTCCTTTAATTTTTTTGACTAAATACATTGAACAAAGTAAATGGATTCCACTCTACGATTTGGTATGAAGAACTTTGCTCATATTTTCTTCAAAAAAAAAAGGAAAACACATGCCATGCACTAACAATATTAAGTACCTTGCCAAACAGAGTTTGATGCTCATTAATCTGATTGATGATATCCACTATTTTAGGTCTCTTGAATCTATCCATCTCCACACATTTGAGTGCTATCTCAGTGCATGCCTTTACTTGTTGGCGATAGACATCAAGGGAGGAACCATTCCATGTTTCCTGTAACCTGATTGTCCAATTTCCTAGTACCTATGAAATCAAAATGTAAAGATGAACCGGTACAGTTCAAATGAAAGAAAAAAAGAAGATAGTTTTGTTCGAGATAACCCCCACTGGTCCTGTTACAGACAAAACACAGTTCTTACTTGATCGGTGAATTCCTGCAGGGAAGACATTTCGACACTTCTGGAGCGCCAATTAGGTCCTGCAATTATCTTTAGCATTACAACACCCAAGCTGAATATGTCTAACTTGTTTGAGACTATATTATTCTCTATGTATTCTGGTGGCAGATATCCACTGCATGGGCAAACATATGGTGAATTTGTATTAGGCACAATTTTATTATTAAAAAAGGATACATCGAAAACAAGTTATTCAGCTTACATTGTCCCAATAGGAGTTTGTGTGATCCTGGTTTTATCTTCGCTGAAGAGCTTGGACAAACCAAAATCTGCAAGTTTTGGCACCATGTTCTTGTCTAGCAATATATTTCCAGGTTTTAGGTCCAAATGGTAAATAGGTGGCTTCAGTCCCTCGTGTAGATATTTTAAACCCTCACATGTCCCTTTAATAATTTTGTACCTTGTAGGCCAGTCAAGACCATGAAATTCATCTGCAAATTAAGGGGAATAAAACAGGCATCATCAGAATAAAACATGCAAGACTGTTTCTCCTAGCATAAAGAATATACTAGAAATATAGCAACATTATACCAGAAAGATGATTTTCAAGGCTCCCACCAGGCATATATTCGAAGCAGAGTGCTCTATGAATGAGTGCTGCAAAAACTATTCTACCTTTGTACTCTGCATGTTTATGTTGTGTTTCATAGCAGTAGGCAACTAAACGTACAATGTTTGGATGCTCGAGCCTCATAAGGTTCTGAAACTCATTTTCGAATTGCTTATCATCAAATCCTAGCGTATCATTGTGAAGCATCTTCACTGCAATCTCTTCGCCATTTTTCAACTCTCCCTATTAAGGAATTAATATCGTCAGTACTCAATAGTTTTATTTTCATCATCTAAAAGAACATTTGACAAGTAGGAAAATTTAGGGACTCATCGTTTGGCAATTGGATTATAATGCCAAATTTTGAATTTTCAAAGTTAATTTTGAAATTAATTTTAGGGTTTTTTCATCATAGTTTATAAGGTAAGTAGGAAAATTAACTATGAACAGAACAACATATATGCAAAAGTTTCACAAGCAAATTATTTTTTATTAATGAATATATAATTTTAGCAATTTGGTCAAAATGGCCAAACGATGAGGCCCTTAAGCCCCTTAAGCATCGGGCTCTGTTTCTCTTTTGTCACACTTCACTATAACTGTGTCATGCAACACTAATAAGTGGGTTTATCACCTTAGTGTTATATCTGTAAAACATGCAGTGAACGCTTATTCTTTTGTACCACATACAGTGGTATGTACGTCCAATTATTCACAATAAGTTATTTTACAAATCCAAAGTTGCCCTCAACTTACCTTATAAACAGTTCCATATGCACCTTTACCCACTTTTCGCCTCTCGGAGAATCCATCTGTAATTTCTTCTAGCAGTCGAAATGTTAGATCAGTTGGATCCATAGTTGAATTTGTAAATTGTTATCCGTCCTATCGTTTATGCTACTAAATTAAGAAGATCTTCTGCATGCATGATGGCAAAAAAGGAGCAAGTTAGGCCTGATTACAGGAATTCTCATCTTCTTCAACGAATTAATTTCAACATTAAGTAAATTCATCTAAACTGTACGGCTTTTGCAAGCACCTATAACTTTAGAAGAACAAAAATTCCTACATTTATCAGAAATTACAAGAGAGGAAATGAGGAATTAATGATGGCCCAGTTCATCACGAAATAGCTGCATGCATCTGATCTTTCAGCTGGATGAGAGAAACGGTCGATCGAGATGACAAAATCCTATTGTTCTTTTATCCGACAAGATCCTAATGTTGGAAGCACGTACTTACCTGAAGATAAGTGAAGACCTGCTCGAGTCAAGAGAAGATCGAGATAGGAGTGCAGATGGATCAAGCTCACAGCAGTCATCACAGCTCACAGTCACCCTACAGAGATTATAAGGTACTACCCCGTAGACGACTGGCTATGGCTAGCTGTAAAGCAGGCAGGGATTGCTTGACATTGACAACAATGGGGAAGGCAACGTCAACATCACCAAGGGGCAAGTTTTACTTCCTCTGGTTTCAAATTTTTTTAATTGGATACTATACGTACTCAATTAGCTTTGATAGCTCGTCCTTTTTAAAAAAAAAATGTAACACTTGTCATATTAATATTAATAACGTGTGTTATGGTGCCATAGAACTTCCATTATAATAAATAATCATTTGGCTCATCATAATATTAATAACGTGTGTAACGGTGCCATACTAATTGTGAACATAAGCAAACGAACGACCGAGTAATTAAGTACTTGTACAATACTCGGGTGATTAATTTTGGGTTGAATGCGCAAGAGTCTTGCACATTATTTTCATTTCGATTTAAGGAATTTAGAGTTTGCCGGTTTCCGCCTTCTCGTGTGATTAATGAAAGAGTTTTCTTAGGGCTTATTTAGTTGGAAAAAAATTTGGATTGGATGTCACATCAAATATTTGACCGGATGTCAAAAACTATTTCGACGACTAATTAAAAAATTAATTATATAGGGAGTCAAAAACCACGAGATGAATTTATTAAGACTAATTAATCCGTTATTAGTACATATGGGTTACTGTAGCACTTATGGCTAATCATGGACTAATTAGACTCAAAATATTTGTCTCATGATTTTTATGCAAACTGTACAATTAGTTTTTTTTTTATCTTTACTTAGTACTCCATGCATGTGTTTAAAGATTTGATATAATGTTTTTGGGAGAAAAATACTAAATAGGACCTTAGCTATTTTAGAGGTCAAGATTGGAATTATAATCTGTCATTCGTAAAGTCATGAAATCCATTATCAATGATAGTGCTATAGCCTAGCTAACTTCTTATATATGACACCATCAATAATGGAGGATAATGCTAACATATATGTATACATATGGCCATCAATAATGGAGGATAATGCTAACATATATGTATACATATGGTGTTGCATGCTTGCAACCGGTGACTCTTTCGAAGTTGACCATCGGCGTTCTGCAAAGCGTGTGGGGCCGGTTTGTCTTAGTTCGTACGTTCGGACGGTCAACGAAGATGGCGGGGAGGCCAAACGTGTGCCGTACGGTGCTTGTAGCCCGCTGTTAATTTGCTAGCCAAGTTTAGGGCCCGTTTAGTTCTAAAAATTTTTAAAAAAACATCACACCATATCTTTAAACTCATGTATAAATCATTAAATATAGATATAAAATAAAACTAATTACACAGTTGGGTTGCAAACGACGAGACGAATCTTTTGAGTCTAATTACGCTATGATTAGCCATAAGTGCTACAATAACACACATGCGCTAATAACGGATTAATTAGGCTCAAAATATTCATCTCGCGGTTTCCAGGCTAGCCGTGAAATTAGTTTTTTCATTCATGTCTAAAAACACCTCCCGACATCTGATCAAACATCTGATGTGATGTTTTTGAAAAAAAAATTCATGAACTAAACAAGGTCTTAGTCTTAGTGTCCGTTAACTCGCAGCATATTTTTGTACTCTTCAAGCTTGTCTCGAGTGTATATAGGTCCAAATTAACTGTAGTAGCATCCAATCCGCTCCATGTGCTGATGTACCATTGCCACTTGGCGCTTATGTGTCGATGGGAACCAGATTTCAATCACGTAAATCAAGGGTGGAGGCCGGGAGTACAAAGATTACAAAATAGCTGAAGATGCTGTAATTCTTCTTGGGTTGTGTTATTGTGTAAAATTTTTGGTCAAAAATGTCACATCAATGTTTGGATACACATTTAAAGTATTAAACGTAGACTAATAATATAAATTACATATTCCGACTGTACACTATAAGACGATTTTTTTGTTCCTAATTAATCCGTCATTAGCACATGTTGGTTACTGCAGTGTACAGTCGGAATATGTAATTTATTTTATTATTAGTCTACGTTTAATACTTTAAATATATGTCCAAATATTAATATGATATTTTTGGCCAAAAATTTTAATCAATCTAAATGCGGCCTTGGTGGAACAAAATTCTCTTTTTGCAGGACAGCAAACTGACATTTACGGTCTGCTGGGCATGTCGGGCCTCTTTGATTTAAAGGAATACTAGAGGAATTTTGGAGGAATGGTTTCCAAAGGATTCTTTTCCTTTTGCTTTCTTTGATTCATAGGAAAGGCAAGTAAGAATTCCATAGGAATGCATTCCTATGAGTTAACTTCAAAGGAAAACAAAAATAAGGTCTGACCTCTTAAAATCTTCATGAGCTTCAACTTTCTTTGGTTTTCCTACCACTCTATCAAAGACATTCTTAAGTATTCCTGTGTTTTTTTCCTATAGAATTTGAGAATCCTACCACTTCAAATCCTGCGTTTTTTTTATTCCTACGTTTTTCCTATCCTACGAATCAAAGAGCCTGGTCACCTGGAGGAGCTGGAGAGAGTTCAGGAATTGATGCAGCTGGGCATGTCATCTGGGCTGGGAGGACTGTCTGTCTGTTTTTCCTTCGCTTAGACTCAATCCTGGTGCCGTTTGTTTTTGTTGTCTTTCTGGCTGAGGCTGGAACTTTTGTGTCTGTTTGCGTCCTGGAAAACTTGTGCGGCTGGCAGGAGTATGGCAATCTCCATGTCAGTTAGCTGCCTTTTATTTTCTGTAATGGATGCTGTAATTCTGGTTTCCTTAATGGAAATAGGAGGTTATCCTCTTTGATCCAAAAAAAAAAAAGATTTCAATCACGTAGAAAATAAAAAAAAAATGTACCCCCTCTCTTCTGTATTCCTTGCTCACCCATCAAATAAAAACTCTGCGTGCCGTGCTCACATGATCACATCATGGCACTCAAAACCGTGCTGCGCCTTGCACGCAAATCAATGTCATGGCCACTCCTGGGTGGGGGTGGTGCGCCGAGGCCTTCCGAGTCCACTCACTGCAGGCAGCATTATGTCATCATCGCAGGCGCCATCCACGCACTCTCGTGCGTTTTGCCACCAAAGAGCATGGCTGTCACGCAGCTGAAATTACCTTTTGATGTATTTGGAGAAATTTTAAAAGTCAAAAATGCTTTAACCATTGAAAAAAAGAATGATGATATTAAAATGATATTTTGAAACTTTTTATAAATTATGTTTGTCCTAAAATATTTAAACATTCTTACTTAAATTTACACGATACTAATATTAATTTTTAATAACAATAATATCTTCTAATAGTTTTCCGATAAAAAAAATTAATTCTCCCCCTTCCTTGGGCCCTTTATGGCCCACGTCCTCTCCATCTCTCCTTTAGCCTGGCCTAATCTAGCTAGCTATGATCTGCTCCTCCTCCCTTCTTCTTTAGCCTGACCCAACCGAGTCCACCTTCCCTCCTTTCTTCTCTCCCCACACGTGCGATGTGGACCAAACCACTAGCCCTCTTGCCTTCCCCCTCCTTTCCTCACGTTCCGCCCGGCTCGGTCGAGGGGCCTATCGCTCCCTTCTCACCCGCACTAGTGGACTAGCCCACCAGGCCACAGCACCGCCTCTACCACTATGATGAGGAGTTGGTGGCATAGAAATGTGAAAGAAGAAACCGATAGACACAACTTCGACAAATTTAATGTATGTAATGGACTCTGAACTTGATAGGAAACACCTGTAATTAACACTATAACTCATGAAATTGATTTGCAGAGGACACTGATGTGTTGGATTTGTTTTTTACCTCGGTCAATTAAACTTGCGGCAAAAGAAAGAGGGTGCGCTATGCGTACCTGACTCCGTCGCAATTCCAATTATGAATCCGATTTGTTGCCGTGATCAGGAGGCAACCCTAAGATCCTATTTGGGCTCAGCCCTGGGCATACAGTGTGCATATATAAGGAGAGGGAAACCCCCTGGGGTTGTTCTCACGCTAATTAGGTTTTACTAAACCCTAATTCACTCTAACCGATCTCTAAGCACGCTGAAGGCTCGGAAGCTCGACGCCCTCGCCCTAACTAGCGCTATGGATGCTATTGCTACTCGTAAATCACATGATCTAACCTTAATTCCGTATTAGATTATTTGCTAGAGTGATTATGCTAGGCTAATATTGATCTGGGATTTAAGTTTTGTCCTAAGTATTGTTAATCTATACTAACATGATGTACTTAGTAGGTATGCAAGCTACTAGCAACCACAACAAAGTGGATTGCCGAATTAAAAACAAGCAAGGATAAGTATTATTTGGACTAATGGTGTTTTGAACATGCTTGAGGTTCTTGCAGAGTTGCAGATGCATCATAGGTGAACTAACTCACAGGAAGAAAACAAAAGATATCAGTCAACAAAAGAGATTAGCCATCCACCGGCCCATCAATAATACTAGTAATATGCCCGTGCTAATGCTACGGTTATATTTTATAATACAAGTCAAACAATTGAGAGACAATATATGTTTTGGCTGCAAACATGTAGGAGTAATAAGGTATATGTAAGATTCATAAAAGAAACATGATAGAGCAAGTTATCCTATTATTGATAACTTTCATCATCATGCCAATAATACTGTGTACGTGCAATATAATACACATATTATTATATTATTATAGTACATCATTGAAAAATGCAATACACTCAAATTTTGTGAAATGTAACCACACATTGCAAAATGTAAGGACATTCGGCCGTAGCTTTTGCATTTCATTTGAACCATCACCTTGTCTACTGCCTTGCCCCAAACTTGAGGTTAGAGGTGCCACCATCCCTTGGAGGTCTCCTCCTCTTGCAAAGAAGAAAAAACAATATGTTAAGCAGCTCATTATAATGATTCAATGATCCAAAAGCAATGCCAATATAAAATCCTTATCTCGATTAAAGTGATAGTACTCACTGCCACTATCACTACCAGAATCCAAAATTTTGTTGGCGACCAAAACAAAACCACCAATAAAAATAATAGTTAACTGGGCAGTCACAGAAAACATTTTTATCTGCTAAAGATCCGTACATTTTAATGGGACCCTCACAAATAGTTTTGAACTCACTCTGATTGATCGCTAACTGGAAGTGGAACTATAATTAAAGAGTCAAGAACAGAATTGTATGAGACATCCATCACAAGAAAATTACATCATCTAGCTCTATAATGATTATAAACTTCTATAAATTTTGCTTCATATACTGTCATGACATTTCACTTGCCATCTCAAATAAATATCACACTTGTTTGAGGAGGCATTGGATATGGATCTGACACTCTCCTATTGTACCTATATATATTACTATATATTTGTGCAGAAACATCCCATTCTAAAATCTGATAATGTCACAAAGAAATTTCATTCTTTATGATTGAACTGATAAAAAATATTTACCAGGTACTTATGTTGAGTCTCTGCAATAGTTCAGCGGGTCAAAAATGTTCACCGGTTTTCTATTACAAAAGTTCAGAGATGGTATTTTTTTGGTACTTATTTAAGTCCCTGCATTAGTTCAACAAGCAAAAGATTTCAGAGATTCCCTGCAATAGTTCAGCGGGTCAAAAAAGTTCACAGGTTTTTTGTTAAAAAAAAACATTCAGAGATGATATTTTCTGGGTACTTATCTGAGTCCCTGCAGTAGTTCAAAAACCAAAAGATTTCAGATTCTTACCCATGGCAAATTTTGTTTGTGGAACTGAAAACTGTACATAAACTTCTCTTTATCGAGAAAACCAGAAATTAAGTAAATGATTGTCATGCATTCATAACAGCAGATATCATCCTGCAAAACATGGCACACATGATTTTGTAGTACAATGGTGGATTATAACAAATATGAGAACAGCACAAATTAATATGTAAGCAGGCCTTGCCATCAAGCAGTTCTTTGAAAAATAGAGAAAATGTTAATGGAAGTCTAATCATGCATTGATGCCTCGCCGTCTAACTACAGTTTCCAAGAAATATTTTGCACTGAGGAAAATTGTTGTACAAATTTTTGATCAATCAAGTAGAATAAATACAAAATGTTATTGTTCTTCGTGAACCACTGTGCAGTATACATGGCAAAACTAATAAAAACATTTCAACTGAACTAACATGTCTATCAACACTCTGTTAAGCTATATAGATATCAAGGGTAGTATTGCCATTTCCCATGTATTGTATGCAAACATCTATACCCCATTTGGGGCTAAGTCAATACAGTGTTCATTCTTCAAATCCTCAATTTCTCCATAAAGATAACACACTCGACAGGAATGGTCATACTGTACCAAAAAATGCAGAATAAACTACAGGGTCATTCCAAATAGTAGTTAATAGAAAAAATGTCGCTGTAATGTTGCTCCTTTTGAGATTTGCAGTTCTGTCTCGTGCTCCAAACAAAATCAAATTGGGAAAAGGTAGGCAGGGGACAACGGAGAGGAAGGTAGAGGGAGGGATGCACTGGTGGAGAAGGGAGAGCCACGGGAGAGGGCAGCGCCGGCGGCGAAGGGAGAGCCACGGAGGAGGGCAGCACCAGCACCGGCGGCGAAGGGAGAGCTACGGGGGAGGGCGGCGAACGGAGAGGTGAGGTGCAGGGCGGCGCCGGCGATTCACGCGAGATGGAGGTGGCAACTGGATTTTTTCTTTGTGGGAAAGAATCGGTGACGGGATTGCCGCGTGGGTATTGAGGGGACGCCCGGGAGGATCCGAGGTTTAATCATGATCGTCGGTTTCACTTAATCCAATGGTTCACTTAATCCCAACTCCTCCTTTTTAGTAGTAGTAGAGACAGAGATAGAGAGAGATGTATAGTCTCTCCTCTTCTTAACAGTCATGGGAGCAGTTACACCACACCAAAGCAGAGTAGAGCAGCAGCAAATTGGACGAAGACACCGTGACGGGCTGCGACCACAAAACTAGATTCGTTTTTATGGGAGGGAGGGAGTAACATACATATATGCCCCATCTCCACACTGTTCAATTGGTCTTCTAGATGATGTTTATCTTAAAGTTGAAACGCACTGCGTAGGCAACTGCTTCAATGTTTGTATTGCATCGGCTAGTCCAAATTTGATGAAAAGCTTGGAAGGGAAGGGTGCAAAATACAAGTAAAACAAAATAATTAGCATGCCCAAGATGAGAGTGCATATATCTAATGCATCAGGTTACAAATCTTTGGTTTGAATAGCCTCCGAATATCAGATCTTGGCTATCCAGGTCCATGTTGCTCAATATCTCTTCTGAGTGAGTTATATAAGTGCAATATTATTATCCATCTCCAATCCAGTTTGTCATGACACCAACAGTTTGGATATCCTTATGTGTTGCTGGGACCAGGTTGTTTGTGGCGAATTTCACTAATTACTAATCCAGCATCATGTCCGATCACAACTCTGCAACAGTAAGATTGCGAGGAAATAAGTCTGAATTAATTTGAGCACATCTTAATGCATACATCCTTGTAAGTTGTAACCACAAACGAAGAAAAACATATGCCTCAAAAAAAAACGAAGAAAAACATGCTAAGTACAAGTGTAAAAAAAAGCTTATGCTGTCGGCTGATTAATGGACAACGGCAGCAAGGTCAGATCTCCTGCACTACTAAAAAAATTCAACAAATGAACTGTTCCTATCTAAATGCAGGATTTTTACGAATATATGACTTGTAATATCAAAAGTAATGTTTAGTCGAGTTTCTTTTAGTTTAGACTTGCAGAGGTTGCAGTGAAGAGGTAACACTCTCAACAACCTAACATGAAGATGATTAGCATGATCCTTCTATTTACTCACCGTTTTGAACCCTTCAAACAAACTATAGCGGTAACTTTTCCAAGCTCAAAGTCCAGTACACCCTCAAGCCTGGAACATTATGAAAAACAAATGCCATTTATGAAAACTTTTGCATAGAAAAATATGGCAAGATTGCTAGAGACTTACTTGAAGGTATTGGAGTTCCAGAGACGAACTGTCTCATCGTTTGAACCTGTAAGTAGTATTGGAAGATCCGGATGGGAACAAACACAGGTGACACAATCCGTATGTCCTGCAAGTGTTTGAACACAAGTCCTTCTCTGGCAGTCCCAGATCTGATCAGCAATATAAATGCATTACAATGTTATTTCCACAAAAAATGATCAAGATACACCCCCAATATTCGTCTTCAGTGAACCTGTCTTACCTTGGCAGTGTTGTCCCACGAACCAGTTATCATGTATAGCTGATTGCCGCGAGCGAAGTAATCAAAACAATTTACCATGGATAAATGCCCAGACAATGTGAATTCATGACGCGAAGAGCGGATATTCCAAACCTGTATTTTTTTTCCATTAACAAAAAATATGCATAGGTTTATGTAATTAACCTAAATTATAAAATTTTGTTTACAAAATTGACAGTAGTAAACCAAAAAATATCACTGCACCTGTGCATCCATCAAGCTTGCAACAGCAAATTTATGTGCATCATTGGGGTTAAATTTTATTTGAAATGCTAGGCCATGGATGTCAAATGTCTTGATGCACTCCCAGCCCTTGTTCCAGTCCCAAAGCTTTATCTGGTCTTGTGAGCCCACTGACAGCACGTAAGGTTCAGCTGAATGGACATCCAAACAAGTGATGTTCCATGTATGAGCTTTAAATCTCTTCACTTGCTTTACTGGGGATTCGTATGTGTAAACTCTTATAAAACCATCATGATGTCCAACCACAAACCATTGCTTTCGTGCGATGAACTTGGCTGCAGTAACTGTAATGTTGGAGTGAATAAATCAGTTTAGCATTACTGTGACACAAGGGTAAAGTATATATATGCATTGATTTTAGTCGTAAGTCAGGGAGCATGCCTATTGGTCCATATGAGCCTTGAATCAGGTTCATTGTTTCCTGTGGAAAAATATATGGGCAAATCATATTCCTTGTACATCCAAAACGATATTTCAACTTGCTAATTGTAAGCATGGAGATAAACTATAATGAATTTAGCTCAAAGTTGTCTGGAAAAATGGAAATTTGCATTAACAAACTTTCCAAGATTGGCAATCATTTTATTTTATTTTGAGCCAAACGGTTCAGCTGAACTGGGTGCTTGGAGCCATTTTGGATGTTTGGCCTGTCTTAAAATTTTGGATGTTTTAAAATAAAATGTGCATTGCCAAACTTTCCAACAATCATTGAAAATATATACTTATTTATTATTTAAAACACTATGGAGAATAATTGATTTCCACATGGATCCATATTTAAAAACTAAATTCATAATAATGAAATGTGTATTTTTATGGTCGGTAAGGCAGTTCTATGAATATCACACTAACTAATATATTCCTTTTTTTATTGTGTAGCTGTAGCACAAATTAACACTGAAAATAGTATGTGTAGAGTACCAAGAGTAATACCTTACCTGTGTATTGTAGTTTAAGATGTCAACTGAGCCAAACATATTGCTTGTCAAGATCCTATGTAAATAAGAACAAATGAATTATAGTAAAAACAGGGAAATCCAAATACTCCTTTTATGTCATATGTGTTTTTACTCTCCCCATATAACTTAATTTCGTATAAAAACTACAAGTCAATTTCTCTTTCTATTTCCGACTCATATTTAGTTTTTCTTTTATGATTTTCTGTTGCACACGATTTCTCATGCCTCGTGGCCTCTAACATGCTGTCATTGGCGATGAACATGACCCTCTACCAATCTGCTAGCATCCATTTCTTTTGGACATGTTAGACATGGCGGCATATGAGACATGATCCTCTGCCAATTCGGCTGCCATGTCCAACATGTCGCCGTAGACCTCCTGCATCCCTTTCCTTTGGATACACATGCAAATCTTAGTTTCAGATGTTATTATGAAAAAAGACAACAGAATATGCAGTTGATCTTCTCTCAGACCCCCCACCCCCACCACCCAAAAGAAAAAGATTATTCACATACCATGGCTCCGATGGATGCACGTCTAACGGAACATCAGGATATTCCATCGGGATTATCTGATAAAATGAAACAGCAACTGAAGTTGACAAAGCAATAAAATGAATGGGTTTGCGTATATGATAAAAGTGTGCGATGTAAAATAGTTAATTTTACCTGATCTGCCTCATGGTCCTCCTCTTTCTCTTGGGAACAAGAACTGTTATGATGATCAACTTCTTGGTTTTCTTTGGTGTCATTTAAATTCAAATGGCTTGCCAACATGCTCTCAACGGTGATAGACTCATTGTGTGAGGGTAGCATCTCCATGCCATGGTCTATCAGCAGCTAGATGAGGTGCAATAGACGAAGTAAATAGAAATGCTATCATCATTGGATAAATATGACTTAAACACACGCGGGCACGCGCGCACACACTAAATAGGCCTCTGAAGTGGGACTTCATGGCATATGGGCTTCAATATTTTAAACACATAAATTCATTTTAAATATTTGAAAATTAGAAACTTGTAGGTATATACATAGTCATAATAATGCATTCATAACCCATACCTAGGAATTTTCTTTTCTGAAAAAATGTGAATACATGTTTTTTAATATCTAGCTATAAAATTGTGTACTCAGCTCTGGCATTAAAAATGAGCACATGGTTAAAAGGTTGGACCTTGATAACACATACTACTATATTATTAAATATCATGTTTCACATAATTTAAAGTTGGTATGACTGTAGAAAACAGCAATTAAATACACTTTTTATCCCCTAAAAGGATTACTATCACCAAAATGCAATTCCAAGATGCCGAGGAATAGTGAAACAGAGCAATGTTGATTCCTGGAAATCCCTAATAAATAAAGAATATCTTGTGACAATGAGTGTAATTCATTATTTGCTACATCATAACTATTTTAATCAAACAGACAATCTGAATAAGGGGATTGTTTGGGAGAGAGGGACTAACACCAAAAAACAAGTCCCTTGGGTGTTTGGGATGGAGGGACAGAGGGACTAATATTTTTTGCGAGAGAGACTCCCAAACACCCTCCAAGACTATGCCCCCATTGACACAAGTGAAATGGTTCCCTTATGTTCCTTTTTAAGAACATTCTTCTGTTATAAAAACACGTGCCAGTAATAAGTACCTTGCCAATCATAGTTTCTTTCTTATTAATCTGATTGATGATATCAACTATATTGGGTCTTTTCGTTCTATCAGTCTCAAGGCATTGCAGTGCTATCTCAGTGCACATCTTCACTTGCTGGCAATATGCTTCCAGTAAGGAACCATTCCTTCTTGTCTGTAACCTGGTTTTCCAATTTCCTAGTACCTATGAAATCAGAATGTAAAAATGAAGTACAGTTCAAACGAAATAAAATACTTCTGTTAGAAGTAAACTTTTGTTTTGGACTCCTGATAAAGAGAAACACCATTGCTTACTGTATCAGTAAATTCTCGGGAAGACATATCAGCACTTCTGGAGCGTCCTGCAGGTCCTGCAATTATTTGTAGCATTACAACACCCAAGCTGAATATGTCTAACTTGTTTGATATTACTTTCTTCTCTAAGTATTCTGGGGGTAGGTATCCGCTGCACGAGAACAAATGATGAATTTTGTATTGAACATATTCTTAATAGTGAAAAGAATTCATTTAAATAAGTTATTCAGCTTACATTGTCCCAACAAGTGTTTGTGTAATCCTGGTTTTCTCTTCACTGAAGAGCTTGGACAAACCAAAATCTGCAAGTTTTGGCACCATGTTCTTGTCTAGTAATATATTGCCAGGCTTTAGATCCAAATGGTAAATAGGTGGCTTCAGTTCCTCATGGAGATATTTCAAACCCTCACATGTTCCTTTAATAATTTTGAACCGTATAGGCCAGTCAAGACCATGAAATTCATCTGCAGAGGTAACCAAAAGAGGTATCAACAGAATGCAAATATACATGAATAATTTTCTTCCATGCTAATAAAAATCCTAGGGCTGTGAGCACTGAGCAATATCATACCAGAAAGATGGTTTTCGAGGCTCCCTCCAGGCATATACTCAAAGCAGAGTGCTCTATGTATTATTGCAACAAAAACGTTTTTTCCATTGATATATCTATGTGTATGTTTTGCTTCATAGCAGTATCCAACTAACCGTACAATGTTTGGATGCTTGACCCTCATAAGGTTATCAAACTCATTACTGAATTGCTTATCATCAAGTCCTTGCGTATCATCATGAAGAATCTTCACTGCAATTTTATCTCCATTTTTATGCTCTCCCTATCAAGGATCTACTGTCAGTACTCAACACATCTTGAGTTAGTGATAACATTTGAGAAGGACAAAAAACGTAAGCACCAGGCCCTATTTGATGTGTTGTCACACTTTTACTAGAAATAAGTTTCATGCAACAATATGAAGTGGGACAGGGGGGGTCAATTGCTCACCTCAGTATATATGTGCAAAGCATGTAGTTCCTTATTTAAAAATTATTAACCCCCCCTACAGTGGTTTGGAAAACTATTCACAATGAATTGGTTTACAAACAAATTTTGCCTTTATTTGCGGGGAAACAAAATTTGCCTTTAACTTACCTTATAAACTGTTCCATATCCACCTTTACCAAGTTTTCGCTCCTCAGAGAATCCGTCTGTAATTTCTTCTAGCAATTGGTATGTTAGATCGGTTGGATTCATAGTTGAACTTGTAACTTGTCCGTTTTACCAAGCTCTTCTGCATGATGACAATAAAGAGTAGTAATAAGTCGCATCTTTTTCTAAGAAAGACAAGAGTTAACTCTAGCTCTCTAGATCTTGAACTGAAATTTTTAAGCCTGTATAGAGCATTGGCTAAATCTGAATAAACAGATTGCCAAGAGAAGCTTATCATTTAAAGAAAAATTGAGTGACTACTAGTGAAGAAAATATTAGGACCCTGAATCCTAATTGAACCCCCACTCTGCTATTGCTTCATAGTAGTAGTATGAGAGATGCTGGCTTGTATTAAACGGAAAAGGGAAGAAAACAGAAAAGCAATAGACCAAAGCTTGCCTACCATAAAAATAGAACACCATCAGTAACCAACATTGCATGAGAATTAATGGCCAAGCTCATCACATAGCATGACTTAACTTAGCCTCCAAAATCAAGATAAAAACTCAAGCTAGGATCAAATGTAAAAATACTGCCGCTGGAAGCAGTAATTAACTTAGCACTGACCTGGAGATAACTGTAGACGACCTAGCTTCTCGAGAGGGTAGAGAGAAGAAGCAGTGATGTCACACCAGGCTCGATCTATCACAGGAGATTAGAGAAGGAGAAGATTATAAACTGCACTTACGACGACGAGCCAGCTGTAAAGCAGGCTGCAGGATTGCTTGTACTCCCAACTGACTGACTGAAAGTTCTGAACTTCTGATCAGTTCATGCACCACGAGCAAGTTTTCTTTTTTTTTCTTTTTTTTTCCTGGAGAGTACACCACGAGCAAGTGGGCACGTAGGGCACGCGTATATATATAGTACAATTAGCTTGTCCAAAGGTGCATGCTTTGTCTTGCTAGTGGTCAACAAAATCCGTAGCACCAATGGGAATATGAATGGTGCATGTATGATAATTAATTCTGTTCATTACGGTAGAAATGCTAGATTAATTTGGTGCTGATATTTATCAATCTTAAAACGTACGTGAGAACACATATATGTGTTGTTTAGGACATATTATACGTACACACCTATATCGGATTTTTTTTTTGAGAGCTCCCTATATCGGATCTTAAGGATCCCCCTTGTGCAGTTGTGACAGCAACAGTTAATTCCAGAGTGTGTAAAGGAAATCATTACCCACAGCCTAACACTGACGCACTCATGAACATTTCACAAAAAATTGACTCTGGAACTGGAAGTTGAAAAGATTTTAGTCGGAATATGCATGGATAGACAGTGCAGTCCGGTAGTCCCTTTCAAGAATTATTGCTTGCCAGATAACGCCAGCCTAATTTTTTCTGTGTGGAAGTGGAACAAAGGACAGTGCTAGGACCCATTGAACTCAACTGAGTTCATTAGCGGGGCTCATTATAGCATGATTAATTAGTGTTATATTTACACTATAAAGCTGAAAATGGATTTAAAAACGTATTCGAAGAAATACCGATGAAGAAACTGTTTTGAAGAAAAAACAGTACTAGTACCATTTAGCAGTTTGCAGCAAGCATACTCGTGATAATCTAATCCAGTAATTAATTCCAGTAGCACTTTACATTTTACATTGAAGCCTAAGAAGTACTTATCATCAGTGCGAGCTACTACTATCGAAAGTTGACCATTGACGTCCAGCAAAGCGTGTGGACATGGATTTGGGCGGTCTAAGAAGACGGCCGGCCTAACATGATATGGCGCGTGAGCACATTGTATTGGATGGGTCTACTATTTTGTTGGAAGCTTCAGTTGACTTCCTGTCTCCAAGCCTCCAAGGATGGTCTAATACCTGCAACTTGTAAATATGATTCAGAAATAAATTGGGGTAATCTCTGGTCACTTTTGCTTGTACATTGTACGTCATGTTGTATTTAATTAGGGTTAGACCCATTTAAATATAATAATAAAACTTCAAAGACACACAAAAATACAAATTACAAGCCAAGGAGATGAATGTTCTTTCACCGGAATGTCTGGTAAAGTCACCAGAACATCCGGTAAAAATTCTCTGTTGGATGCTGATTTTTTACCAAACTGTCCGGTGGCTTTACCAAACTGTCCAATGAGGTGCTACCGGAGTATCCGGTAGAACTACCTAAATGTCTGGTAAAATGCTTCTGTTGGGAACAGAACCATTTTACAGAACTATCCGGTGACCTTAACAGAATGTCCAGTGGCAGGCTGACATTAGAGGTGTTAATTTATAAAACGTTTGGAGATTTAATGGCTGCATTTATTCTTCATAAACAGGTCATTAGAACTCAATTAAGCAGTCATTCATCCCCTTCTTCCTCCTTGGCACATGAGAAGACACTCTCTCATTCTCTCCACCATTGTTCTTGGAGTTCAAGCTCTTGCATTGCAATTTCTTTATCCTCGATTTTGAGTTCTTGCGTACACAGGATCTTGAAGGAGCAGGCCTCCGGAACTAACGCCGTGTCACGAGTACCTATACGGATAGACAGCGATATAGTTTTTGGGGAGCGCTTCCGCGCGACTGCTCAAGGTTCTTCCTCATGGCGACGTACGCGGCGAACGTCAACCTCAACGGCAATGGGACTGGTGATGGATCGGGAGACAACGGAGGAGGCAACCATGACGGATCATGTAGATCGTCTACATTCAACTCTGGGTATGATCTTCTCATTTTGATCATGAACATGATAGGCGTTATCATGTTCTTTTTGGTGCTGAACATGTTTTGTATTGGATACAATGGTATTTTGTTATACCATCAAGGGATTATTGCATTGGATACAAAATTAACAAACAAATCAGGCCATCAGTGATTAAAATGAGTACTGTACATGGTGCATGGAACATTTATGTATACGCGTATGATCGAGGAGGGCTAATAGTATTGCTGTGACTCTGCGAGGCTGCCATGCATGGGCCATTGCCTGCAGATAGGCTTCTCCGTGTTTGTAGCTGTATACGCGGGCAATAATACGAGTGTGTGCGTATACATGCAAACCAACAAGAGGCACATGCATGGGCTCTTGGGCCACGTACGTATGCATACGAATCATCAGTTTGGGCTCTCATTGATGAATCGAATCAGCAGCAAACAAATGAGGAGATAAACCACGGCGTCGTACTCAAACGAATCAACACGTTTGTTCGCCTTGCGGGTCACACCGGCAGCGCATCGCGCGCCCTACGCAAACTCTCTCAGGCCCAGCAGCAGAGAAACACGAGTTAACAGATTACGTGCTCACCATAAGTATGGTTTATCTCCAGCGGTTTGAATCATTAAACAAGTTTTATCTGCAAAAGAATCGGAACGAATCGCCACCGCGTACACCAACGGCCGCGCCCCTTGCTGACCCCCTCTGCCTATAAATATCAACGCATCGGGAAACAGAGGGGAGCGACGACGCCGGCGCCGGCCAAGACCGGAGACAAGAGAGGCGTCCAGGAGGACAACCTCTGGAGGAGATCAACACAAGCCGCCGATGCAGCCACGACCTCGCCGGCGTTGACGCGCAGGCCTCTCTCGCTCACAGAGGCAGACGGTCATTGCTGATCTACACCAATCAATTGATAACCAGCTCATCTACACATCCATCCGGCGGCTTGTCATCATCAGGGGCCCCGATCGAGCACAAGCAATCTAGCTCCTCTTATTTTCTGTTTCAGGTCACACATACACACACGTGAGGAACGCGATCACCACAGGCCGGGATTGGAGGCCACGACGCCCTCGCCGGCGTGCACCGGGCGATGCTTGGTAATAAAGACGGACACGAACGACAATTGACGGCTCCAACTCGTCGGAAGCCAGCAGGAGCGATGCTCATCACCGGTGTTCGGTTCGGCGGAAGGACGGGCAAGGAAGGAGGAGGCCAGCCTAGGAGGAAGAACAAGCTGTCATTCTAGTTCTTCTCTTTGTCTTCTTGTTCAGCACATACATTCGCGCATGAGGAAGACACGTCCGCACGCTGCTTCTGGTGGAGATCGGCGCCATCCATCTACGATGTCCGAGATGCCGTGAAGACGACACGCTGTCCGAGTTGTCGCGACCTCTTCCTTTCAAGCCGATGAATCACATCAAGATCGACGACCCCATGCGAGCCTGACGGAGATCGCCACATGCAAGGCTTCTGAGGGAGATCGTCAACACGCCATCTTCCCGACGACACCTTCAAGCTCGCCATCATCGACGTGCCGCCCATTGGAGATCATCACCGCCCATCGGAGATCGGAGTCCCACGCATCATCGCCGCCTGAGATTGGAGATCGCACGACATCACCAACACGTTGCTATGGAGGAGATCGAGGGAGCTGTCCGTGATCCAAGCCGCTTCACATGACGTTGTCGCCGCCCAAGATTGTGTTGTGATATTTGGGGATTTTCCTCTCAATTTCAAACAAAAAACAAAGAGGTGGATGGACTCCTTCCTCAAAGCCCCCAATCTGATTTTGCTCCACTCGAATCAATTCCACTTTTCCTCTTCGTTTTGTTTTCTGAGTTCCCGGAGGCCGGCGACGACGGCTTGGCTGCGCAGGTGTTCCCTAGCTGATGTGCTGCTGCCCGTACTCCCCTGTGAGTGCGCTGTGCGGCGGTGCAGCTGTAGGCGGCGACATCGGTGGCTTGCTGCGACATGTGGCGAGCTCGGCTGTGTGGAAACGGTGATTGTGGGTGTTTCGACTTCATCCGCCTTGGCCAGGTGCTTGGCCTTTGTTCTGTGCGGCGTTCAACTTCTCCTCGGGATTGTGGTGTGGTGTGCCCCGCATCATAGTCAGCGGCATCGTATCTCCGTCAACCACGCCGGTGAATCCTCGGCATAGAGGCGGCCTCTTGGTTTTCTGGGACAACGTCTTCGACGTGCTTTGCCATTTAACACCGGCAGTCAGTCGGTGCACTGTGAGTTGATTTCTCAGTTTATTTGTTTTTGCAAAATGCCATACGTACATACTGTATTGGGGAGCTTTGCATTATTTGGGTGACGGTTTTGGTACTGCTCAGTGAAGATAAATTGGTCCTTAATGAGTGTGTGTGTGACAATCTAAAGTGCTAGGTTAGGATCCAATTTTTTTTATCTTACTTACATATGCCTGCTTGATTTAATTTCTGGAGAATGAACTACATTGTTATCTCTGTCTATTGAGTTAGAACTTGTACTGTTATCAATTGGATTTGCACTATCAGTAGTTTGTTCCTGACATTTTATTAAATAACAGTACATAGTTGATCTGTTAATCATTGCTAGCATATCATTGTGATAAGATTAAATTTAATTGGAAGTTTGGAACCTAGTTTAGGAAAAAGGGTTGTCACACATAACTCTGATTTAACATAATAATCTTTTATGATGCTAGTTATGTTTTGTCACTCTATAATAGCTATGTTCAGTTTGCTGAATGACATGAGTAAAGCAATTTTTGTGGTTCATGCTTTAGAAATGCTTCTGTCATGTTACTGTACATTGGCTTATTTATTTTTCATTGTCTCGTATTTACTCAAATCTGAAATATATATTTGTACCATATTGCTTAAGTCGCAATTCTTACAACAGATTGGAGATCGCACGACGTCTTCATCAACATGTTGCCATGGAGGTGGTCGAGGGAGCCGTTCGTGACCCAACCCGCCTTGCATGATGTTGTAGCTACCCAAGATTGGAGTCCCGCACACGTCGCCGCCCAAGATTGGAGTTCGCACGATGTCACCATCAACATGTTGCCATGGAGGTGGTCGAGAGTGCCATTCGTGATCCAACCCGCCTCGCATGACGTTGTAGCTGCCCAAGATTGGAGTCTCACGCATGTTGTCGCTGCCCAAGATTGGAGTCCGCATGACATCGCCATCGACACCTTGCCAAGAAGATGATCGAGGAAGCCGCTCGTGACCGAACCCACTCCACATGATGTTGTCGCCGCCCGAGATTGGAGTCAGCGCACCGTCGTAGCCCAAGACCGAAGTCCGCACGCCGTCGCCATCGGAGGAGCCACTCGTGATCAATCCAACCTACCTGGCGTCAATGCCCGTGATCAGAGTCTGTCCATCAAGCCACCCGAGATCGAAATCCAAACGGCGTCATCACCAAAAATCTCAATTCATCGAGCCGCTACATGCTCTCTACGCATGTGGCTCAAACCCATCTAATATACGAGAAGGCGATGGAGCTTCCGCAGGCTATGTTCTTCCGGCCGCCATCTGCTCCAACTGTCTTCACCGACTCTTCTTCCTCTTCGTTCACCAAGGAGCTTCGTCAAGCAAAGGAGGTGCCCAGCCATGTTCAATCCAGCTGATGTCTACATCGACTTGCTTCAACGACTCCTCTTCTCTCATCTAATCCCGACAATGCTGCTGTGACGTCGAGTCGTCCGAGCTACGTAGATCCATGCATGTCTTTCAACAACCAATCTACACCAACACGGCGTTCAAGACCGACGAGGCTGGACGACGAGGGCGGATGAAGCCGAAGCAAAGGCGACATCACCAATACCGGCACACGGACCGACGAGGCCGTGGACACGCTGTCGGCGCCCACATCTACACCAACACTCATCATCATCATGCATGGAGAACGCAAAGCGAAGACGACAAGATGACCACAAGCAAAGCTAAGGAGGTTCTCCTATAGGCTTTAGTCCTGCGGAGGTAATTAACTCGGAGTCTTTCGAGACCCTAAGAACTAGAAGACCACATCGTCACGAGTCAGAACTGTCCAACGGCAGGCCTCACGGTGCAGAACATCTTACATTGGGATTTTACTTATGAATTTTTAAGATTAATAAAGCATACATTCCCGATGTTTCCCTTTTTTGTATTTAGGTACACTGGCATGCCCGCAAATACACCCTCCCTGGCAGAGAAATCTTCACGATATTTCTCTCCTAAACACTAATTTCATGGCTAGCCTGGAAACCGCGAGACGAATTTCTTGAGCCTAATTAAGTCATCATTAGCACATGTGGGTACTGTAGCACTTATGGCTAATTATAGCCTAATTAGACTCAAAAGATTTGTTTCGTCATTTATAGCCTAACGGTGCAATTAGTTTTATTTTTTATCAAATTTAATGCTTTGTGCATGTGCCCAAAGATGTGATGTGATGTTTTTGGGTGAAATTTTTTGGAACTAAACAGGGCCTAATTTACCAAATCTTGTGCACAAATTCTTGTTGTGCACACTCTGCACACACACACACTAAATATGGCATATAAAATTCTAACAAACTGTATATGTATTTTCAATAATATTATATATATAAATATTAATGTAAAATTTTCTTTAAAATTCATCATACCAAATAAAAACAAAAATGATAAACTCTTGACATGTTTTTATTGTAAAAGTTGTCAGGTTTTTTTTTATCTTTTTGTTGCAACTAAAATACAATATTTTTAAGATAAGACCTTGTAGATATTTTTATTATTGTTGGAATTACGTGTACAAATTTTTCTAGAATTCTAGTGACATTCGTTATTGAGTAAATTTCGTAAAACTACATGTATTTTGCATAATCTATCACAAAACTACATACTTGATAACTTGTTCACAAAACTACAGATTTAATGTCTTTCTGTATCACAAAACTACATATTTAAGAGTTTCTTTCATAAAACTACAAGTTTAGTATCTCAGTTATCATAAAACTACATGTTTAGTATCTTAATTATCATAAAACTACATGATTTGCAGTACTTAAACCTGTAGTTTTGTGATAATGAAAACAATAAACTTATACTTTTGGGATAATGGAGACACTAAACATGTTGTTTTGTAATAATGGAGAAACCAAATCTGTAGTTTTGTAAAACAAATTCTTAAATCGTAGTTTTGTGATACATGAAGACACTAAATTTTATGAGAATCTGTAGTTTTGTAATATATGATGCAAAAACCTATGGTTTTGTGTAATTTACTCTTTGTTGTTTGGTGTATATGAAATGTATAAGGAATCCGATGTGCATCTGTGTACGCAGGATATGTTCCTGTTCTACTCGCTTACTCCCTTCGGGTAAAAAATTATTGATGTTTAGGCTTCCAAGCAAAGGATGGAAATTTTTGACGTTTTGAATTTACCGCGTGCAGCTGCCTTCTCGTTTACTGCATCCATCTAGGTGCTTAACTCCTGACCCTATGAAAAAATTTAAAAAGTGCAACACCAGGATTCAAACCCCGCTTGCCATATTTATTACTGTTTGGTCACTCTACAACAAGGTACCTACAATGATTAGCACACTACCATATTTAGTACTGTTTGGTACGTGAGACTCTATGTCTAAAACGTCTAGAAATTCAAAACTATAGGGAGTACTTATGTTTATTTTTGTCAAGTCGATGTTAGGAGCAACTGGGAAACCCTGAGAACCTGAATAGTGCATGGTGATCGATTTGCAGTCGTGATGTCTTGAGGAACAGGAACCTGATAATATGTTAATATGTAATTAAAAATCCTATTGAGATTTATAATAGAGTGGCCGACCTAGCTCAGTGGTAGAGCGCGTGGCTTTTAACCACGTGGTCGTGGGTTCGATCCCCACGGTCGGCGAGCTTATTTTTTAGGACGAAATAAGTTGTTGATGTAGCCTTTTCCTTTTTTAGTTCAAATAAGTTTAAACTTCCCAGAATTTTGTTTCCGGTGATGAATCAATTTTGTCTGATATAGTAATAGCCAGCACGATCAATTAAGAACAAAGGGACCAAGATATCCCCAAATCCTCCTTTGAAAAGAAGAAGAAGAAGAAGAAGAGAAAATCCCCAGATGAGAAACACTTCCGAATGCCCGAATTGGAGGTTTCCACCAAGAATGTTCGCACACCTGAGGGTGTTTCCATTTTGTTCGAGATGACATAGTTTACACACACACCTCAGACTGTTTTTCTTGAGGATTTGTGTGAGAAACTCTTTTATTTTTCTTACATCATCTCCTAAAGAGTTACAGAAAAAAATAAAAACTAAATTAAATATATTAATATACAATATATTTCCACAAACGTGTTTTAATTTGATTCCCAAAAGTTGAAAAGAAATTTTGACAAGATGTCAAATTTGAATTTGTATGCTTGTACGGTGATACTAAATTATTTCACCGTTCACTGAAAAGTATATAATCATGCCTATATAATTATTCGTGCGACGTGGAATAGGGAAGGGAAATCTTTCGCCCTCAATCAACTCGAATCCGTTTCTGATTTTTGTGCAATCAGAGATCACTTGAATTTATCCTTTTGCAAATGAATCATATGTAGCGCAAGAGATAAAATTGTTATTCCATGTCTTCATCAGGATCAATATGTAACTATGTCCTCCTCTTCTTGACCGTCCTCATTGCACCTGTAACTTAGAACAAACAAGCATCACAAGCAATGATAAAATATTATTTTTCAAAAAAGAAAGAAAAGCAAAATAGCTCTTGTATTGAAAATGGCCGGGCGCCTCTCCGTGCTCCTCCTCTGGCGGCGGCGGCGGCCCAGCGCGGAGGTAAACGCGCGGGTGTGGCGGTGGGCGGGCGGATCTCCGATTCCACACTGGAGACCGACCTCGTCCTGTTTTTGTACCGCGCCTCTGCGCTCTGCGGCGTGACGGGAGCGCGCACGCAGGCAGGGTGTTCGACGGAATGCGGACGCCGTTCCATGCGCTGTGAGTTATTCAGCTATTCATGTATCATGTGCAAATTGCCATGAAGACCAACAAAGAATTAATCCTTACAAGCTGAAGCTTTTCAGGACCAATATCTACTCTGAAGTTGGTATTGGTCCTGATAATACTGATGTGGTGCCAGGATGAGAGCAAAAGGATCGGCTTTCCTAGTATAAATTACTGACTCTACAATATAGTGACTGCCTTGCTGGCAGTACATGTGTTAATCCCGGAATTGCTCGGGCAGTAAACTACCAGAGAATAGCAGACAAAGCACGAGCAAAAATGTTTCTGAGCTAACGTTCTTTTACTTTGGACTTGGATCCGGGTTTACTGTTGGTCTCTGGGTTGTGTTTTGGGCTTGTTAGTGAATGGCTGTTCGGCATGCCGCTTATTTAGCTTCTGAGCCAACGGCACTCAACGGCAGTTCGCGTCCGCGCCCGCGTCGCATGCCGCGACCGCGTCCTGCGCCACGCTCGCCACCACTCGCATGCCGCCTTCGTAGGATCACCAGTTCACCACTAGAGTCATGACTCCTTGTACTTGTATAAATGTACACAACAGAGATTAATACAACTCGTGGTTGATTGTATTCTACTCTTTCATGATATCAGTCACCGGGGATACATTCTTGAACCCCTTTTGCCACAGCTTCCGCAGCCACTGTATTCATGGCGCCGTCCTCTCACCACTCTGATTCCTCCACAGACTCCGATCTTCCACCCCCAGAGCCTGCCACCACTGCCGTTCTGCAAACCATCAACATCCGTTCCCATGTTCCTGTCGTCCTTGATCTCGATGAAGGCAACTACTCCCAATGGCGGTGTTTCTTTGACTCCACGCTCGGCAAGTTCGGCTTGACGTCGCACGTTCGCTCGCCCACTCCGTCGGCCGAGCGCGACGGCGAGTGGCAACTGAC
>CM002478.1:4759815-4784487 GCA_000325765.3 Leersia perrieri
CTGCATCCACTCAACCAGCTCTAGTGCATCATATGGTGACACGGGCACGTGCTGGCGTCTTCAAGCCAAACCCGCGATACGCACTGCAGGCCGAGGCTACTGCTGTCTCTCCTCTGCCGTCGTCAGTTCGCGCAGCACTGCGCGACCCAAACTGGCGAGCAGCAATGCAGCTGGAGTATGATGCATTGCTCTCCAACAACACCTGGACACTTCAAGACAGGCCCCCTGGAGCTCGTGTCATCACTGGAAAATGGGTATTCAAACACAAATACAACGCTGACGGCTCTCTTGATCGGTACAAGGCAAGGTGGGTCGTCCGTGGCTTCCATCAACGGCTGGGCATCGATTTTGGGGAGACTTTCTCACCAGTGGTAAAGCCGGCGACCATTCGAACCGTGCTCACGCTGGTGGCATCCCGGCGCTGGCCAGCTCATCAACTCGACGTCTCCAACGCGTTCTTACACGGCAACCTGCAAGAAACTGTGTACTGCAGCCAGCCGACGGGTTTCGAGGACACTGTGCGGCCGGATGCAGTGTGCCTCCTATCCCGCTCGCTCTACGGCCTTCGTCAAGCACCACGACAGTGGTTTCTCCGGTTCGTCTCCTACGTCACTACTCTTGGCTTCGTTCAGTCCTGCGCCGACACCAGCCTCTTCGTCCTTCGACAAGGCGCCGACACCGCGTACCTACTCCTTTACGTTGACGACATGATCCTATCGGCGTCGTCCACACGGCTCTTGCGGCACATCATCGACAAACTCAAGCTTGCCTTCGCCGTGAAGGACATGGGGCCTTTACGGTTCTTTCTCGGCATCGACGTACACCGCGACGACCACGGCTTCTTCCTATCTCAAGCGACGTACGCCAAGGAGATCCTCCAACGAGCTGGAATGAGCAACTGCAAGCCCGCTACAACACCGGCCGAAGTTCGACCCAAGGCGTCAGGGAGCGACGGTGCGCTCATCTCCGACGAATCTTGGTACAGGAGCATGGCCGGAGCACTCCAGTACCTAACGCTCACACGACCTGACATCGCTTATTCAGTGCAGCAGGTTTGTTTACATATGCACGCGCCGCGTGATGATCATCTGACGCTGCTCAAACGCATACTACGCTACATCAAGGGCACGGTCACACTCGGACTTCGACTAAACCGTGCCGCCTTGATCCAGCTCTCGGCCTACACCGATGCAGATTGGGCTGGGTGCCCGGACACACGGAGATCAACCTCGGGCTTCGCCGTCTTCCTCGGCGACTCACTTGTTTCATGGAGCTCCAAGCGACAAACAACGGTGTCACGATCAAGCGCCGAGGCTGAGTATCGCGGCGTTGCGAACGCCGTTGCTGAATGCTCTTGGCTTTGGCAACTTCTCGGCGAGCTACACTGCACCATCTATGGCGCCACCATCACTTACTGCGACAACGTGTCGTCGGTCTACATGGCGTGCAACCCAGTTCACCATCGACGCACAAAACATATTGAGCTCGACGTCCACTTCGTACGAGAGAAGGTGGCCCTCGGCGAAGTTCGCATCCTACAGATTCCGAGTGCTCGCCAGTTCGCTGATATCTTCACAAAGGGACTGCCGTCGTCGCTCTTCAACGATTTCCGAGACAGTCTCTGCGTTGCCCAACCTCCCGCAGCGACTGAGGGGGGGGTGTTAGTGAATTAGTCTTCGCTAGCTGTTCGGCATGCCGCTTATTTAGCTTCTGAGCCAACGGCACTCAACGGCAGTTCGCGTCCGCGCCCGCGTCGCATGCCGTGACCGCGTCCTGCGCCACGCTCGCCACCACTTGCATGCCGCCTTCGTAGGATCACCAGTTCACCACTAGAGTCATGACTCCTTGTACTTGTATAAATGTACACAACAGAGATTAATACAACTCGTGGTTGATTGTATTCTACTCTTTCAGGGCTGTACTGTTCAAGAAAACTTATTTCGCCTCTTTCGACAGGATACACAACAATGTGTATATGTTTGTCGCCGTCAGCTGGGCCAGGATTTGTAAAGAGGCTACTATAGATTAATGGGCACTACTATGAAGCAACAAACAGTGATTCTGCTACCACGGCACCACACTGAAATTGGGTTGCGACGAACAAATAAAGATGATGAAGCATATACTATCTTCATATAAAAAGGATCGGATGGAGTATCTAACAATCAATGTGGTCTTTCTATTTTCTATTACACGCATTAAATCTGTAATACCCTCTCCGTCCCAAATTATAGGGCGTTATTTGACTCGTTAGGATAAGTTTGGCTAAGATTTCCTCTATTAAAAAATTATTTTTATGACACAAAATTCATATTGTTACATTCATATTCAAAATTACTATGTTTTCTCGGCGTATAAATTATATATTGATAAAAAAATTTGGGTTAAACTCTTGTCTTAACTAAACAAAATAGGCTTTATAAATTTGAACGGAGGGAGTACTGTATAGGGGTTGGATCCTTGATGCATGCACCATGCCCTCGAGCAATTCCATATTGTACAAACTTTGGGTGTGAGAATAAATGTCGCCTTAGGTCTTATAGGTTTGATAACTGTATATGTATATTCATTCATGCGGAAACCGCATGACTTCTACTAAAAATTTATTTTGGAGTGCCAGTGCTGATTTCCGTTAAACTTTTGCACATGGATGTAGACTTGAGCCATGAGAGATCCTTGATATCCTAAACGGATAATTACCCATCAGAGATAATTGGCATGATGTCGAAAAATAAATGGTGAGACTTAGTAGACTGAAAAATAAAATTGATGTAAACACTTCATGATTTTAGAAAACAAATGGTGTACTGTCACACTCGTGTTACAACAAAATTTACTAAGGTCAGCTTGTATACGAATTATGTGATGCCGCAAGTCCGTACAAATAAGGTACATGGCTGGCTCACAGAACCGAAACTAATTTTGTTCAACTGGATTATCCATAAAAACTGGAGAAACCATGCTGAATGATGTCCCATCTAAAGATACTTTGATCAGGGATGATCAAGGCCATGCATCCCCAGGGTCCAGGGAACTTGCAAATCAGAGCAGATCCAAGGGTGTACAAAACTTTGAAATCTTAGCTAATCTTTGGGTCAAAATTCTCTATTACTTACAGGGTGAACTTTGCAATCTGGTCAAATTTCTCTTTTGCATGTACTTGTGTTTTTTTGTGTGTGATGAGGGCAATTGTGTTGTATTTAAGAACAACACCCGACCAAAAGAAACAAAAAAAGTTTCATAAATCTTTTTGTAAAAGAAAAAACAGAAAATCAAAACACAAACTCAAGTTCAAAAAAAATATATTTTTTCAAAACATACAAAAGCTTACTCCTGTTCAAAAAAAATGTTTTTTTTTAAAACAATATACTAAAAAGCTTATGATTTTAATTAAAAAGTTTTATGTATTCGGGATCAGATGGTAAATCATTGGAGTGCCCTGTTGTCGTAACAGGCTTGGTTGGGGCAGACACCCCTCCCGCAACAAATTAGCGAGATGTTACCACTCATCATCTCCCTTTAACTGCCTGAAGGATCATACTCTCCTCCTTGCACCAACCCGCCCTTTTATACCCACTCTCACTCTCCCCATCCACCCAAACCGCCGAGGTGGTACTAAAAACACCCACACTCATCAGCACTACAGCAGCTTATTTGGGCCTTAACGACAGCCCATTTACAACAACTGGGCCTTCGGAAGATTTAATTGGGCCGGGCCAGCTTGGGCTTTGGGATGCTACACCTGTGACTCGATGACGCCCATGGTTTGGGAGGAAAACTGTTTTTGGTCGTCAAAATGGCGGCGGCCGGCCGCATCTCGGTGCTCCTCCGGCGATGCGCGGCGGCGGGGGAGATCCGGCCGGGCGGGCAGGTCCACGCGCGGGCTGTGGTGGGCGGGTGGCTCCCCGACGCCACGGTGGAGACCGACCTCGTGCTGCTCTACTGCCGCTGCGGCGAGCGGGACCGCGCACGCAGGGTGTTCGACGGAATGCGGGCGCCGTCGATGCACGCGTACAACTTGCTCCTCGCCGCGTCGCCGCCCAGAACGGCTATGGAGATCTTCGCGCGCCTCCTGGGCGCCGGGCTCCGGGCCGACCGCTACGCCGTTCCCGCCGTGCTCCGCGCGTGCGCCGAGCTCTCGGATGTGGTGCTCGGCGCCGCGCTTCATGGATTTGCTGTCCGGATTGGGTTGATGGCGAACGTTGTTGTGGCTGGCGTGCTTCTGGATATGTATGCTAAGGTTGGTCTCCTGGATGATGCGGTGAGGGTGTTCGATGAAATGCCGGAGAGGGATGCTGTCGTCTGGAACTGCATGGTTAATGGGTTTGCAAGGGCTGGGAGAGCGGTGGAAGCCTTTGGGTTTTTTACCAGAGCGCAAGTTAAGGCGGTGAACATGGCGAATGATCTGCGGGCTGTGCCTAGCGTGCTTAATATTTGTGCGAAGGAAGGTGAGCTGATGAAGGGTAGGGAAATCCATGGTAGGATGGTGAGGTGTCTTGCATTTGATTCAGATGTTGCGGTCGGGAATGCATTGATTGACATGTATGCAAAGTGCGGGCGGGTCAATGTATCGCAAAAGGTATTTTCTGGCATGCAGGAGAGGAATGTGGTGAGCTGGTCGACAATGATACATTGCTATGGTATACATGGCAAGGGGGAATGGGCATTGAAGGTTTACAGGGAGATGCTGTCTCAAGGAGTGAAGCCAAATTGGATCACATTCACATCAATTCTGTCAAGTTGCAGCCACTGTGGGCTTGTGACCGAAGGTAGGAAGATTTTTGAGTCAATGACTAAGGTTCATAGTGTCCACCCGGCAGCTGAGCACTATGCATGTATGGTTGACCTATTGGGGCGTTCTGGAGCCATCGAAGCAGCAGTTGGGCTTATAAGGAAGATGCCTATGGAGCCTTCTTCTAGCGTGTGGGGAGCTTTGCTCTCTGCATGTGCTATGCATAATAACGTTGATGTTGGAGAGATTGCGGCTTATAGGCTATTTGAGTTAGAAGAAGGTAATGCTAGCAATTATGTTACCCTCTGCAGCATGTATGATGCAGTTGGTTGGTCCGATGGTGTTGCAGAGCTGAGATCAAGGATGAGAGAACTTGGCATGGTGAAGACACCTGGGTGCAGTTGGGTTGATGTGAAGGGAAAATTACATGCTTTCTACCAAGGGAGCATCCCGCGTTATATGAGGAGACGAATACTTTGGGTATTAGATCGGTTACTAGAGGATATGGCATATTCAGATTCTGAAAATGAGCATGCTGACTTGTACTGAGAGATTACTCTGCACTGAAGTTCTGATGCCAAAGTCATGTATTGCTACGATCAATTTGTTCAAGGAAAAGCATAGATCTCATCGTGCTACTCATGAACAAATTTTAACGAAGGCCAACAAAGAATCCTAAGAAACCCGTTTCGACTAGAAGAGCCACCGTTATAGTAGTTACTACTCTGAAGTGATTGCAATGGCGGAAATACATGTGTAATGGTGTTACCAGGTTTGATCGGCATATGGCTCAAATATAGTGCTTCTGATAATATCATAATATTGGATGAAAGAGATTGTGAAAATCTCCTCCAAGTGCAATTTTTAAGAGTTTGTTTCATCCAGCTGGTTCCCTTAAAGGATCATTCTGGAATTCAGTAATGAGTATTTTTAAGAGTTTGTTCCAACTGGCCTCCTGCAAGGGGTGATGAGTGTTTATTCAAATTAATGGCAATGACCATTCTGGACTTAAAGATCGTTGAGCACTAACCAGTCATATTAATGGTTCCCCTTAGCTTGGAGTTGGAGTACAGCATCACCTTTGTCTCCATATTGATTTCAGTAGTACCAAACGAAGCTGAATATGGTGTCACACTCCAAGATGACGAATGGGACTCTGGTGTTCTGATTTCTGGCAAGCAAATCTGTTTGTCTATGGACTATGGAGATCATTTTGGTTGGATCCATATACCCACTCTTCTAAGGTAAGGATACCGTCATTTGGAAGCTCCATTTATGTGAATTTGTCTTTGTCACAAGATAGATGGAACAACTCACTCGTTTTTCCCACATAGCTATCCATGTATTTGTTTGTATTCCGCTCTGTTACTTATCAATACTATTCAAAAGAGGTATAAGTAAAACAGGGATTTATGTACCTGTTTTAAGCTTCATTACAATACTAAATGCAAACACTCTGTGGTGCATCCCCTTTGGATGTAGTCCTTATTTGTATGTCCACTTATAGCAATGAACAGTGCAAACTGAAATCTTTGTGCAAATTGGGAATTATGGATGATCTTTTCAACCAAACAAAGGAAGCTATAAATACATTTGTACTGGGGATTTTATTCAGTACACTGCAAGACAGTGCAAATGAGGGTGAAGCAAACTCGTACTGATTTTGTCCCAAGCTAGATTGTAGAGCACATAATGTCAGTGATAAAGTTAAGTTGCTACACATAGTATAAAATTGTTGATGCAAAAGTTGTCAAGCTTTATCAATTGCAAGTTGCTAAACATGGCACCTCGATAGTGTCCAACATAGTTCTCACCCAGATATCACTTCGTGACAACACTTTGGGACTGCCCAAGAACAAGAACAACAAAAAATTGTATTTTTTAATTGCAGTTGTCAGCTTTTGGCCTTTTGTGAGCAAACAGCAAAGAGACATCCAGCTTCCAACTGGGGTAGCTTCTATGCTGCGTGTTCTCTCCAGGTCTTTACCTACCATTACATTACATTCTTTGTACCTTCCAGTGCAGATATACTGAATATTTTACCCTTGATGCACTTTATAGTCCCCTGATCCTTGTGTTGTTGCACACTTACCAAGCATAAAATTCTTCAGAAAAGACTGGTAAGGCAACTTACTGTCCCTGCCGACTAGCACTGCCGATAGTTGAGGGGGAATGTGACACTTCAAGATAAAGTTTGTCACCCTATCTCAACAACTTATGGATAAGGTGTTACACTTGTTCAATTTTTTCAGTAAGATCCTTAACCTATGTAATCACAGTTCACAAGCAATCCATTAGGATAAATGAGTTGTTACTTAAAAAATTCATCATACAATTTAACAGCTACTTCTTCGATGAGCGAACCTTTTCCATCAGTTCACACTAATGAACTTCTTCAGACATAGATAGGTACAGTTGCAAATTGCAATGTGCCAATGACATAGTTACTTATAAGGATTGCTCTATGTTCCAGACTTTCAGGAACGCAATCTCATAATCCAGATAGAGAACAATAAAGAATTTACTCTATTGTTTCACTGCTCTCTCTAAAAGATAAAATGATTCGTATTGACCACCTGATACATCCTTATGAACTAATCTGCTGTAGCAAAACTGAAAATCCTAGGCTATTCATTTGTATCTTCGCTCCTTTTGTAGGTACACTTAGTTAATAGGTGGATGGGTTGTATTCGGGAGCCTCCGTCCAAGTGCAAATGATTGAAAAAGTCCGAGAGCTCGGTCTGGCTGCGCAAATGGCACCATGTGAGATGCTCCCCGCACTGTTGCGAAGGTCAGAATATTACCATACTCTGTTACCCAGCCTCCAGCCTAGAATTAAAGGGTCACATATTTCAACAATTAGCCAACTTTCACAAATTCACATCATGCTTTCATTGTGTATCATCAGATAATTAGTTTAAAAATGCTATTTGTAGCCACAAAGCAGAAGTATACCTGGCCTCTGCGTAACCAGCTACTATATGGGACTGTGACAGGCAAACCCATGGTATGAGCTAGCTCTCGCACAAGAGTTCGGGAGCCCAAGAGGGGCACAACAGAATCTTGATCTCCACTGTAGTATTGATTCATATTGTTATAACATAATTCATGTCAAATAGAACAAATTTTCTGGAACAAAAGTGGCAGACACATTACCTGAATATCCAAACTGGTATTTTGTGCTCCACAATTCTCTGAAGTAAAGGCAAAATGTTGATGTTGCCATCCGTATTACTGTAGTTCAGCACACTGGTACATGCAAATGTCCCGTGTGAGTTTGAGTTGAAAAGAACTCATGTTCAGTTGTTATTATCTTTCTTATTTCATATTTCTAGATGTTATTATTTTAACTCTACAAATGATAAATATTTTTGTAACATCTTTTCAAACAATCAATAGTTGTATTGACCTCTATTTGAAACTTAATCAAAAGGACCTATAGTTAAACATCAAATCGTTCTTAATACAGCATCTAAAGTAATTGGAAGAAAACAAGATGATTAACATAGGTAGACAAATAAATACTTACTCACTGCACATGCTCCAGCCATATGGCAGATGTGTTCTGTTAGCGTGAAGAGCTTGCTGTACTTCCGGAAGGTTGAAATAGAAATACCTTTCGTAAGTCATACAAACATCCACGCCTACGCTCATTTTAGTCACCTGCATTGAACAACAATTCAGTGAATTCCACATAATGGATCAAATGGTCTGAAGTAGAAGATTATATCAACAGGAGTAGGAGTAAGCATACATATTTCCGCAACCGTAGCTCCTGCATCACAATTGATGGATAGCACACATCAAGAATAACATCATAATTGTTCACATAATTCCCAACTATACTGTTTGCCTTTGCAATGGCATCATTGCATGACTTGCTCTCATTGTGGGGGTTATTAAAGGTATAATCCTCAAAGTCACAACTGTGGCTGATTGCTAGAAATATTTCGTCAGAAATCATGCCATGGGACCAGAAGTACTCATATGTTGCAGGGACATCCCTGTCAAGCTTGAGAAGCGGATTCCCAATCTATTCAAGATAATACCAGTGTTACAAAAACCATTTAAGAACAAAATTAGCAAATAGCGACCAAATATGTGATCAAATTCTTACAGCCACTCCCTTGATGTTGAATTTGAACCCATTTGATTTCTCATTATGAGTGAGAAGTACATCGGTGAGTTGAGGTATGTAATGCCCTGAATTATTCACAAGTCAATTAAAGCGTATGACAGAATTTAAACATGGATCTGTGAAATAAGACTCAGAACACTCTCTGACCTGCATAGCTCTCTCCACTAAGAAGTAGCGCTCTTGACCTGTATTCAGGGAACTTCTTGTACCATCCCAACAGAAATTTGTACATGTCATTAGCTGCATAGTTGAGCAGGCACACAGTCAGGCCAACATGTTCAGGTTTAACTCTTCTTTTCATCAAAAAATATCACTAAAACCTACCAGTCCGTGCATCGCCAGTATTATAATCTGATGAAGTGTTGGAATAGGACCATCCAACTCCAGCCGGTGATTCAACAAACAGAAGATTGGAGACTGCGAAATTTGACGTGTCTTAAAACTACATTTTTTTATACACAAAAAACATGTGACAGGGGAGTTGGCAATCAAAAGTTCAACCTTTGTTCCATGACTTCTTGTTCAACCTCAGGCCTCTACCATCCCCTCTAGGATAGAATGGGCCGAGCTCGGTGAAAGCGCCACCTCCAACTGAAGAACACCCAGGACCTGACAATGAGATAGACAGTAATTATAAGCAGTGAATGTTGTTGCAAACATTAGCAATCAGCAAGTTACATTTGATTTGGTAATATCTTAACTCAAAATTGTTAATAATGTTAATTATGCGACAATTTGTTGTTCCATGGCAAAAAATTCAATTCAACTTCATTTTGTGCATGGATTGATGAAGATAAATCAAATGCTCCCTAAAACTGGTCTAGAAATGCTACCAAAAACTTTGGGGTCTTTCGCTACATGGAAATGAAATGATGTCTCACTTCTTTTAAAATGCTCTAGGACCACAACACACAGACACCAATGAGGTAAGGCTCCAAGGACACATGGTGACCTCAAAGATACCCTGTTCCTCCTTGCAAGTTGCAAAGTATAGTGGAGTACTAGTGTTTAGTGAAAAGGATATCAACATGCAAGTAATATTATTTTTGAGTTCTTTTTTCTTGGAAGGTGTAGAGCAGATGATGAATGTGAGGTAGTTCTCTATGTTTCCAGTTCAGGAAACACTTCCTGCTATCATAGTCCCCTGATGAACAAACATGGGGAATATACATAAACAAAAATAGGACAATTTTGCATCTGAGAACATATAAACTGAAGTTCACTTTCTGGCTTAGAAAAAAAAGTTTACTTGTATTAAAATATTAATGGAACAGTATAACTGACAATGACAACTCAAATTCCATCTGTTCACGGAAAAAAATCAGAAATAATTGTACAACAGTGGAGGTCCAAACGCTTACAAAAAGAAACTCATGGAAGGAATCAACAAAAAGCCATGCGCATACAAGGAGCAATCTTTATCAAACAACAGTGACACTCTATTCTCTCTACAGTACAGAACCAGCACTTCACATGCAAAATTCAGAAGATAACAATCAGAGAAAGTTCAGAGAACAGACTGAGACAGTGGGCAAGAGACAAAACATCAAGAAATTAATCTACACCAGTTTCCAGATTATTTTAAAAAATTCGAAACCACTCCTCAAAATCACTTCATTGAAGCAAATCAAGAATCAATCAAGACGCAAAATCAACACCACCTTACTAACACTCCTCAAACATCTCAGCAAAAACAAGATCAGAAACAACTAAACATACAATGCTTCAGGAACAACCAACCAAAACAAACAAACAAATCCAAGAACACAAACAGATCGCACAACATAATCCAAGAACTCAACAGAGAGAAAGGGAGGAGGAGAAGAAGCAGCCGACCAACCTCCATTGAGCCAGAGAGTGAGGGGCTTGGCGGCGGCGCCCTCCGCCGCCTCGGCGAAGTAGTAGAAGAGGCTCCTCCCGGCGGCCACGTCGACGTCGACGTATCCGGCGAACTGCCTGAACCCGACGGCGGGCTGCCCCGGCAACCGCGTCACCAAATCCTCCTCCGGAAATCCCCAAACACCAAAACCACCAAAACCAAGAACCCAACCAACCACCACCACCGCCGCCGCCGCTGCCGCCATTGTCTCCGGCGAGCGACGATAAAATTGCGATCTTTACTGCGGCCGCTGCTGGTTGGGAGTGGAGGAGAAGAAGGTGGGTGGATTCTTGAAGAGAGGACGAACAGTGCTTGACTATGGGGGACTTTATAGTGGGGGACGTATGGCCTTTTTGACTGGGATGAGATCAGGGAAAATGTTGTTTTTTTCTGCGGATTATTAGCTCATTAGTTGTTGCGAGTTTAGGTTTGGATTTTTCTGTCATTTGATTATTCGGATCTCGATAAGAGATAGGAGTAGACTGTTTTAATTCGGTGAGAGAAAATGGTTTTAAAAATGAGATATTTCGGGGGCGTGCAATGCATGTGGACGAATGATGAAAATGGGAGAGGTAATGTACCTGGACTATGTTTTTGCATTACATTTTCTTTTTTTTTGAATCTGCATTACATTTTCTTGTTATGCTAGATTGTTAATTATTCATAGATATGCTACAATTAATTTTTTTCCCACACTGGCCTTTATTGTTACTCTCCTTTTATGTTGCATATACACCTTCCATTCTAAAAAAAATTAACTTTTAGCCATGAATATAAACATATATTTGTCTACGTTCATAGTTATAGCTATAAGTTGATTTATTTTGGCACGGAGAAAATATTTTTTTAATAAGTGTTAAAATGTAAAGAAAAACTTGCTTTCTCATCTGAATTTCGCTAATTTACGCACCCAACATACTATTGCTTCTTCCAAAAATACCTAATTTTTTACTGGCATCCACATTTTTTTTTTACTTTTGTGAATTAACGATTTCTTTCTTTCTGTTCGTTCCCGGCGACTGAAATACTATCATCAGTCCATGATCCTGAGAGGAGGAAAAACAAAAATTGATATAGTATTTGCCTTTTTTGGCATGAGGGATTTGTGAAGGTAGTAGGACCTGAGATGAATAGGTAGCCGTTGGGAAGGGTAATGGAGCAATTTATTACAGACATGCCATGCCAATATGCCATTCATTGACTCCATTGATTGACCTGGCACCCTTGCGTCAGGCTCAGGCATGGTACGGCCGTTGCTGCCACTGGGTGAGTCTTCAATAGTACTACACCGTCGTGAGTGCTGGATCTTCTGAGACCTGAGTTTTGAGGAGAAGGTGAGAGAGGGAGATGAAATCATGAAGATGACATTATTAATTTGTCCAAAAGAAAAACATTTCCGTAGTTTAGAGTGCTGGATCTTCTGAGAGCTGAATTTTGAGGAGAAAGTGTGTGTTTGTGTGTGTGTGAGAGAGAGAGATGAAAATGACATTATTAGCCCAAAAGAAAACATTTCCGTAGTCTAGAGTTTTAAACACCATTGGAAAAATTGATTGCATAAAAGTGCAATATATGACCAAACTATTGAAAACAAATAATAATATTGTCTCATCCCAAAATAGATCTACTTCGATGTTTAAAATTTGTTCAAGAAATATAATTAATTTTAGAGTAATACTTTCCCAACCTAAATACTCGTTTGGTTTTACCTAATCTTACCCCAATCACATTTCCTTTATGGCTTTGGGCATTACTTCATTTTATTAAGGCATGGAGTACATTTTTTAATACTTTAACAACATTTGATAGCTAGCTAATGGCAAATATAAAATATTCCTTCTTTTAAGACCTAATTTCATTTTTACTTAGAGATTATTAGGAGTAATCTGAAACAAACAAGTAGATTGTTACATTAACTTATTGTAATATAGAGTTTGGATCACTATAATATGATAATAAGCTTTTCTAAATAGATATATTTTAATTATTAGGTGACTATATTACTCACCTTGGCACTCACTTCCCACTTAGTCCTGCAAACCCTATGATTTAGATCTCCAATAATACGGGAAAATGAATAGCACATAATTTTTTCTTCTCCAAGTTTATAATAATCTACCTCAATAATCTGGACTAAACTATTCTAATTGAAAATGTACAGATTCTAAGTGCATTAGGGTGCAATTTGGTTTTTACGGTAGTTGAGAATCCACATATATTTATTGTGGCACTAGGATTAAACACGATCACTCCATGAAATGACTATTGGGTGACCAGTAGCAAATTGCCACGCACGCGCGATTGGCTCCCCGTCCGCCACATGGAGATAAGAGGGAGGAAGGAAGAGGGACCACATGCATGGGGAAAGGAAAGGAGAGGACCGCACGCGCATGAAAAAGAGAGTGGACTGGTGGGAGGTGGGCCGGAGAAGCGGGAGGATAGTTTGGTTGCTTTTCCGTTTTTTCACTGCATGGGCCCATCCGTATCAAATTAATCCAAAAAGTCTCTTGCTCAGATGAACACGTAGAGATATACTTCCTCGATAAAAAAAAACATATTTCTGAGTTTAAATCTGGTCATATGCTATGTTCAGATTCAAACTCAGAAATGCGTTTTTTTTTACGTAGGGAGTATATATGTTGCAAAATTTATTGTCATGTATTCGAAATATAATGTCTATATATACATAAAGTTGGACCTGAATAGTACTTATATAATGCATATAAACTTTTAGGGTATAATCTTTTAATGCATAAACTTTTTGGTGTATAAACTTTGTGTGTATAAACTTTTTTATATAGGGTAAACAATCAGGAAATTTAACTATTTGCCATATTTAGGTTTGGCAACTCACCAAATGCCACTTTTGCATTTGCTCCTACAATTTTGCCACTAGAGAGAGAAACGTTTCTAATTCTTTGCCATTTTTGCCTACGTGGCATGCCAAATCAGCGTGCCAAGGTGGAAAACTGATGTGAAAAGTCTATATTACCCCTAGTCCCACCCCTTCTTGCTTCTCTACTGCCGTTTGGTATATCAATTCCTTTTTTTATTTGATTATCTCACACTTTTATATTTAACTGGTTAGAAAAAAAATGTATGTTTAGTTGTTGTATAATCTAGAGCATACTAACTCGGTTAAAAATTAGGCCATTTACTATAACAGAAGAACTTCCTACTTTCACTAATCTAATCAACTCTGAATATGTAAAGACATGGTGACGTAATAATGTTCTTCACTCACAAATACAACAAAATTACTTGATAATATTGTGAAAGCAGAGTATCAGTTCAAGAACTGAGCCATTTTTACAGACAATAGATGGCATTGCTTCGTGAAACCATATCGTGAAACTAGATACGCTGCTAACCGTCATTTACATTACTCTGGTGGAACCAATACGCTGCTAACCGTCATTTACATTACTCTGGTGGAACCAATAGAAGTATATATTTCCTATAAATGTTTTCTATATATGAAAAATGCTTTCCCTAAATCACACAGTGGATTGGCTTTAGCTAGCGCTAGCTACTGTGCTGCTAGGTCTCATGTTCTGGTTTCTTGCTCCAGGTGATTGTGCTTAAACATTCAAAATATCGAATCTTAGTGCAGAAAGTAAAAATATTGAAGATTGATCAGCGTGAAATGGTGGGAATTGACTTAATCCGGAAAATTGTCCCTCCTAATTTTCACTGATTGCAATATCTACAGTGATCGATGTTTGTAGAGAGGATAAAGAGGAGAAGAGAAGGAAAAAAGGTGGGACCAGGTGTAAAATAGATTCATATCAGTTTTCCACCTTGGCACGCTGATTTGGCATGCCACCATAGGCAAAAGTGGCAAAGAATTAGAAACATTTCTCTCTCCAGTGGCAAAATTGTATGAGCAAACACAAAAGTGGCATTTGAAGAGTTGACAAATCTAAATGTGGCAAATAGTTAAATTTCCCTAAAAAGTCAGGACGAACTAAATAAAAAGCCAGATCTAGATTTTTGATTTTTTTTGGGGTGGGGGTTTGTTCCGTAAGAAGAGGAGAAAACAGGTCCCCTTCCAACCCTTGCCCTCGTGCTCGCTGCCACATGGATGCGTTGCGTCGGTCCCCTCTTCTTCTCGTCGTACGCCTCCCTTCCTGACATGCCACGTGGCGCCCAGGAGACCAGTCGTGTGCCAACATGCGCGCGTGGTCTCGCCCATTAGTTGCGTAGTCCATCATTCTCTTATCCACATCTACCAACACAAAACTTCAGAAAGACACAACAACCATAGTTGGTATATGTTAAAATCCACATATATTTCTTTGTACATGTGATTGTAGGTTCATGCGGTGTATATATTGGAGAAGAAAAGAGACGGAATATGACACCTAAGAAAAATCAAAAGCAACAGGTTTACTAAAAAGATGGTGTAACATTTGATCATACATTCCTAGTGATTTCTCTTGTGTAACTTCTTGTCATGGCTCATGATACAATTAAAGAAATAGAAAGGAAAAACCTCCTGACAGAATAAAAGGTTTGTTGATTTTGTTGAAGCGCAAGGCAGTGCTAGTATATTATGAACCACGAGGCAGCGCTCGTAGAAGATCCAGACGTCAGAGTCAGGCTGGGCGTGTGGCTCTATGCATTGTCACATGTCATTTATACGTGCAGTCTTATACCACTATTGTCACGCAAATTCAGCTTGAATTTGTCACATTTGTAAGTATCCGTTTCCCTACAAGTGATACCAAAATCAGTAAAAAAAAACCCGTAGGAGTATTCACGGAAATATATTTCCTCATTGTAGATATGAGTAAGTTAGACACAACAATGTCGTCAGTCATTTGTCATCTCCTTGTTGAAGGTGTCCAATTAGATTTTGGATGAAAATCTCAGTCTATTTTTAGGCGACAGTGGCGTACAAGCGACGGTTCCTTGTTGAAGGCATTAGTCTGAAGTAGGGTCTATCCTTATATGTTCTTTTGTCGACTGTAATTTAAGAGTTAATTGTCACAAGACAACATGATATGTTCATGTTTGTCTTAAGTTCTTTTCCTATTTTTATTTTTGGCTGTGTGTATCCTTAGTAGTTGCAGAGGCCGGGTGTAATTTTATTTATTAATGAAGTTCTTCCCATTATTAAAAAAAAAGATATGAGTAAGTTAGACCCATACATTTTCTGCATCTTCTCCCCCTCTTTTATGCTGTAAAGATCATGTGCGAAACTCTTTCGTGCCAATCATAGAGCTCTTTTTGTCCCACAGAACAGCTATTGCATACAGATTTCAGTATCTCATTTTGGTGGTCAGCTTGAGGACCATCTCTTTTTCCCGTGTGCTAGTAGTAGTAGTTGTGTACAGCTCACTCATCTATGATATAATATGTGCTCGCAGAAATGATTATAATGTAAATAATAGTCCCCTGAAATGCATTACAAACTTGCAAACATAATGTGTCCTTTCCTTCTTCTGGAGACAAATATTGTACATTGATTTCATCCTATTATTTGAATAATAAATACAATCAGTTATCAGTCTCTACATCCAAGAAGAAAATTAAGGATTATTAACAGAGGCATCCACAGTCCTAAAAAAATAGAAGGCATCCACAGCAGTAGCACAATTGGGCTATATGCAGATTTGGCTTTGCTTGCCCATGGAACCAGACAAGGAGCAAGCAATGCTCAGTTCAGGTTTCCACATTCCAACCATTAGATCATCCTTGAGCCAAAAGATTAATTAGAGCTAAATATAATACCCCCAGGCGCGGATACGTATGTCTGCACCTGATTAATTAGTCCAATGAGAGATGCCCTTTGGATTAGTGCTTGTAGTATAGCATGCATATGCTGTCAGAATCTCATATGGTCCAGTCAAGTATTGTCAAACAGAAAAAGAAAATAGGCATATGCTCTCTCGAGAAGAACGACATGTTTGGATATATAAAAAAAGATCATGATATGGATATATATTAAACACTTGCATTAGTCATTGGTCATTAGGGCTAATCGTGTGTTCCAATGTACTAATGAGCTGTAGGAAAATAAGAGACATGACAACCTTGTACCTAGGAAACTCCTATGGCAGAAATGACTAGCATTGACATGGAGCTTAGAAACAGCCATCAAGAAACCAAATATTTGTATTCTAATTTTTAAATACCGGCAATGACATGGCAGCCAGTATATCTGTTTAACATGGGCCCGAAGCCCAAAAAAGCCCGAGGTTGAACAGGTATAGCAGCCAGCATATATCGCGCCACGTGTGCACCCCAGGATTTAACGGACGCTTCAGGTCAGGGAAGACACCTTCTAGCTTTTCCAGCCCTACCAAAAACTCTGCAAAATAAATGAATTAAGTTAATTATCTGATACGTCTTCAAAATATAACTTTGACCACAAATTCTACGTAATATCTTTATACCTACAACGATAAGGGTAATTATTTTTTTTTCTCATCAATCGATCAGTTTTAGCCACTAAATTATCATATAACAAGTCATGTATTTATCTTGCAGAGACAAAGAGTGTTCTAACTAAAATTAAAAATCATACTTTATCATGCATCCTTGCAAATATATAGGATAAAGCACAAAATATATAATCTAGATAAGCACAAAATATTCATCTAGATTCATCGAAGATATAAAATAAAAACTAAATGTTATAACATATTTATGCTATAATTTGCAGTTTTCTATACTATGCATGCTATAATATGGCATAGAACTTTAATCGACTGATAAACAAATAAAAACAGACAATTGGTGAATAGAAAAACTGAAACATTTATACTATGTGATGGCTGGATAAAAATATATAAAAAATTCTTGAGATAAATCTATAAACATAATTAATATATACCAATTAAAAATATAAAAGATATTGATACTCAAAGTATTGAATGTTTGTCCAAAGTATGTAAAATTTAAATATGCCCAAAGTGACATTTTTTCATTCAGATGGAACACTCTTTATCAGGAATCTTTTATGTGTATATTATCCTCTTGATGAATCTACTTGTATATCTTTACTACTTCAGAAGAAGAATGCCATGATTATGTTTATTAAAATCTGTACAAGTCCGCACGAAAGAATTCTCTAACAAGTGCAAAAAACAGAAATATTCAATGATCAGATGAAAAAAGAATATATAGTGCTAAATAAGATGAATATAGAAGTAACATGATAGAGTGCATACTTTATATTGGACATGAGCGAACTTCATTTTGTTCTCCTCTAATTCACACCATCGCCGTAATTCAGGGCAGCCAGAAATTTCAAGATGTTCAAGCATAGAGAGTTGTTCTATGCTCTCCGGCAAAGAAGTGATGCGCCTACATTCCCAGATGTCAAGTCTCTTGAGGGATGTGAGGTTTCCTAACCATTCAGGCAGTGCTGAAATGTTTTCACAGTAACTCAAATGCAGTGACGAGAGGGAGTTGAGATGCCGCATGCCCTCGGGCAGACTGTTCAGCCCTTGGCAGTGTGAGATGTGCAATTCTTGGAGAGAGGTTAGGTCCCCAAACCATTCACCTAATGATGTCAGCATCTGACAAGAGGACAATGTCAATGACTGTAACGAGATGAGCTGCCTCATTTTCTCATGCAGCTCCGTCAACGATGGATACATGGTAATCTCTAATTTCTGAAGAGAAGGTAGGTCACCCAACCATTCTGGAAGCTCTGCCTTTTCATTTCCATCCAGGGATAGTGATTTGAGGGACTGGAGGCCTTGAATGATCTCTGATGAACTGGTCAGATCAGTGCACCAGTGGATAGTTAAATGGGAGAGGGCAGAAAGATGTTGAAGTAAACTCCACTGATGCAAAGGCACTTTGCAGAAGCTGACAACCAGATTAGATACTGGAGAAGAAGATGATGAAATAATAGTTTGTGCATTCCCTCCCCATGATGATATGACATTATCGCTGCACTCTATATCCCACCTCACAGCTCCAGGCGAGACTGGTTTCACAATCAAATTGGGACAATTTTGTATTTCTAACAACTGAAGGTTTGGGAACATGAACTCATTCACACCATCCTCACCACAACAGTATGTTGTGTGCAACTCTTGCAGCCCTTTCATATTGTACAGGATAAATATCTTAAGGTGAGGAAAAGCTCTTGCTCCACCACAGAAGTCGGCGTCGATTTTTGTTACGCTCTTCATTCTACCGAGAACCATTTTTTGCAATTTTGGCAACTGACCGAGTGGTAGGATGTTGCACTTCATCAAATCCACTATCTTAATCTCAACGAGATTAGGGAGAGAGAGAGCAATGTCCATTAACCAGGTTGGAAAGCTTATACTACTATAACCTCGTAGTTCAAAGAACTTCACAGTGCTTGGTGGCACTAGTTCCCTCAACACTTCTATGTCGTCCACAAATCTCTTAGTGTATATAGTCCAATTAAATTTCAATGTGACAATCATTCTCTTCTCCAACAATTTTATTCTTTCTGCCTCTTTTGTGGACTTCACATTTTCCAGACTACTTATCTCCAACTCAGCAGGGTTTGCATGAAGAAGCTGAACAAGATTGCTAGACCTCTCATCAACAGATTGAACCACAAAGTTAGGCAACAAAGTTGAACTGCTCTTGAAACGAAGCAATGTTGAATCAAGTTTCAACAAACCCTTCACAAATATAAACTTCAAGCTATCAATTTGACCTATGCTTTCTGGTAGCCACAGTAGTCCAATGCAACCTGTGAGGTCTAATGTATGTAGCTTTCTAAGGGTACCCAGACTTACAGGTACTCTATAGAGGCTGACATTATTAGACAAATTCAGATGCTCTAGATTTGAAAGGGCACTGATGCACTCAATGAAATTGTGACTTTGATCTGGTGGTAGTTGCTCAAAAATATTACCCTCAAATTTTATTAAATTTAAATACCCTATTTCCAGGAGAGTGTCCATGACTCTTGGTTGGCTGCCAAATATATTGTCTAGAAACCCTGATAAATGTAAATGCCGTAGACTCTTGAGGTTGCCCATGACTTCTGGCAGCCGTCTCAGATGAAACTGGTTTCCATAATGGCGACAAGACGATAAGTTCAAGTACTGCAGTTTTGCAAGGCCATCTAAAGCTTCTGACAAATCTTTAACACAATTACAGTTCGAAAGATCCAAATGCACCAAATTTTTTAGCTTCTGAAATGATTTTGGTAATTCTTTTATCCCAAAACAATCTGATAAGTTCAAATACTTGAGTTCAGTGAGGCTGCCCAAAGTTCTAGGTAGAAATCTAATTTTAGGGCATTGTGATAGGTTCAAATATTCGAGGTTAGTAAGGCCACCAATGCATTCTGATACAACTTTAACACGATGGCAATTCGACAAATTTAGGTATACCAACCTTCTGAGCTTCCCAAATGATTTTGGAAGCTCTTCTAATCGTGAACAACCAGATAAATCAAGATGCATGAGACCTTCAATTTCACCAATTGACTCTGGCAGTGCTGAGAGTGCACGAGATCTACAGAGGCTGAGGAATTCTAATTTTAAGAGCTTGGTGAGACACTTGGGAATCATTCGATTTTTAATACCCGGAGCATTAAGGTATCTCAATTGCTTCAATTGACCAATAGAAACAGGTAACCTCTGGATGGAGCATCCACTTAAATCTAAGACTCGCAGGCATGAAGCAGATGAGAATGCAACACCACGAAGCTCAATTTTGCCACAACCCAGAAAATGCAGTGCTCTTATCTTTGCAGGTGAAGGTGTAATCACCTCTAGTGGCTTGCTGCAATCTGAGAGAATCCCATAGCGACAACTGCTTCCTCCAATATTAATGTTTTTTCCAGAATCCAGAACTTCATCAAACAAGATTGATCTTGCAACATCATGGACCAGGTCGTGCATGATTAATAATGTAGAATCTTTGTTATGGACCCTAGTAGTCTACAACACAAGAAAAAATATATAAATATCATCATATATGTCAACAAATTAAGAAAACATTGCTATACTTTTCGTTGGTCATACTTTTGCAGGAGTTCACCTAGATGTTGGTTTCAACATGAAGTTTTTTCTGGTCATGTTGTTTTGCTTTCTTTTTCTTTTCTTTTGCAATATGCATTGCGAATCTTTGCAGTGTAATGACCATGTAAAACTCATTGTTGACGCATATGCAAGGAGTTATGCCCATTACCTAAGAGAAATTGTTGTAAATATTTGTGGTGAATAGTTTTTCCTCCCCTATCCTTTTCCTCTATATATTCTCAAATAATTCAGCATTTTAATTCATTCGGTACATAGTGACTTTTGGTTTTTAATGTAGCATTGATGACAGAAACAGGTTTGTGAAATTCTCACAATCTTTTGCAGCTTCTAACAGTATGTTTAGACCTTGATGATAAGGTATTAAGGTCCATGGTTAGTTCTTAGGCCTTGTTTAGTTCTTTGGCCAAATTTTTTTTTGACGTATACGGAAACACATTTGAAGTATTAAACGTAGACTAATAACAAAACAAATTACAGATTCCACTAGTAAACTGCGAGAAGAATTTATTAATCCTAATTAATCCGTCATTAGCAAATGTTTACTGTAGCACCACATTGTCAAATCATGGTGTAATTAGGCTCAAAAGATTCGTCTCACAATTTACATACAAACTGTGCAATTTTTTTTTCGTCCACATTTAATGCTCCATGCATGTGTCCAAACATTTGATGTGACATTTTTGGCCAAAAAACTTTGGAATCTAAACAAGGCCTTAGCAGGACAAGGCTTACATACTACACCATTGACAAGTGTAGTCAAGATTTTAAAAGGGGGTAAATGGTAATCATGCAGTTACCCACCTTGTAGCACTTACAGGACCTAAGTGGTCTCTTATGTGGCTTAAGAAATATGGATTGTGCAGTAGGAACCAAATCATAGTAGCATTCTGGACATATTTTTTGGAATGCTGGTGTAGCTTACTCCTTAAAGCTTGATTGTTTGTTTACTAGGCAAGTGCCTTAGAACATCTAAAATTCGGTACTCTACTAAAACTTACAAAACAAGATAAAATCATAAAATAAACCCCCATGAAAGTTTACCACCATAGCAACAACAGGACCTGATGATATTGTGATGATTACAAATAAAAAATTCAAGAAAGTTCTGGTACAAGAAGCTCCACACAGAACTTTGAAGTGGAATCTAGTTATCACATATAAATAAGTGGAGAGAAAAGCTTGGCTTCTTCCTCCAATGATTACTTCAATGTTATAATAGCTTAATCCACCCAATGGCATGACATTGTAGCTCATATAGGGTGTCAGGTATGCCTCAATGAGAAGGGGGCCAGCATGATATCATACTAGCATCTAGGGTAGGGTTTCACTAAAGAAGTACCAAATTTAGTTTATGCACTTTTCCATAGCTCATAATAAGCCATACACTAAAAAGGACCATGTGCAAAAATTCTCTTACAGTAGTTGCAACGTATTCTTTTTTTTTTTTAGAAATTTTATGTATTTAAAACTGAAACATAGACCCTCCAACAGCTAAATTTCAAACAAAAAGGTTTTAGACACCTGGCAACCAAATGTTACCACGTCTTGAGGAGTGGTTTGGCAAGAGGCAAGTTACTATAGCGCCATTGCTCATGGAGTGGCATCAATGTTTTGTCATCCTAATGAGGGGCATGGTATGGCCAAAAAATACAGATCTGGAGATGTAGCAGGATTTATTTTTTAAATTAATTAAAGAAAGGTTAAAAAAGAATCTCAAATATATATATTTAAGTGAGTGTATTATAGGCTAATAAAGAAATTAACACAGCTGTTCACTTATAAATGAATGTAATAAGTAGAAACTCACTGAAGGAGCCTTTGTTTGCTGAAGGAAGGACAAACCCAAAAGCTGTGTAACATATGCCTCACCAAGCTGCTTTGTAGAGAATATGTCAGATGGCTCTATGAAACCAAGAGCACTCCATTGGTGAATTATATGGTCTTTAACCATGGTGTGGCCTTTTGGAAAGATTGCACAATAGGCAAAGCATAACCTCAGGTATGGTAGCATATGGCTGCAGCTCAATCGCAAGGATGCAACCACATTATGATATGGAAAAGATGTAGTAGATGAATTCCAGATGTCGTTGTTTCTCACTGATACCCATTCATCAAACTTCATGGACTGCAGTGTATAGCCAAGTGATTGGGCTGCTAAAGCCACACCTCCACACTTCGATGCTATTTCCCTTCCTATATCCTCCAATTGTTCTTTGTCGTCTCTTGCCACAAAGGCACTTTTTTCTTTTATTATTTTCCAGCAAATGTCATCTGTCAAGAGCTCTAGCCTGTATGGTTTGGTGGTGCAAATCTTCTTTGCAGTGTGCTCATCTCGTGTGGTTACTATGACAATCAACTTGCAGCCCCTGCCAAACATTAACATAGTCTTCAAATCACCTAACAGAAATTGATTCTTCTCCCATAGGTCATCCAACACAATTAGAACCTTCCTACCAGCAAGTAGCTCATCAAGGCACCTATTTATCATCTCCATTTCAGTCAGCTGGCTCTCACTTTTTGATACTTGCGAAATTATAGAATTGCCGATTTTTCTCAAATCAAATGTCTGTGACACATATACCCAAACTTTAGAGTAGTCTTGGAATCTGGTTTCGTTGAAAACCAATTTCGCTAAGGTTGTCTTGCCTATGCCTCCAATGCCATAAATAGGAAGGATTACTGTATCCTCTGCCATCCTCTCAGACAGGGAAGATACAATTGTCTCCTTCTCTTCAGTCCTCCCAACAATCAGTGTTTCGTCCACCTTCGATGATGTTGCCCGGTTATCAGTGATAACTTGTTGTTCCTTGTGGCAGCTATCTGCCGTGAATCTGAAACTAAGGTGTTGGTTCGTGATCTCCTTTAGTTCCTCTCTTATTGTCTTCATCTTATTAGCCAGGGCAATCTTGGGGGAAATCGTTGTCAGATTGGGAATCATACCTCCCAACTGCAAGAATTTCACATTTGATTTAGTAAGCTGGGAATACTCACCAACAATTAATTACCCCTCTCTTACCCCCGAAACAAAAATGACTCTTTATTGTTAAAATGGAGAAATTGGAACATCAAATAAGCCATTTGTGCCTGGGAAGTAAATCAGTCCCCAATCTGGCAGCACTTAACCCTACCCAAGGGTAATTAGGAACTGCAAGAATTCCACAATTGTTGATTCATTCATTAATCAGGGAATACTCACCAACAATTACCTCTCTTAACCCCAAATAGAAACAAAATACTCCAACAACTATGTACTAGTATATCATCACTATAAATCGGAACATCAAGTAAGCCTCTTCTGCAAGGGAAGTAAATCCGTCCTCAATTATGTACTCCCTCCGGTTTTTAATATTTGACACCGTTAACTTTTTACCATCCGTCTTATCCAAAAAGTTTATCCATAAATATAAGTCATGACGGAACTATAAAAAAAAGCGAAAATTCTTCCTCTCACCTTCCCCACAGCCGTGGATTTGGAACCAGCTGCGGCCTCCGCCTCGTCGAGCAGGTCGGAGATGTCGTGGGCGGCGTCCCTGAGCCGCCTCAGCCACAGCCGCACCTCCGCCTCCCGCACCGACCGCCTCTCGGCGTCCTCCAGCACCGCCGCCATCGACTCCATCGTCGCCTTCATCCCCTCCAGATCCCTATCGAGGTTCCACTGCAGCATGATCCGGCCCCCGATTGCTGCGCCCAGCTTCTGGGTCGCCACTCTCAGGACGGCGGACGCCAGCATCCCGCCAACCTCCGCCACCGCCATGGCGGTCAAGCCTGCCTTGCCTCGGATTAGCCTGAGATACGCTGCGAAGTGTAGCGTTCACTCACTGACTGCGAAGTGTAGCGTTCACTGCCTTGCCTCCAATGGCGACGTTTGTTGACTGGTTTGTGCCGCTGCTGCCAGGAGGAGGATTCGAGCGTATTTGGCGAGGTGTATATA
>CM002478.1:4784587-4802169 GCA_000325765.3 Leersia perrieri
TATATATGACGGGTAAATTACTTAGCACATAAGTTTTGCTCCATCGCCTCTATACTTATGTATTTTGATCATCAATTGACCGATATATTTTTACCAAAATAACTATATTACCCCACCATTAGATACATATGTGTGCTAGCTTCTTGATGAACATAATTATCAATGTGAAAATATTCTATTGGTTTAAAATTAAGAGGTCACACCAAAATTTAAATATTTAAATAAATATTTAGATCAAATTTTAGGACATTCATAATTTTTCTTTGCTAATACTTAAACCCACCTAATATATAGTTTTGATTTCAAAATTGACAGTCAAAACTTATTTTGAAATTCATTTTAAAATATAAATATTGGTTCCAAATATAGCCCCAAATTACACTGGCCCTCTTTCTTTTCTATATGAATTTTAAATAAAATCCATTTAGTTTTATTTATTTATTAGTCAACACATTACTATGAAAAGGGCACTATGTTAGTTTTGGAAGAAAAACATAACGGTTAACTATTATATATGGAATCGAAATGAAAACTCATAGACATAAGGGATGAGACAAAATACATGGGTATATAAAGGATCTTTTGGGCCCTATACAGTCGTGCCGACCGTACACCACTGTTGATGGGCCTACCAAATAATACTGGCCTAAATTGGTGAAACTACTTTTATCAAATATGTAAATGGTCTATGTGGTAAACTATGACATCCAATTAAACACTCCTATATTATCAATATTTAAGAAATGGGAGTATTATTGGCCTTTTTCTGAATAATACTAAAAAATTGGGTGGTCTCTAAATGCAACTAATCCATAAAACCTTCCTAACGTAGCTAAAATACATTTTCTGTCAAACAAATCATTTTTCTCGTTTTTTCAAGACAAAAAATACTGCTTTCGGCTATAATTTAATGCTTAAAACAAGATACATTCCAATTTTTATGACTGGCTGCCAATTTTGTATTACATTAGTTGGAATGTTCATGTTTTGCATGGATAAAATAAACTACATTATAAATATTGATTAAATAAGTAAAAATATATTTTCCCGATGAAATATATGTTGTCCGTCTTTCCGTTATAGGGAATATTCACCTTGATATGATATCATGTGTGGCTATCCATTTAGATTTAGATTTAATTTTTTTAATCAATATTCAGAAGTTTGACGTGTAATTGGCAAAAATTTACGATAGGAGTATAAAAATAATTTTACGATATTTCGATAGCACTGTTTAAGACAAATTTAAATATACCAATTATGTTATTTATAAACTAAGCACATGAAAATTTACTATGTTGTCGAAGCTCTCCACAAATTTAATAAAAAAATGTCATCTTAAATTTAATACCGATGCAGTATGCTAGTGGTCCTGCAAAGTAAACCATATTTTTTTCTCGAAAGAAATTAGGGTGCTCTAGAAGGCTAGAAGGGGACTGAAAGCAGCTACTGTATTCCGTGGTGGGTGGAGGCAATTGAGAGGCAACTCATCAGTGAGAGCTCGTGAGGCAAGATTCCCAAGAACCAAATAATCAAGCGCGTTGCTACATCGATGTGCACACGACGGAAATTTCCTACGGCAACGCCCCCTTTATTTTCAAATAAAAGGGCGCTGTACTACAGTTTGCTCAGAGCAGCACGTGCTGCTGACTTGCGAATTTGCGATGGCTTTACGCGTCCGCAACGCGCACAGTTTAGAAATTACGTATAGATGCTTGTCGTCGCATATGACTATATGAGTCATACATATGACAAATCTCGCAAGTTAATACGACTTGGAAACTAAAGTAATGGCAATGGTTTGTCATGGGACACAAATCCTCTGCTTTAATTTTACAATGGAAGCCAGCATAGCAGATATGTCCATAGCAAAATCCATTATAGTTACAGCCCCTTTTGTCGTGTTTTGTAGTACTCCAATGTCCATAGCCGATCAAACAACTGAAATTGATCCATGAGCGCATCTCCTTCACCAAGTAGTCATCATTTTGGCGTTTCAGCTTGGAAGCACCAATAAGCCAATAAGCTGAGGTCGACAGAGAATGAGATTACAAGACTAATGCAATGTTCTGCACGTAAAGTCCCAACTAAAACATTTGTAATTTACTCCCTCCGTATTTTAATATATGACGTTTTTAACACTAAAATTAAAATTAGTGTTAAAAACGTCATATATTAATGACGAGATGGAGTCCTGTAGCACGTCCTTGGTACTAACCTGTTGTTCAGGCTATCTGTAATGCCTTATTAGTATTGGTCAGGAAAGAAACAAATGCTTTTTTTTTTCTGTTCATCCACTTCCTAACTCAACAAGAATCGGCACGGATAACACCAAATCAAATAGACGGCACTACTAAGATTGAGCTGGTCGACTGACAGAGCCATCCATACATGCATATCGAGCCACACACTATACTCTTCAACACTTTCTCCTCTCAGCCACAAACCCATCTCTCTCCCCCCTCTCTCTCACACACACTTTAGAGGTGGCAGAGAGGGGGTGGCAAGCAGCAGGCGTGGCGTGGAGGCGACAAGCCGCAAGTGGCGGCAACAACCTTGGTCTTGACAACCCTGGCCTTGGTGGGCAGAACTACAATGGCGACAACAACCTCAATCCTGGTGCCGACGATCTCGTCATCAGTGGGGAGAATGGCAGCAGGTGCGACGAGCAACGGTGATGACAGCCTCAATCCCAGCGGCGGCGACCTTGATGGGGAATCTAGCGACGGCTGCGAGGAGCAGTGAGCAGTGACGACGGCAGCCTCAATCCTGATGGCAGCGGCCTCTGCCTTGATGTCCTGGTGGCAGCAGCCTCGGCGGGGAGAGTGGCATGGCGGCTGCGAGCACTAGTAGAAAATGGCTCATCTATGATGTTTTCCTCGTGACGATGTATATTTTTGTCATTGAATAAGTAATATATATGACGAAATTTTTAGTTTCGTCATTGATCATCTCTAACGGTGGTTCGGGCCAACACCTACGACGAAAAATTAAAACAACGTCATAGACACATGAGAAAATTCGTCACGGATGATGCAGGCTACTGTTGGTATGCCATGTGGACTGAGATGAAGAACACATGCATGGTTCAGTTTTCTCTTTTTAATCAGGAATTAAAATATGTAATTGTTATTTCTCACTCATGCTAACTCCAAATTTGATGATTCTTTTTTCTGCTTTTTTCTAAAATCACGATCTTTCATTTAATTGTATTATTTTATGTTAATTACTATTTGTTAGGTCTTTATCATATAGCTTGTCTTATTGCACCTATGTAGACAATAGAAATAGATAAGTTATTGCATAATAATTTCTAACTTCAGTTCATATTCTCTATTATTATGCTAAACATAAATTTGTAGTACATACAAGTTTAAACATATCATATTTATCATATTTCTTATTTTTCTTTTTTTATTTTATTGTACCATTATGAAGTAACACACAAAAAAATTATCTTATATACATCAATATATTTTTTATATGTAATGGACTACATATAGGTTGTCCTGTAAAAGTTTCAAGAATTTTAGAGCTATTTTACTATTTTCTATATATTAATTAAATTTCTACACGGTTATCAAAATTAATTCAAAATTGAACTACATGTGCATCAATTAAGATGCCAAAAATTCCAGAAAAATTATATTTAGGCTCATACGCTCCATTGTAGCACATGTTCCGGATAAAGATGAAAAATTAAGTTATATTCTTGGGACAATTCAAATTTCTATCTCTAAATTAATACATAATAATTACAATAATATTTAATTTTGGTCAAAAAATTTTGAAAATCGTCAAGACAATATATTTTTGGTCCATGAGCTTGTAAAAAAAATCAAATAATTTTAATAAAGTGGGACCATACATTGTTCACAAATGAACACATATCTCACTTATTTTCTTATAACTTAACACAAATGTCCTCATTTATGAACAATGTATATTCCCAACCCCCCTCACCATTCAAGGAACAAACTTTGAAACAACCACACAAACCGAAACCCACAAAACTAAACGAAACGCTATCCCTTCCAATCATCCCATCAAGAAACAGATCAACAAGTGGATAAACACACTGAAAATAAATGTATGAAATTAAAAACAAAAGAATTTGGAGGCAGGCGCGAACTATCATCGCTGTTGATGAGATCGATGGTCACATGGTCAGTGGCGTTCCGGCTGTTATGGCGAGGCATGGCGGTGGAGAGGGGAGGACGGAGGGGTAGGAATGGTGGAGCCCTAGGGTTGGATCCAAGTGGGGATAAAGAGGGGGGAGAGGGGTAGGCGCTTAAATTTGGGGATGCATTCACACTTTTGCTCCTGAATTATTACTATTGATCCCACCCCTATTTCCTTTCTCATTGGGGGAAGAAAGACCGTTTCACACCGGAAGGCGTCATGGGTGGCGTGTGAGGGCATGGATCGCGTGGGGGTTTAATTTGTCCAAGGTGCCAGGCCATGATTTTTCTCAAATTTTAAACCTTTTTAATACAATATTTTAATGATAGACCTTGCAATCTTTTATTTGCAAATTAATACGAACCTTTTGGCCATGCCAAATAAGCTGGTGTAGCCAAACAACGCTACTGCACCAATGCATATGGAAACCATGCCAGTTTGGAGTGTCTAAGCCATGTAATAAAAGTAAATAAGGAGGCAAACTAATGTGTGTTCATGTGTGTGTGCGCGCGCTTGCGTGTGTGTGAGTGAGTGAGCGTGTGTGTATGAGTGAGTGAGGGAGGGAGAGAGAAGAGAAAGAGGATATGACAGGACATATTGTCACGACCGCCCCTCGGCCACCGTAACAAGTGACACGAAGGAGAGCGTGTTGTAGAAGAACAACGAACTGTTCCCTACGGAACTGTGTAACCGGCACCAGTCCCAGAATTCCATTGCTGGTACCCACGGTAACAAGATGAAATCAAAACAACTACTAATAGGTTTACGTTGCCACCTCGGGTACTCCCTGAGCAGCAACCTTCAATCAAAGGGGTAGCAACAGAGGACTTAAGCGCAGCCAGAACACCATTCCACAGGCAGTGGTTTGGGTTTAGGAATGAAACTCCTCGGCGTCTACATCTTCAACCTGATCTAGGAGCAAGGGAGGAAAAACAACAACAAAAGGATGGTGAGTACTTTCGTACTCGCAAACCACGGAAAAAGTGTAATATGTAGGTTTCAAAGAACGGCTAGAGTTAAGTGTAAAACAGTTTTCTAGGAAATGCTACAAGTGTATCAAGGTTGTATTTATTTCCAACCATCATCAAAAGTAGCAGTAAATATATCGTGATAACCATAGCGACCACGAATGTTCACGAAACTCAACTCATGTCGCAACCTCAACAATTTCTTCGAACAATCGCAAAAACTCAAACCAAATCGCATTCTCAACGTCGGGCATCCTTGATGCCTCGAACTCCTGCATCTCGTGAATCCCATCTCCGGCCACGAAGGCCTCTCGTCGCACACCAAGTCCGACTCGAATGACACATCTCAACGCAGAAAGGTTTGCTCAAAAAAAAAACTTTTGACAAAACAATTAAAACTATGCTAAGAGAATCACCTCACATTGCTCCTAACCGTGAGCATGGTTGTTAGAACAGTTTTCACACTCTGCAGAGATTGTACGCCTTACCCACGCGACACGAAACTAACACCGAAACGGGCCATGAATCGGAAGTTCGTGACAAGGCCTTTCCAAGGCTAAGTCCTGACGATTTCATGTCGCATGGCTGTGTCGACTAACTGCGCGACCAGTACAGGCTATTCACGCAGCCGTCATCCACTTAGAGAACACCTGGGGTACCCACGGATCCCGTATCCCCTCGCGGAGGCTGATACTGGCGATCTCGAATCCCGTATCTTCCTCAAGGCAAGATCCCGATGATTCTCGTACATGCAACACCCTACCCCTGGCGTGCCTCACAACCATCGACATACAAGACCCGCAAGAACTAACCGAGTACTCATCCAGGGGCATTCTCATGTTTCCCGCGTGGTCGTATGATGAGATGCTCAGGTGGAATACCCAAAGGAATCGGTCCTTAAGTGTGACCAAAGACCCCAACCATACAGGTGTGAGTCTCCATCGCAGTATTTTTCTCAAAAACTAGTTTTTTCTTCGAAAAACATTCCAAAACACTTTTTCAACTTTTACTCCAGAACTGAAATAATTGCAGTAAAGAGGGGATTTAAGACGGGAACAATATGATCAAAGAGTGGCTTGCCTGGGTGACGATTTTTCCGGTCTTCAAGCTTCAGAGAAAACTAGATAAATCCGATACACGATCGATCTAAGAAACCATCGGGTCGCGGGTCTTCACAGCTTTGGTAGAGAAAACCTTCAGGATGAACTCTAGCGAACAACACACAGAAATCCTACCGAAGGCTATAAATAAAATATTATAAATATAATTAGTAGTGCCATAGGGTAGATCTCGAGTCTAGGGAAATATTGGAAGTGGAACGGGGTCATTCGGACTTACGGATTAGGAGATATGAATCTCGGAAGGTGGGCGGAATTTCTGGACTTATCGGGAAAAGGATTTATTCGGATATAAATATCTGAAGATATATCTTGAGGTGAAATGGATTGTTTTCTTGGTTTCAGAGGGAGGAAGATCTGGCCAAAGGAGGGGAGAGAAGCGAAGAAACAGGGATTTACTTAGTGTGGTAAGAGTTGGCGAAAGGAGGGACCAAAAGTGAACTTCATTCTTTCCCAGGATGTGCCAGACAGTAGAGGGGGAGGACCAAAAGTGGACGTTTATTCCCATAGGCTGGAGACCGAGGGATGCCAAGTGGACTTAAATACTAAAGCAAAGAGTTGGGCTGAGTTTTTGTTGGATAGAGGGACGGGAAACAGACTTTATTTTCCAACTGGCTCTAAGGGTTGGGATAGGAAGGACCAAGATTGGACCTGTGTTGCTTCTCTCGGGCTGAGCAGGGGGGAATCTAAACCAAACTTTGGTGCAAGGTTTGGCTTGGGCCTGGGCCGGCAAAGGGAGAGAGTGAGGGCCGAGAGAGTTGTGAGGGAAAGGGAGAGTGACAGGTGGGACCCGCTTGTCATCTCCTTCCTCCACCTTCTTCTCTTCTCCTTCCGCTCTTTTCCTTGACCCTTCCTCGCCGGGTCAGAGAGAAAGGGAGCCGGGCGGAGGGCGCTGGTGGCGAGGCGACGCCAGGCGAGGCAGTGGCCGTCGAGGGCGCCGATGCGGAGGGGCTCCGGGCGGTCGGCGCAACACAGCAAAAGAAATGAGGGATTGGGGAAAGGCGGGGGTGGTGGAGGACGGCGAGCGGGAGAGGAGAGGGGCGAGCAGAGGGGGGAGGGAATGAGGCGGTGGTGTGGGCCGGCTTTTATAGCCATGGCCGGAGGGGGAAAAAGAGGATTAGGATGATGGGCGGTAGGGTCCATGGTGCCGGTGGGGAACACTGCAGTGAATGCCGCACGGGAGGCGCTAGGGGAGTAAAGATGGCCGGCGGCGTCGCGACGTGGCGGAAGTGGGGGTCGGTGCAGAGGGCGATGGGACAACTCGTGGTGCGGCGCGGTGTCGTGACGCGGGCGAGGGTAGGCGGGTGCAGGGGTGGCGGCCGACGCGACGACGCGTGGTGTCCCTCATCGTGGAGCGGCGGCACGGGAGAGTTAAAGGCGGCCGATATTGAAGGCGGTAGGTTAGGCGGCTTGTCGTGGAGCGGCGGCGAGGATTTAAGGCGACGACGTGTGGCGACCTGGTGGTGATCGGCGAAGGAGGCTATTTGTGGAGGCGGCGCGACGGGGCGGCACGCGGTGGGCGATGACACGACGCGGGATGGGGGACAAATCTGTGATGAACGAGAAAGGTGAAGGCAACACATGGCTGGGCAGTGGGGTCGGTGCTGGGTCAAGGCGGCAGCGCCTGCAACGGCGGCCGCTCGGGGTCGGGGGGGAAAGATGATCACTCGGGACGGCAGCGCACGAACGATCTCTCGATTGGCTTGGGGTGGGCCCACTGGTCAGCGGTGGCTGCTATGGTGCGAGCGGGCGCGTGCAGAGGAGGCGACGGACGTGCGCCGCATGACGTCTTTGCGTGTCGTGGGCTTGGCGAGGCCGATTCAGGGGGGAGAAAAAACGAGGTGGGCCGCGGCTGCTGTGGAACCGGCCGAGAGGGGCTGGGCCTCTCAGGCTTGCGGGAGGGGGAGAGGGAAGTGGGAAGGGGTTGGGCCCCGGAAGAAAAAGGGAAAAAGGCCCAAAGGCAAACAAAGGCCTTGACATTTACTCAGAATTTGAGAACAACAAAAGATGATTTAAGTTGGCATTTGAATTTAGGGAGGGGTTCTAGAGGATCATGGAAAGGACTATTTATCCCAAGAAAAGAACATACTTGGAGTATAAATCCTTTGGTCATTTCTAAAAACAAGAACTTAGAAGGACCGGGAATATGATTTTTGTTACGGGAAGGTCATGAGGAAACGGTCTAGGATTTTGGGATCGAACAGAAATAGCAATAAAAAGGAATTAGGAAGTTCGGGAGTTTTGGTTTTGGAAGGAATTTTCGGATTGGGATTTTGGTGCCAGGGAGACAAGGAGATGAGATCCATTTGGCACTTAGGACTAATATACAACCAAAGATCCAAAATTTTTGAAAACACGTTTTTAATTAAATTAATTTTACGGCGCTAAAACTTAGGTTACTACACATACTCCATGTATAATTCAAATATGTTCATATCCAATTTGTCTTTATTATTTTCATTGCTACTGCTTGATGCATTACGCTTTGATCTTCTATTTGAATTTTGAGGTAAGGGCTTTTCTACGAGAAGGCAATGCCCTTTTGGAGCTCCCAGCAGTTCTCCCTGCTGCCTTGAGGCTTGCTCGAGGACGCTTGTTACTGCCCTCTGTCTCATTGTCGCGAGGTGGTCTTCGTCGGTCCTCGCCATTGCCGTCGTCATCGCCGGCTTGCTGCCCCAGGCCTCTAGATCCGGTCGTCGCCGCTGGTCCTCCGGCTCGCCTCCCGGCCTGCGCCTCCAGATCCGGTTGTTGCCGGTCCTCTGGCTGGCCGCCACGCACGTCTAGATCCGATCGTGCTGGTCCTCGTCATCCTGAGCTGGTCGTCGCCTCGTCCCTTGCCATCGTCTTCACCAGATCCTGTGTCGCCGCCAGTCGTCTTCTTCTTCGTCGCCTCCAGATCCTGCCTCGAGCTACTACTGCTGGTCACTTTGTCGTCGTCCACCACCGGCTCCCACCTAGAGTCGCCGCCGTCGGATCTCAGGGTCGCTCCCACTAGGGTTGTTGTCCACCGCCTGCTTCTCCCTAGCAGGTCTCCGTGACTCCTGCTTCGCTGTCCGCTCGTCCCTGGGAGAGACGCACGGTGGGGAGCAGGGGGTGACGTGAGGCGTCGCCCGTCCCGGGCGGCTGCATCCGGGCGATTTCGCCCGGGTCCTCCCATCCAATATCCGAGGAGAATATTCCCCCTCGGGCCGCCCTATCCCACTGCCACCCACCAACCAAACGGCCCTAAACTCTAGGCCACCCAACCCCATCCACCCAAATTCTTCCATCCAAACACACCCCACGATTCACATAAAACACTTTTCAGTACTATAACATCTAATTTAGATGGAATAACACCCAATGCAGATGGAATAACAACCAATAACTTGACCATCCAAATGCACAGATTCCAAATACTTTGGAAAACAAACACCAAATATCTAAACTGATAACCTGCAAATCAAATCTCTTTTAGACAAACATGTGTGTGTAAATCAATAATTTAGCAGCCATACTAGAACATGCGAAGAAATATAACCAACCATTGTACCTTTGTAAGTGCTATCCCTAACGAAACACTTCAAAATAACACAAAATTAATTTTGTAGAATAACCAGTACAGAGGAGCAACTAGACAATCAAAAATATTATTGTTTCCCACACATCGATAAATAAATACCAAGAGGTGGATAAATAAAAGGAAGCAAATCAAATGTTCTACATGATGGGCAGTGAGAGATGACACCTCCACTCATTAGTTTTTGAATACTATATATGTAGCCTTGTTGCTACCCTATATGTGTAACTTTTATTAAAACTCACAGCATAGACACATTAATATATACAAGATATATACCAGCTATAGGTGATGTATGCATTAAATCAGCAACACAAAGTTCCTGCAGGATAAAACTTTACCTAAACAAACACCAAATAGAAAAAATCAAGCCTTTGACATGTAATCAACATCATTTGGTGAAAAAAAAGATCAGCCACTAACCATATCACATATTTACCTATTATAAATTTTCAAAACGATTATGTCCTATTCTGTATTTTTAATTTTCGTCCGTCTATAACGTTAGCATTGAGTCAAACTTTAGCTTTCAGCGGTGTACGTCCGATCCGATTGTGTGTCCGTGCACTATGGTTCCCTTACACATTTTCGTCTGGGCTTCTCTGTCATGTGGGCTGCTCGACTTTCCAGGCCCACGCCGCTCGTGCATGTCACTGTCATGCACAGTTCCAAATAAGCGCAGGCCTGTGCCCTCGGGCCTCGGCCTGTGGCCTGTTTGGCTGGCTGGATGGAGCCATCCAGCCCTTAAAAAAAACTCATTTAGCCCGGTCAGTTCTAATCATTCAGCCTAATCAATTTCAACCAATTTCAGCCAGCCGAACAGAACAAATATCTGTGTGTAGCTTAAACGTAGCTGTCGCACATAAAGATGGATGCCATGCAATCAGAATCATAGCGATCATGGTTCACACAGCCACGCAATTCTATGTAAATACATGCGTGCATGGTAGACGAGACGCGCTATAGGATTAAGTTAGTTTGCATTTTTTTGTACGGCTAGACTTTAGACTAGGGACGACTGATCAAGCCAACGATCCAGACAAAATATCTCTCATATAACATGTCGAATGCTTTCCCACCTTTCTATATGGCCTATACATATTATAAAAATTGGTAGTATTTCCGACCAAAGTTTTCCTACGTCATGACTTCAGAAAATTCTACCATGATGTCAGCACGTCCGATTTACCAGTGTGCTCATCCACACGAGATGCACGCAAGCACAAAAGAAAACGGGATGGGCCGTCCGGCTGGGGATGCGATGCGACATGGGCCTGACTTCAAGTGAAACCGCTTGGACGTTCATAATTCATCACTATGTTTTTTTTTTTGGAATTTGGATGATCAGATCGAAAGCCCACCTGCCACCTGTCCATTTCAGGGCTGGCTCAAACTCAAGCATGCACGAATCATCATCGAGTTTCAAACACAACATATACATCTCAAAGCCACCATGCATACATTTCCTTTCAAAAAAAAGGAGGGAAAGAACACAACAGGTTTGCCAAACCACCACTGTGATCTGACAAATAGAAAGTGACTTGGGTCATCTCAAGTATTAGCTTGTAAATCATTGAACAGACCAACCCTGATGAACATGCATCACACTCAGGATCTTGAAGACAACTCCGAGTTGGAAATTACATCAATGAAATCATTTGTGCCTAATCTAGAAATCCAAATCTAGGTTTTTACCAAGAGAACCGTCAAACAATGGGGATAACGTGACCTCAACAACTATAGGGCATTATCGCTCACTACTCGTCAAGCTAGTTTTTTTAACTGGACTCTAGCTAGCACCACCCAACCGCAAATCCCTAGTCTCGATCATAGAAAACATTCAAACAAACATGATACAGTTAGAGCAGTTGTCACACTACAGGTGATCACGAGCCGCCATCGTCATCACACCCTTAAGCGAATGCCATTTGCATTCACCATGCTGGCTCTTGCATCTTGGTCGCTGCAAAGTGCAGAGACGGCACAAGGGAGGCCTACTCGTCTGCACTATTACAACAAGAGAATATTTATGGTCCAACAAATGGTACCTCAAGATACTGGTACCTCGAGATACCAAAACATAATCTAACCGTTTATTTTGATACCTTAAGGTACCGATATAATGAATGAACGACTAGATTTTATTTTGGTACCTCGAGGTATTGATACCTCGAGATACTATTGGTTGGACCGTAAAAAAACTCTTACAACAAACACACAGGATGGTGTCACTACTGGAGAAAGCATTATTAACGACAGGAAATGTAGTCGTTAAAAGTCTAAATGTGGTCGTTAAAGGTCATTAACGACCATAAAATTATGGTCATCAGCGGTCGTTAAAGGCTTCATCGTTAATAGTATTAACGACCAATTTCTACTGTCGTTATTTCTTTAACGACCATGTTATTTTACCATCGTTATTTTATTAACAACCGTATTGTCTGTTGTTGTTATTGCATTAACGATGGTTATACCATACCATCGTAATTTTATTAACGACTGTGATACTATGCATCATTGTTTTTTAATGACCGTGATAATATGGCATTATTGTTTTTTAATGACTGATAATATGTCATCATTATTTTACTAAAACATTTTGTATTTAGATTGACGACCACACTCATAAGAAAAATCTTTATGGACCAACAGCTGAAAATTTATGAAGATAATTCTTTATTCCAAAACATAAGCAACTTATTCATTACATAGATGGAAATGTTCATACATGAAACTGGCAATACGGTGGTACTACAAACTACTTAAACTATGAAACTATGAAAAGCCATATGTTGTTTAGTACTCTTCGTTCTTCAACCCAAGGTTGAACAGCTCTTGGCTTATGCAGAAAATTCATGGCTTGCATTCTGGATGTTACAAGCCCTGCAAAATAAAGTGTTCAAAAGAAATTATCAAGTGCCTGCAAGAAGCCACATAACAACAGTATCGTCTTATGAATAGTATAAGGGGACATGCTATGTTGTTACTTAACTTGGGAAATACACACAACTGAATTGGCAAGCAAAGAACAAGCTGCTGATGCTAACTCTTTTTTGAGTCAATCCATGAATGCATACCACATACCAGTCAATCAACTTATAACTGATGCTGGAGGTTGGAACAATATCTGGATAATCTAGACACCCCAAATGAGTTTCTCTGAAGGATTAGCCATGTCAAACTGCAATTTCTGTTCATAGAGACAGCCCTGATATGAGAAGTTAAAAAAAGAAAAGAAAGTCCAAAAGGGGCCAAGCTTACACTACTGCTAATTCTAACATTGAGCAGAATTCTGCTCCTTCCTGCTCTGTGTTATCATTTACATCTGTTACATGACAGAATATAAATTAAGGTACTATGTCACAGACTCAGAGGAGCACATGAATTCGACAGGCAGGTTAATAACTGGGGTCTGGGGAGATTATTGTCCCTATGTTATACGTATCGTTTTTGGAATATTGTTTGCAATAACTTAAATAAGATTCTGACAGATAAGCATACATAAAAGGTACTGTCTAGCAGTTTCTAGTTCTACAGGAATACTTATACCAAATAAACTGTTAACATGATACACACGTCAGACAGACTATATATATCTACAATAATTTTATAACAAGGATAAGTGAATTACCAAGAGAATGATTTTTTTTAGGGGCCAATAGAATGATTTTTATTCTAGTAAAACTGGTCTATTCATCTTACTCCCAGCTAGAACATGTCTGAACTGAAAAATTTCTGAACATATGACAAATTAATCTTAAAAGAAGATGGCCTAAACCTCCACCGCAAATGTGTGCTTGCTGAGATGTTGACGTCAGCGCCATCATCATCGTGCGTACCAGCAGTTCACCCTATGAATTGGAAAAGGAATCACATTAGGAGCTTAAGGGCCAAGAAAAGTTGGGCATGCATGCAGCCGTTGGCCTCACGCATATGCTCGCTTCCTTCCTTTGGTGCCGCTCAGCAGCCGACGCCCGATGGCCTCCGTCGACACCTCACCGATTCAGCATAAGCAAGGAGAGATGACACCCCAAGTAGGCACAATACCCTGCAGAGTGGAGGCGCATGGATAGAGGGAGGAAGAGTGCTCACCGGCGAAGGAGATGAAGTCACGATGGGGAAAAGCTACGTAATCTGTTTTAGGAATTTAACGGAGGAGACAGGGGACTAATTCCAGATCTGATTGATAATGTTCCTTTTTTACATCATTAACCCAATAACAACGACCACATATAACGACCAAATATATTTTTGGTCGTCGGGATGTCGATTGAGGACATCGTTGCTTCCGAGACCACCCAAAACAACAATAGCGACCAAAAATATTTAGCCATCGTTATTGTCTGGTCGTTAATATGCCATATTCCAGTAGTGTGTCACTTACCCCATCCATGTTAATTACCCAGTGTTGTTGTCAGCACAGCCATGGCGCCGTCGTGCATAGGCCCACATGCCTAGGTAGCAACACCTCTTTGTAGTCATCTCATCACCGGGTCATCTTGGATCTAGCTCGGAAAGGGAACACGAGAGGAAGCAGTGTAGGCGGGAGCCGCCGCTCGGAGCATTGACCTCCAATGGCGGCTAGCAGGTGGTGGTAATTGGAGCGTGGCCGTTTCTAGGTTTCTCTCGACATTCCACTTGACCGTTGCTGAGATGGTTGTTCTATGTAAAGGAAATCCCATGATAAGCCACGTCGCCAATATTACTCCAACCACCAGACCAATATGTATATTAGCTGTCATCAAATGATGAATGTTCATCTCAAATGCTTATTATGGGAAACAAGCCTGTCTGGCCCTATGGGGCTCCCAATCTATAGCCTATGACTCACTTGATCCCTTCACATCCTAGTCGCGATTTACACGGTTGCACAATGATACAACCACCAGGTAGGCTCCTTCCACAGACCACAACGGCAAGCATGCGCCACCTATGCTTCTTGCAGGAGGCAACTGCCTATGTCCTCCTGTAATTCTTTCTCTTCTATCTTGTTGTTGCTGTTAAGGTCTACCCGTATGCAATGGAAAACACCATGCACGAGAAGCCTCTTCAAAGTTGGTCTGGATGATCTGACCTGACTAGACCCAACTTTGATCGTTCACCGGGCCAGGCTCGTTCCTAGATTTCACAGCCTGAAAACTCAAGGATAGCCCAAAAAAGGAAAAGGCCTAGCAAAGCCCGAAAAAATCCAAGAAAGTCCGAGGGCTAGGCTAGGATCAGGCTTTAAATTTTACTTGGGCGTTAGATTCGAGCCGGACTTTTTAGGCCAAACTTTTTTCTAGGCCCATTCCAAAGGCCAGCCCGACATGAAGTTTGGACAAAGCTATGCGCGAGGAACAAAATGTTGTAAATTCTTTTTTTCTAGAACTGAAACCTATCCTTGTGGACAAAGTGGAATGCTCATGGTGATGTGCTTTTTCTTTTCTCGATTCAAAAATAGGTTATAAATGTTTTTCAGGTCATCAGTGTCACATGAAAGACTAAATGATATTTACTATATGTGCACGTTGAGAAAGACAATTTGGATGGATCCAGCTATGCTTTGAGAAACTATTAATTTCTTTGTGTAGGCTCCCCCTGAATTATTTTTGTAGAATTGGCTTTACTTGTTATAGTTTACTTTTCAAATTGATGGAACATATAAGCATTGTAACTGCAATGAAAAAAACCAAGTTATTTATTTGCATTATTATTAATTATTGATGGTGTCTAGTCTGTATTTCGCCCTGGCCTCTAATATTACTGATCCTGTATATACAATTATACCATGACCTATGTATTTCTTTCATGGCGTTATAGAAACTGTAAACGTAGTTTCAATGATATGATTGCATAATTGGTACAGAGTAATAAAAACCACTTATTAATTTGCATGGCCTGTCAGATCGTAATTATGGACCGGCCCTGTACATATGGCCTATACTTCTACCTGTTTTACTGTATGGCCTCACTACTAGCTAGTAGATCACAATTAAGCAACCGGACCTAACAAATGAATGTCTTAATTATTGTGTCCAAAATCGTATTAACAAAAGGAAAATTTAGGTGCAATTTTCTGGTAGCTATATACTGGAGTATTCAGTATAATTAAACAGGGAGATATTCATCAACTGCGTATATATTGTCGTGACAGGAGAGAAATTAATTAATTAATTATGCCAAGACTTCAAGTAAAATTAATCGACGAGATATTCATCCATACCACACATGAAATTCTGTCCAATACAACACGATACAATCATACAAGAACATTCACATTCCTCACACTGTCACACAACTTCACTTGAACAAACCCAACGAACACGAATTAACATACACTCGAACGGACGAACAAATCAATACCCAATTAGCTTAGTGCTGCAGGTAGAGGTCGATCTCGACGACGCCACCTGTGGCGAGGCTGTAATCGTAGTTCTTCGTCACCATGTACCCTCGCGCGAACCTGAACCGCCCCTTGCCGCCGATCAGCACCGACTCGCGCTCCACGGCGTCCATGTCGATCCTCCCCTTGACCGTCACCGAGCCTCCCTTGTGCTCCCCGGCCTCCACCACCAGGTGCATGCTCAGGTCCGACACGACGCCGCCCTCCGACACGCGCACGGCGAACCCCTGCGCCGTGCCCACCCGCGCGCTGCTCGCCGAGGGCGCCTCCGTCAGGGCATTTTTCAGCACCACGATGTCGCCGAACTGGCGCGGCGACGATGACGACGGCGTGGTGGTGGAGTTGGGGAGGAGGGAGTGGCCGGAGACGACGCGCGTGGCGGTGGGGTTTGGGCCGGTGTATGCGTCGTGCATGTAGAAGTGGAGGTGGGTTTGGGTTGCAGTGGTGGTGAGGGTGGCGGCGTCGTGGCGGTGGAGGAAGACGGCGGCGGCGAGGAGGAAGGAAGACAGGGAGGAGGCCATGGCTATGGTCTACTGGTAGTGGTAGCTTCTTTGCTTAGTTGTTTAATTTGTATGTGTTGCAGGCTTGCAGCTCGCATTTGGGGGTACGGCTGTGGATGTGCATATATATACTGAAACGGGGACTGTGGTCGAGCTCTTGTTAAATTAATTGTTTTTTAGATAAATTAATTGTTACTACTACTAGTTGTTGTTATGAAAATAGATGCACAATGGAGACACGAATTTTACGTGGAAAACCCTTACGGGAAAAAACCACGGGCGCCGACCGGCAAAATCACTGTAGAGAAGTTTGGTACAAATGCAGGGGAATTACATTGGGACGCAACCCTTCCCGTGCAGCTTACAAGAGTATATATAGAGAAAATAATAGAAGACTCCTAATAGGAAAAGACATAGAGTCCTACTAGAAAAGTAATCCGACATATATATGGTAGAATTCGGATCACATAACAACAATCTCCACCTTGAGACGAATTTTCTCTTGTAGCATAATAAACACCAATTACCAAGAACACCTTTATAGGTAAAACTCACCACGCGCCAAATAGTCACTAGGACTAAACAGTAACACCCACCAAGCTTGAGCAAAGCTCAAACTTAGTGGCTGGAACCGGCTTCGTCATTATATCCGCCGGATTATCACGAGTACTTATCTTGCATACTTTGACATCACCTTCAGCAATAACACCTCGAATAAAGTGATATCTCACATCAATGTGCTTTGTTCTCTCATGGAACATCTGATCTTTTGTAAGGCAAATTGCACTTTGATTATCACAAAATATATCAATGCAAGACGTATCTCCACAAAGCTCAGTGTACAAACCTCTGAGCCAAATCGCTTCTTTACAA
>CM002478.1:4813573-4854550 GCA_000325765.3 Leersia perrieri
CGCTGCCGCCCACCTCCCCTCCTCCGGATCTGGTGGAGGGCTTTGGCCGTCGCTGCACCCGGCCCCCGCGACGGCGCGCCAGGCCGCCGCCGAACGCGACTCGCCATACACCTCCCATGCCGGGGAGAAGAAGAGGAGGAGGGGGAGGTTAGGAGAAGGAGGAGAGGGAGAGAAGGAGAAGAAGAGATAAAGAGGAGAGGAAGAGATAAGTGCAGGGAGAGAGAAAGATTTATTTTTTCTTGCTCCCTCGCTCCCTCCCTCCCACGTGTTCTCCCCGCGCGGTGGCCTTGAAGTTAATCCCCGACGCGCACGTTTGTGGCCGTTGGTGTTATCAACCGGGACTTAAAAAAATCATAGCAGCCTGATATGGCCTGGCCAAAAATGAACCGGTACTTAATTAAAAATAATCTTCAGTCCTAGTTGGTAACACCAACCGGGACTAAAAATCATATTTGACTGTTTAAATTATAAACCGGGACGAAAGATTATTTTTAGTCTCGGTTTTTTCCAAACCGGGACTATGGTGGATTTTGCTAACCGGACGAAGATCGTTTCTCCAGTAGTGTATTCCAATTTCCATATCAGCTAGATTCGGAGTGTGGGACAGTTGGTAGCTCTACATAACCACATGCGAGCTGCAAGCTAAGCCTGCAAAGCAAATTAAGCTGCCATAGCCATGGCCTCCCTCCTCCTCGGCTCCGGCTTCCTCCTCCTCGCCGCCGCCGTCTTCCTCCACCATCACCACAACAGCGCCACCACCACCACAACACACCTCCACTTCTACATGCACGACGCTTACACCGGTCCAAGCCCCACAGCCATACGCGTCGTCTCTGGCGCCACCCGTTCCCAACTCCTCAACGACGACGGCGCACCTCCGCCGCGCGAGTTCGGAGACATCGTGGTGCTGAACAACGCGCTGACGGAGGGCCCCTCGGCGACCAGCGCGCGCGTGGGCACGGCGCAGGGGTTCGCCGTGCGCGTGTCGGAGCGCGGCGTCGTGTCGGACCTCAGCCTGCACATGGTCCTGGATGCCGGCGAGCACAAGGGGAGCTCGGTGACGGCGAAGGGGCGGATCGACATGGACGCCGTGGAGCGCGAGTCGGTGGTGATCGGCGGCACGGGGCATTTCAGGTTCGCGCGAGGGTACATGGTGACGAAGAACTACGACTACAGCCTCGCCACAGGTGGCGTCGTCGAGATCGACCTCTACCTGCAGCACTAGCTAGCTATATATATATGCGGACCAACGTACGTCTTTCATGTGTCGTTCAAGTGTTTCTATAAGTTGTAACCACGCATCTCGTCTGTTGATGTATTATTGTACGTATCGGGAGGATTATGTAAGATTAATTAGTTAAGTATTATTCGTGGTGTTTATGATTGTTAATATAACATGCATGAAATAAGGAGTACCGGGCGCCGGATGAAGTACTTACTTTTACTTTTCATTAGAATGGAATATATTAATTAAAAGAATTTTCACTTTTCAATGGGTTGCAATATTACGTGGAGTATAATTGAAGAGAAATTAATTTCGTAAAATATGAATAACCAGCGACAATTTGAATACATAAATCTTAGTAGGACACGGTGTACTCCAAGGATAAAAATACAAAGACTACTGCAGGGATCAAGAGCAATTCACAATAAATCTGAAAACACCAATATGCCGATACAATCTGAAACCCAAACAATTTGCCGAAGCATCATGGACTGGCCACACGTATTTTTTTTTTAAATGAGCCACACGCATATTCACCCATATACCATATATATCTCATCTAGTCAACATGGCAGATTAGCTTTCATATCTGTGTTGTGTATTCTGTAGGTGTTGGTATCAACGATTTTCATGGTTATACAATTCTTGTAGTCACATATATAGTTATTAATCGACATAATAAAAAAAATTAGTCCGTAGTATGAAATTGTGATGTTTGTAGCAGATCGTTAGAACAATCGATCAGTCGCTAATTAGCTTTTGGGGTCTGTTAATGGGCCATTTAACAAATGCAAAGACTTGATTTTTTTTTTTTTTGGAAACGCACGTTAAAAGTATACTCTTTCTGTCCCCAACTGTAATGGATTCTATATATATTGGGGAAATACATTTGGGGACAGAGAGGGAGTATAAAACAACTTGAAATAAGTAGTGCACAATTTGCTATAATAAAATTTCTCAAATTTAAACGTATTGCACAGGGTTCTTGGTATAGGTAGATTGGGTTTCAAGTTGGAATATGCTTTTCATTCATCAATTAGATTTTATGGAAGCTTAAAGAACCACTTATCGTCTCATCTCTCTCTACAATTAACTCTTAACTCATGTAATTCTGGATGGTTTTATCACCATTTCACTAAAATGGTTTTATCATATAAAAAACGTGCCATCCAGCACGCACATACCTGTCCCTGTCGCTCTCATGTACGTATCCTATGTTTCTTTGTGGCTGCCAAGAAAGTTGAAAAAATTGCTTGAAAATAGCTCCACCGATAGGGACACCGAGAGGAACCCTCTTGTCTTGCTGCCCATCTATAACACTAAAAGCTACAGCTTTAGAGAGTTTAATAGTGAGTATAAATTGTATATAAAGAAACAACGAAATAAAGAGATGGTAGTTCCATACATACAACACTAGCTAGCTATATGTGTGTTGGTATTTCTTAACGTCATCCCTAAAATATAATTCCCAGCGACGGGGGCTCGAAATATAATTGTTAATTTATGGTTTACAGAAATACACCCGTAAGCGTACGGATATACCATTATAGCATTTCACCCGGAAGTATTCTAAGGCATCATATTTAATTTTAAGAAAAGATTTGTAAGAATGAAACTACATGTACATAGAGGGTAAGCAATAATAGCATGGGTCAGGTTGCATGCAGCGCGGTTCAGCCCGCTTGCCTGTCGGTCCGTTCGCAAAAAGTTCACACAAAACGTTTTGTGGGCTGGCCGCGTAAGATACACGGGTCTGATTGGCCCGTGTCCATTTGTCCACCGGAAGCCCACTTAACTGCATCTCCAACCCAAGGTCACCGAGACACACAAGTAGCACCGTGTCTCGTCGTTCTCCGCCGCCGCCGTGCACCACCATCCTCCACTACTCCCTCTCTCTCCATGTGCCGCCCTCCCTCTCTCCATCCGCCAGCGCCGTCGTCTCTGACCGCCGGCGCCGACGGCACTGTCCTCTCCATCCCCTCTTCTGGTCTGGACACAGGTAAACACCTCACATGTTCTTTGCTTGGATGGAATTAGTTAATTGATTAGGGGTTCTTGGTGGCATCTGGTCGGCCAGTGCTAGCCATATTCTTGTTTTGATTTTTTGGATGTTTAGATTACGTGAGAGAGAGTAAGAGTTTGTATAGATTTTTCTATATTCCACCTGCTTGTAAAGTAGTGATAGACTGATAGATAAGTAAACCTAACAGAGATGTTGATGTTATTACAAAATCAGACCAAAGAATTCAACCAACTCTGAAAGAAACTGAATTGATTTATTATAAAATCTCACTGAAAATATTGTGGTCAAATTATCCTAGTCTTATATGCTATTTTTTCTATCTTGTTCTACATGTAGAATTTTCTCCCATGTAGACCTCATTAGCTGAAGCTTCACAAGGGGGACATATATCAAAGAGGTAATTGCTAAGGGCCCTTCAAAGCGAAAGTTAGCAGTGAAAGTGCACTAATCCACCCCTAATGGGTTTTGGTGATAATTGACAACATTATTAAGGAACTAACGTGTGTTAATGAGTTACGAAGCTAAGCAAGAAGACGAGTGACTCCTCAATGGTGCTAAACTTAAAAGGAAGGAATTGGGATGGCTAAGCGGCTCAAAGGATTAGACTTAGGTTGTATTTTATTTTGAGTCGTAGGAAAAGCCATACTATTAAAGGGGGATCGGCTCGTTAGACCTTGTGTCAACCTCTAATTGCTCCAAAGGATCAAGTTTAATCTAGTGTCTGAGAGATACACTTGTAATGCACAGGACTTGCACGGTTTGGTTCGAGTCAGCAGGTCCGGAGTGTCCGGACTTTGCGTCTGGAGTGTCCGGACATTGGGTGTCTGAAGCATCCGGCAGTTTCTGTCGGAGTGTCCAGACATGGGGACCACCGTTCAAACGGCTAGTGGACGTCACCGTTACACGTTACGTTGCAACGGCTAGGAGGTCCGGAATGTCCGGACAATGTGTCCGGAGTGTTTACCAACAGCTAATGGGTAGGTGCGTGGGCTATTTAAGCTCATCCTCTTTCACTGAGCTAGGTTGGCTGCCACATTCACTTCTAACCACTCCTAGGGTCCTAGAGCACTTATTCCTCCTCACTTAGACTAGATTTGATCTAGGGATTAGGTGAGAAGAGTAGGTGAGTTGTGAGAGTGATTGGATTTGATCCTTGAAGAGCAATTTGAGCTTGGGCAAGATCTAGCTTGGTTGATTTGTTACTCTTGGAGATTTCATCTCCTAGACGGCTAGGTGTCGTCCGGAGCGCCGATCATCTTGTGGTTGCCCGGGAGAAGTTTGTACGGAATTTCCTCTCCCCAACAAGGTAAGTGAGTAAACAACCTTGCTATCTCCTAGAAGTAGGGATCGATATAGCAAGGAGGCTACTAGGGACTAGGGCTCCCGGCTTGGGACCTGATCATGGGATCGTCCGGGGAATAGCTAGTCCGAGAGCTCCTTGGAGATCAAGGACAACTTGTGGGAGATAGCTGGGTGAGGTTTGAGATCGTTCGATCTCGCTCTCCGAAGCGCCTCAACGTGGAGTAGGATCCTTGGGTCCGAACCACGGTAAAAACTCGCCGTGTCTTTGTCTCCACTCTGCATTGCTTTTTGATTACACTCAAGTTCATCTGGAAATTCCCCTCGAGGAATTTCGTGTTTCTATGTTCGGAGCATCCGGTCACTTTGGCCGGAGTGTCCGGACACCGGACTGTCTAGACAATTTGACTGGACTGTCCGGAGAAACTAATTTCCGCTGCGAGTGTTTTTCAGTATTTTGACAGGCCGCGTATATTTACGCCCCCTCTAGACCGTTCAAGTGGTATCAGAGCAATGATCTTCTACAAGGCTTAACTGCTTGAAAAAATCTTAGGCTTTAATCAGGTCTAGAGATGAAGAGGAGATTATGTCCGAGGCCACCCACACCTCAAGTGAAGATGAGGAAACCGCCTCCCACTCCTCCTTCAAGACTACAATTTCCAAGGAAGAAAGGAGGACCAAGCGCAACAGGAAGAGGAAGGAGGAGGGCGAGAAGGGGGAGCCATCTACAAAGAATAAGAAGAAGGTAGTGAGCATTCCATTTGACTATGATAAGCTAAATCCTTCCTCTTACAACTTTGTTTCCGTTCCTTCCGGGCGCGCTCCCACATTTGATGGGACTCACTACGCGTCATAGAGGAACATGATGAAGATGCATATGATCTCGTTGAACCCTAGTGTGTGGAATGTTGTTCTTACAGGGGTCGACTTGTCAAATGATGATGATCCATCGATGCCCGAGGAGGTCAAGCTTATCCACCTCAACGCCCAAGCGGCGAATGTGCTTCTCGATGCTCTGAGCACGAAGGAGCGCAACAAGGTGGATGGGCTTGAGGAGGCGAAGACGATTTGGGGCACTTTACGCGTTGCCCATGAGGGTACATCGTGTGTAAGGGAGTCCCGGATCGGGCTCTTGGAGGGGCAACTTGGCCGCTTCGTGATGGAAGGAGAAACCCCCCAAGAGATGTACAATTGCATGATGGTACTTGTGAACAAGATCCGCGGGCTTGGAAGTGAAGAGATGACGGATCACTTCGTCGTGAAGAGACTTCTTCGCGCCTACCCCCCCGTCAACCATCATCTCATCTCTCTCATCCGTGAGCGGCGAGACTTCAAGAAGCTCACTCCCTCAGATGTGCTTGGTCGGATCATTTCCGATGAGCTCATGTTCAAGGAGGCCAAGGAGGTCAAGAAGATCACCATGGCCAATGCCGCCGCCAAGAACAAGGGCGTGGCGCTCAAGGCCAAGTCCAATAAGAAGAAGCCCATTGAAGAGGATGATGATGAGAGAGATGATGAAGATGAAGACAAGGGGAGCGACGACTTCGGAAAGGGTCAAAAGCGGCAATCCTAGAAGGCTTGCTTTGAATGTGGTTATCTCGGCCACTTCATTGCGGATTGCCCCAAGAAGAGCAATACCAAGATGGTGGCCAAGAAGAAGCCTCCCTTTCGCAAGAGAGTTGGAGAGGCTCACATTGGAGATGTTTAGGAGTCAAGTGATGATGATGAGAGTGACTTCGACAAGAGCAAGAGCAAAAGCAAGGGTAATGCTCCCATTACCGCCAACTTCGCCGCCAAGTCCTTTACAACCAAGAAGTCTCTATTTGGTGACTTGAGCGACCACGAATACGGCAACGCGTCATATTGCCTCATGGCAAAGTCGTGCAAGGTAATGCTCCCATATAATCCTCCCTCTAGTGATGATGACTCTAGTGGCACTTCATCTAGTGATGATGAGGATATGTTTGAGGGCCTTAGCAAGAAGGCAATCCTTCATGTGTCCAAGCTAATGAAGGCATTGAAGGCTAAGGAGAAAACTCTTGAGAGGCAAGAGGATTTAGTAATCCTTGAGAAGGAAAAGTGACTTGCCCTTGAGAGCCAATTGGAGTTGGAGAAAGGGAAGGTTGCTTCCTTGACTATGGACTTGAACTCCATCAAGGATTCAACTACTATTTTTGAGAACAACAATCTTGATCTAAAAGAGAGCCTTGTGGGTTTGACTAAGACACATAAGGAGCTTGAGGAGCAGTTTTCCATTCTTCGGAATAGTTCCTCTCCTTCCGACAATTCTACCAATGCCTCCAATGCCTCCAAAAGCAAGGGATGTTCACTTTGTTTTAGCTTTGATTTAAATGCTTATGCCACTAACATGCAAGCTATGGAGGATCTCAAGAAAGAGAATGAGCGCCTTAGGACCTTCGTGGACTTTGGTTTCTTCAAGTCGATCCAATCCAAGGAGGCAATGTACAAGATGATGCACAAAATGCCAACCGGCATGGCTTCGGACTTGGGTACATTCCAAATGAATCCAAGTTTCCGGAGTCCAAGAAGATGAAGGTGGAGCTCAAGACTAAAGTGGCCTTCACCAAGAGTTCACAATCAAGTGAGCCCAAGCCTACCTCTTCCTCTCCCAAGGCTTCACCAAGCATTCCACCGAAGTTGCCTCCTAAGGCCCAAGCCAAGTCTCAAACAAGTCCTTCACCGAAGCAACAAGCTAAGGCTCATGGCTATGCTCATTCCAAGGCCCAACCAACTCAACACAAGGGCTCAACCAAGACCTCACCGAAGACCACACCAAAGGCGGCCAATAAGAAGCATATGACCCACTCGAAATTTCATGCTTCTTATGTTATCTTGAAGGATCGTCTTGGTCGTGTGGTCGCCAAGTTCGTGGGTACCAAGAAGGAGAGGAGGATGTCCTCCCTTTGGGTACCCAAGATACTTATGACCCATGACAAGGAATCCATACTTGATGGAGTTTGGGTTCCTAATTTTATGGCTTGATTGTCTTTTGTAGGCATACTCCTCTGGCGGATCAAGTTGGGTGGTGGATAGTGGGTGCACTAACCACATGACGGGAGAGAGGTGTATGTTTACGTCATTTGAGGATGGCGCCGGGCAACACACAAGCATCATTTTTGGAGATTTTAGCAAAGGAAAGGTTGAATGTCTCGGTAAAATTGCTATCTCTCAAGATTCTACCATTGAAAACGTGTTGCTCGTGAATTCTTTGAGTTATAACTTGGTGTCCATATCTCAATTGTGTAAGAGTGGATACAATTGTCTCTTTACTAAGAAAGCGGTCATTGTGTTTAGAAGAGACGACGAGTCTAAGGTCTTTAGAGGACGTCTTGTGGGGGATCTTTATCTAGTTGATTTTTCACTTGATAAGGTGACTTCAGAGTCGTGTCTCTTGACCAAGTCCGCATTGGGTTGGTTTTGGCATCGCCGGCTAGCCCATGTGGGGATGAGAAACTTGTCGACTCTTGTAACCGGTGATCACATTCGAGGTATTACTAATGTGTTTTTCGAGAAGGATCGTGTGTGTAGTGCTTGCCAAGCGGGGAAAGCAAGTTGGAGCCTTCCATCGACCCAAGAATGTGATGACCACCAAGCGTCCCTTCGAGCTTCTACATATGGACTTAGTTGGGCCCGTTGCTTATCTAAGCATCGGAGGTAACAAGTACGGTTTTGTTATTGTCCATGACTATTCCTATTTTACTTGGGTATTCTTTTTGCATGACAAGAGCGAAGCCTTAGAAATCTTCAAGAACTTCATCCGAAGAGCCCAAAATGAGTTCGAGGTCAAATTGAAGAGAGTAAGAAGTGACAATGGTGGCGAGTTCAAGAACTTGTCGGTGGAGGAGTTCCTTGATGAAGAAGGGATCAAGCATGAGTTCTTTGCCCCCTACGATCCCCCTCAAAATGGGATTGTAGAGAGAAAGAACTGAACGCTCATTGAAGCCACAAGGGCCATGCTTGATGAGTACAAGACACCAGACACCTTTTGGGCAGAAGTGGTCAACACGGCGTGCCACGTGATTAACCGCTTATATCTTCTCAAGCTACTCAAGAAGACCGCCTACGAGTTGTTGATCGGGAAGAAGCCCAATGTGTCCTACTTCCGGGTATTCGGTTGTAAGTGTTTCATTTTGAGCAAACGCCCTCGATCATCTAAGTTCACTTCAAAAGTTGACACCGGATTCTTACTTGGCTATGAGGCGAATGCTCACGCCTATAGGGTCTTCAACAACTCTACTGGAGTGGTTGAGACTACTAGGGATGTGATATTCGAAGAATCTAATGGCTCTCAAGGAGAGCAAGTTGTTCCTCTTGTTGTAGTTGAGGAAGATCCATCTTCGGCCATCAAGGACAAGGCGATAGGGGACATTCGACCACATGTAGCGGATGGTAAGCAAGAAGACACCGACAAGACTACCTTCCCGATGATCAAGGTGACCAAGACGGACAAGCTCAACCACACTTGGATGAAGACGATGCCGAGGTGCTTAAGAGCAAAGAGGCACCGATGAAGCTCAAGCCCCCTCAGTGCACCATCTAAGAATAAGCCAAGGAATTCAAAGAGACCATCCGGTGGACAACATTTTGCGTGATATCCAAAGAGGGGTAACAGCTAGATCTCGTATTGCAAATTTTTGCGAATTTTACTTGTTTGTTTCCTCTTTGGAGCCACTTAAGGTAGATGAAGCGCTTAAGGATCCAGATTGGGTGTTTGCCATGCAAGAAGAGCTCAACAACTTTACCCGGAACCAAGTTTGGGATCTTGTGGAACGCCCTAAGCAAAATGTGATCGGTACAAAATGGGTGTTCCACAACAAGCAAGATGAGCACGGAGTCGTGAAAAGGAACAAGGCAAGGTTAGTGGCGCAAGGCTTTACGCAAGTTGAGGGGTTGGATTTGGGTGAAACATTTGCCCCGGTCTCGAGACTTGAGGCAATACGAATCCTCCTTGCGTATGCCGTGCACCACAACTTCAAGCTCTACCAAATGGAAGTCAAGAGTGCCTTCCTCAATGGTCCGATTTCCGAGCTCGTGTACGTGGAGCAACCTCCCGGCTTTCAAGACCCGAAGAAACCCAATCACGTGTACAAGCTCCACAAGGTATTCTACGGCTTGAGGCAAGCACCTCGAGCTTGGTACGAGTGTCTTCGGGACTTCCTCATCTAGAAGGGCTTCAAAATCAGGAAAGTAGATTCCACACTCTTCACTAAGTCTATTGATGATGATCTCTTTGTTTGCCAAATATATGTCAATGACATTATATTTGGTTCTACTAATAAAGACTTTTGTGATGAGTTTTCCATGCTAATGACGAAGCGATTTGAGATGTCTATGATGGGAGAGTTGAAGTTCTTCCTCGGATTCCAAGTGAAGCAACTCAAGGAGGGGACCTTCATCTCTCAAACCAAGTACACTAAAGATATGCTCAAGAAGTTTGATATGGCGAGAGCGAAGCCGGTGAAGACACCCATGCAATCCAACAGACACCTCGACCTCGACCAAGGTGGGAAACCCGTTGATCAAAAGGTATATCGCTCCATGATTGGATCCCTACTTTACTTATGTGCATCACGCCCCGATATCATGCTTAGTGTATGGATGTGTGCGAGGTTTCAAGCGGCTCCCAAGGAATGTCACTTGGTAGCCATCAAGAGAATTCTAAGATACTTACTTCATACTCCAAACCATGGGTTATGGTACCCTAGAGGCTCCACATTTTATCTTATCGGCTATTCCGATTCGGATTATGCCCGTTGCAAAGTGGATACGAAAAGCACTTCCGGCACGTGTCAATTCCTTGGTAGAAGTCTTGTTTCTTGGTCATCAAAGAAACAAAATTCTATCGCCCTTTCCACCGCCGAAGCCGAGTACATCGCTGCCGGAAGTTGTTGTGCTCAACTCCTATGGATGAAGCAAACCTTGAGTGACTTTGGTCTAAACCTACACCATATACCTCTCCTATGCGACAATGAGAGTGCCATCAAGATAGCCAATAATCCCGTCCAACATTCTAGGACCAAGCACATAGATATCCGTGACCACTTCCTAAGGGACCATGAAGCCAAGGGAGATATCACCTTGACCTATGTGAGAACCGACAAACAATTGGCCGATATCTTCACCAAGCCCTTAGATGAGCAACGATTTTGTGAGTTGAGGAATGAACTAAACATCTTAGATTCTCGCAACATATCTTGACATCTTTGATTGACCCTCTCCATGGTCAATTAGAGTTTAAAGAGAAATGGACATCAATCCTACGAGTTCTAGTGTCCTTGAGATCACATTTTGTGTAAATATGGTCTTGGCACAACTTTGAACTCATACAAAAGCCCTCACGGGCGAAAAACCCTTTGCAAAATGTTTGTGAAAAATTGTGTGCTTATTTTGTTTTAAAAATCTTTTGGATCTTCACTAGAGTCCTTGTTATGGCCATTGTTATGTATTGATGTATTGCTGGCTATGACGAGAATTCATATATGTTATGTGTCCAAATCCTTGAGCATCACCTCTTCCAGCCTGTCTAAAGTGTCCGGACCTAATGTCCGGACAGTCCGGTCAGTCCGGAGCAGTTTATTCCAGTTGTCCGGAGCCTCCGCTAGAACTCTTCTGTATCGTCTTCCTTGTCCGGACCACCCGGAGTATCCGGTGAACACCTTCTGGATCGCCTGTTCTCTGCGATTTTCGCTAAGTGTTGACTGGACCACTATCCGGTGGTCTCGGATTGTCCGGTGAACCCCTTCTATATAGGCCTTTCCCCTTTGGTTCTAGGTCCGGACCCCCGTCCAGAGCATCCGGTCTGTCTGGACAGTCCGGCAAATATAGCCAGAGTGTTCGGACAGCCAATCTGGTCTATATAAACCGCGCGAACCGTTTTCTCTCTCCAGAATCCTGTCCACGCCCCTGCACAGTGCTCTTGGCGGCGAACTCTTGATTTCTTCGTCCCCGATGTGTTCTGGCGCATCTCCTCCCACGGGATCGACTCCTCATGCATCCTCCCTCGCCTAGGAACTGATTCCTCCGCGAGTTTCATAAGATCCCTCGAGGTATAGCCCAATTTCTTCGCTTTAGGGTTTCTTGTTCCGATCTCGAATCTAGGGCTTTACTTTCGATTCCTTTTGGTTAGAACACCTGCATTCTATCTCTAATAGCCGTAGGAATTTGATCCCCTAGATTTTGCGGTGGATTTTGGGGGATTTAGAGTTGCCCTACCCTGTTCGGAGTGTCCGGACACGTTGTCCGGACAGTCCAGACACTGGGTAAATTATGTTTTTTGATTCTCGTCAATCTTAGTCGTTGTCTCTCGTTTATCTTGACCAGATGGCTCGCGTGAAGACAACACAAGGAGTTCATGGCCGTCACGTTGAGCGTGACGAGATGGAGGAGCAATTGGAACAGTCTCAGCCGCATGAAATAGTTCGACGCAATCCCTCGCGTGCCTCACGTGCCGAAGGATAGAGTGTTGCGGCAGGTGGCAGTAGCTCGCAGCCTAGTGCTGCTGAGCGTGGCAAGGCCAAGGTTGCCGACCCAGGGAAGAAGCCGGGTATGAAGAAACCCACCATGAGGCAACGGACAGGAGCACACTTTGTTGCCCATTCACCTCCACCTCAGGCTCCACCTCAGCAGTAGCAACAAGGTGGAAGGTATCAAGGACCGATCAAGCTCACCTTCACTCCTGTTGATCAAGTTCCTACACGTTATCGCATCAACTATCTTCAGAGCAATGGACAGGTGGCCACCAACAGATAAAGGAGGTCGTGGGATGAGGAAAGGCCAGAGGGACACGATGACTATCGGTTCCACACCCACTTTCAGGCCGACTACTACACCACTGTCATCTTGCATCGCAGAGTCAAGGCCTTTGTCAGAATGGGATGGATTAACTGGGTCCCAATAGAAGAGTCTGCAAACCCAGTGTTTCAGAACAATGTCTAGTTGTGCAAGGCCAAGTGACTTTTCAACATCATGGGCTTCGGGAATGATTACAACATGGAGGCAGTGTCTGGAGAATATGGGTATCGGGTATCCACTCGGATGATCATGGGCCCACGAAGAGGGGATGTTCTAGAAGATTAATAGAAAGAAGGCAAAGAAGTCCGGCCCATCAATGCTTTGTTTCCCACGGCGTAATCCCAGAGATAGAGTATGTCCCGAGTTATAGATAGACTCGGAGTTCATATATGTAAAGAGATAGATCACCCGGCTGGGACTTGCCTTGTATCCACGGTAGTCGGCCGGGTAGATATTGTAACAGATAAGGAAACCCTAAGCCGCCTAGGGCTAGGACTTCTAGATGACTCAGCCTTCCCTCCCTATATATGGAGGGGTTGAGGACGTCGAAACACACCACATCATACACCAGATTCAATCATACAAACTCGGCGGAATACTTCCTCCGGACTAGATTAGGGTTATTACTCCATCGGAGGGCCTGAACCAGTATAAATCTGTCTTCCGTCACCATCTAGCTTTTGTGTTCGTGCGTTGCCCCATAAAGTTTATTGCCGCGACAAAACACCGACAGTTGGCGCGCTAGGTAGGGAGCATCGCCGAATCACTCAACAAGAAGCTAGATGGCGTCTTCATCGACACCAGCACTTGCCGGATCAATCGTCCCTCCGGGGACCGAACTCCGATTTGGGTCTTTCAGCTTCGTCGTCGACTCCAACGATGAACTCAAGACTCGGGCTAAGGTCATCAGCCCGCCTGAGGCCTTCACCCTTCCAATAGGGCTCCCCAACGTAGCCGAGCAGGTCACTCATCTCCTGACTCGTGTGATTTCCAAAGTCGATGACGGCACAATCAAGATCACGACATGCTACCAGCCCATGCCGAAGAAGCAGAGTCGATCCGGATGGCGTCGTGCGTCGCGCAGATCCAGAAACACGGAATTGGAAATCGAGACGCCGGAACCAGCTTCGGCTCCGGCTCAGCCTTCCACTACAGCACTCAAGCCGACTCCGGTTCTTGACTTAGAGTCGACTCTGACTCAGCCTCGGCAATCAAGGTCTACATCGATTTAGATTAAGCCTTCCGAGATCGCATCGGCTCAAAAGCCTCAGAGTACGGTCTTCAAAACGTCAAACAACCCTGAAGCCTTCTACCTCTATGGAGAACTAGCATAGGAGCCAGGAGAATCTTTCGGCGGATTCACTCGGCGAGTTCTGCAAGTGCTAGAGCAGGTCAAGCCAGTTTCAGATCAACTAGCTCTATCCATCTTTCACGGTCTCAGAAATCACGATATGATCCGAATATGGCACCGCTATGAGCCCAAGAGCATCAAAGATGTGATGCAGCTGGCCAACATCCATGGAGCACCCGGAATTCAGTACTCGGAGCCAAGGAAGGAGGATAGCCTCATCACCTTGCAGAAGAGTCTTCAGGAGAACGCAGATCTTCAGAACCGTGAACACAAGGAAGCATACAAGCAACGGAGGGAACAAGCTAAACGCCAACAACCTCTAGCGCCGAGCAAAGGACACCATTCTACACTCCACAAGAAGGTTTGGCAACAGAAGCAGAAGGCCCCCTAGCAGGCACTGACCCTGACCAAGAGTTAGCTCAACTACTGCAAGTGGTGGAGGAACCATTCCATGTTTATCTCCGATGCTTCAACGCGATCATGGAAGACAAGCCGGCGGTAACCAACAACCAAGCCATGGATGCATTCTTTAAAGGATGCAGAGATCTACATTTCAAGGAGGATTGGTATAAAAAGCCACCGGCATCACTCGAAGCAATGCTCTTTAGGGCAGATTTGTATGCCTACCGTTACCAGTGGTCAGGCATGCGAGATCCGAATGATGATGACTTGGAGTTTGGCAACTCGGTGGCATACAGAGAAGGTGAAGAACGCCAAGTGGCCTTCCTTAATGAATCAATCCAATTCGACGACCTCGAGTAGAGTAGTTCGGGCAGTTTTTCTTCGTCACGAGAGATTTTTATGGCTGAAGTTACGGAGGTATCATTGATTGTTGAACAACTCACCTAACGAGCAACAGACATTGAATGGCAAGGCCGAGAGATTGAGCAAGCACAGCGGCAGCTTGAAGAGGCGAGAGCCGAGGATGAGCGACAACGAAAAGAGCTCGAAGACGCAGAAGCCCAACAACTTCGTGAGGAGCAAGCACGCACCCGTGAAAATGCAACCAGGCGGCTAGCTAGCTCGGGCAAACACGTGCAGCAACGACTTAGCACTATATATGAAGACGAACACATCTTCACTACTCCACAACAGAATATAGCAGCTGCTCAAACTCTGCTGACTACCCTCATGGAAGACATACCGGCTGTAGCACCGTTAACCCCGTAGCTGACCAAAGCTCGAGCACTCGTTTCGGTGATAGGAGTTCATCATCACAACCAGGTGGTGACTGAGTCAACCTCGAGGACAACTCCTCCCTCACGACGCCGGGAGCTATCCAAATCACCAGCTGGACGAGCATCTGCGTCGCTAAGTTACTAAGTCACCACTCCAAGTCGACGAGCGGAACAAGAGAGGAATCTCTTAATACTTGAGGAGGAACAGCGGAGCAACGACGAGGAAAGGCTCCGACTGGATCAGGAGCACGGGAGGTTGCGGCAGGATCGCGACCGCTACCTTCGTCAGCCTCACTTAGACGCACGCGATCTTATTCGACACGATCTACGCGACGTCATCAACAACAAGAGGCGCGAACGACAGGAGTTGGAACAGCGATGGCAAGAATATCATCACCGACAACTCGACATTTCACCACCCAGGCGCGATAACTTTGATGAAGGTGTCCTTGCTTTCACCACTGATCTCCGACAAGTCACTTGGCCTTCAGGGTTCAAGCCGACTGGGATTTAAAAGTACGACAGGAAAACCGATCCCAGTACTTGGTTAACAGTATACACTTTGGCGATACGGGCCGCTGGAGGCGACAACAAAGTGATGGCCAACTACCTTCCGGTAGTGTTATCTGACTCGGCTCATAACTGGCTTACTAGATTATCCCGCAGATCAGTCAGATCCTAGGCAGAGCTGCGAGAACTTTTCATTGCCAACTTCTAGGGTACTTATGAGCGCCCTGGGGATCAATATGATCTATTGCAACTCCAACAGGGGCCCAATGAGTCCCTTAAAGAGTATATCAAGAGATTTTCCAAAGCCAGAAATAGGATCCCGGATGTCAAGGACGACATAATCATCGCATCTTTCAGGAAAGGAGTCAGAGATGTCGAATTCATTCCCAAATTCACCCGAAAACCTCCTCATACTGTCAGCCGACTGTTTGAGATGGCTAACAAGTACGTGGCGTCAGCAAGAGCCATCCAAGCAGTTCGCGGGGACAAGCAGTCAGCATTTGCCCTCCGCGAGAAGAAGAAAGATGACAAACCCTCAAAGGAACACAAGGACACCAATTGTTCGACGGAGTGAAAACGGCGTCCCGAAGAACAGTCATGACTGATCGATTCAGTCATCAGCGCCGCTTCAAGATTTCTGATTATGAGCAAGTATTAGCCGAGAAGTGCCCTTACCACCCCAATGGTAACCACTCGGTAAAGGATTATTACATGCTCAAGAAATACATCAAACAGCAAGTCAAAGGGTTGAATCCAGCAGACGTGCCAGAAGGTTCTTGGAGAGACAAGGGCAAGGAGAATGACGGCGAAGACATTCCTCCCGGTTTCCAACGCTCAACCCAGCAACTCAACCATATCTTCGGTGGCCCTCACGGTTACGAACCCAAACGAAGCAGAAGCTTACGGACCGTGAAATCAGCATGGCGGCTCCGAGTGTACCCAATTACCTCCGTTGGTCAGAAGTCTCGATCACATTTGATCGCACTGATCACCCAGGACCGAGTAATACACCCGGGACGATACCCGCTGGTTCTTGACCCAGTGGTACTCGGAACCCGCCTCAAGCGTGTTCTTATCAATGGTGGTTGTGCGCTCAACATCATCTTCGCCAAAACCTTCGACGCTATGAAGATTCCAAGATCTGAGCTTAATCCGAGTTATGGTCCTTTCCATGGAGTTATCCTTGGGCTGTCAGCAACGCCACTCAGACAGATTTTTCTTCCAGCCACGTTTGGGATGGAGGCCAACTTCAGAACAGAGAATATCAACTTTGAGGTCGCAGACCTCGACACAACCTACCACGCTATACTTGGTCGTCCAGCGTTGTCTAAGTTCATGGCAATCCCGCACTACACCTACATGATGATGAAGATGCCAGGTCCGCATGGAGTCATCTGTCTGCATAGTGATGTGCGCCAGGCGCTTACTTGTGACGGAGAAAGATGTGACATCGCTCAAGAACGTGATATTACCAAGGAGCATGAGGAGGATCAGGCGGCAAGCAACTGAGGTGGCGGAAGATGACGTGCCGAGCCCTAAAGCGTCGAAAATTGGAGTCAGTGAAGTTAGAACTAAGAAAATTCCCCTCACCCTGGATGACCCGGCTAAAACGGCTGTCATCGGGGCTGATTTAGATTGTAAATAGGAAAGCGAGCTCATCACCTTCCTTCAAAGAAATAAAGATATTTTTGCGTGGAAACCATCTGATATGCTTGGAATCCCGCGGGAGGTGATTGAGCACACTTTGCAAGTTAAGACTGATGCAAAACCAGTCAGACAACGATTGCGTCGGTTTGCAGCTGATCAACAAGAAGCTATCAAAAATGAGATCAAAAAGCTATTGGCTACTGGTTTCATCAAAGAGGTACTTCATCCCGAGTGGCTGGCCAACCCAGTACTTGTCCAGAAGAAGACAGGACAGTGGAGGATGTGTGTTGATTACACGGATCTTAATAACGCTTGTCCAAAAGACCCCTTTTGATTGCCGCGCATCGATCAGGTAGTAGATTCTACAGCGGGTTGTGAATTGCTAAGTTTCCTCGACTATTATTCAGGATACCTCCAGATCAGTTTAAAGGAAGAGGATTGCTTGAAGACTTCCTTCATCACGCCGTTTGGAGCTTATTGCTATATCACTATGCCTTTTGGGTTGAAGAACGCTGGAGCCACGTATCAACGAATGATCCAGAAATGTCTTCAAACACAAATTGGGCGTAACGTGGAGGCCTATGTTGATGATGTTGTCATCAAGACTCAGCAAAAAGATGACTTACTTGCTAACTTGGAAGAGAAGTTCGCCAACATTCGAGCCGATCGGATGAAATTAAACCCTGAGAAGTGCGTATTTGGAGTACCATCAGGAAAGCTACTCGGATTCATGGTTTCACATAGAGGAATTGATGCCAACCCTGAGAAAATCAAGGCAATTTTGGATATGGAACCACCGAATGATTTGACGAAAGTACAAAAGCTGACAGGGTGCATGGCTGCTCTTAGCCGATTCATCTCTCGGCGAGGGGAGCGAGGTATGCCTTTCTTCAAACTACTGAAGAAGGCCGACAAGTTCGAGTGGACACCAAAAGCTCAGGAGGCATTCATCAGTTTCAAGAAGTTTCTAACAACTGTGCCAATGCTCGCCTCCCCAATACCACAAGAACCCTTGATGTTGTATGTTTCTGCAACGCCTTAGGTGGTCAGTTCAGTGTTGGTGGTCGAAAGAGATGAAGAGGGTCGTGCCCATAAGGTTCAGCGACCAGTTTACTTCGTCAGTGAGGTGTTGTGTGATTCAAAGACTCGTTATCCACAAATTCAGAAGTTGCTTTATGGAGTACTCGTAATAGTGAGAAAATTGGTGCATTATTTCCAGTCGCACCTGGTTTCAGTCGTTACCTCTTTCCCCTGGGGGACGTGCTGCACGATCGAGAGGCTACTGGTCGAATTACGAAGTAGGCCATGGAGCTGATGCCTTTTGACTTAACCTTCAGGCCGAAGATTTCAATCAAATCATAGGCACTGGCTGACTTCGTCACTGAGTGGACTGAGGCTCAAACTATTACCTCAGCCAGAGAACTAGAACATTGGACGATGTACTTCGACGGATCATTATGTTTTTTTGGAGCTGGGGCAGGAGTGGTTCTCGTTTCTCCTAAGAAGGAGAGATTCAGATACGTACTGCAGATGTTGTTTAGTGCATCACACAATGCTGCCGAGTACGAAGCTTTGATTCATGGGCTGAGATTAGCAATATGTCTGAATATTAAGCCTCTTTTTTATATGGTGATTCATTATTGGTGGTTAATCAAGTCATGAAGGAATGGAATTGCCAGGATGAGAATATGGCAGCATATTGCCAGGAAGTACGCCGACTGGAGGGAAAATTTGAAGGGCTCGAGTTGAGTCATATTCTTCGTGATCATAATGAAGCGGCTGATTACTTGGCTAATCTGGGCTCCCGTCGACAAACAGTTCCTGATGATATATTCATTGAATACCTTCATGAGCCGACTATCAAGAAAAAAGAGCAGGTGGCCAAATCATTGGACCAGCCGGCTCCCGAATCTTCCGAGAATCCGACTATCGAGCAGTTGGGCCAATCAGTTATAGCTTATCTCCAGGATGACTGGAGGAACTCGATTTTTCGCTTCCTATCAGAGGACGAATTGCCATCTGACAAGACTTAAGCTGAGAAGATTGAGCGAAAGAGTAGGGCTTATACCATTCACAACGGTGAACTGATGAAGAAGGCGGCTAATGGAGTACTTATGAGGTGCATCAGCGTTGGCAAAGGACGTCAGATCTTACACGAGATTCATTCAGGCATGTGTGGAAGTCACGCTGTCTCAAAGACTATAGTTGGAAAAGCTTTTCGTCAAGGATTTTACTGGCCAACCGCTATTAATGATGCAGAGAAGGTGGTCAGGACATGTGAAGGCTGTCAGTTATTTGGGCGACAAATTCATGTTCCCGCTCAAGAACTGCAAACAATGCCATTAAGTTGGCCTTTTGCAGTTTGGGGGCTAGATTTAGTTGGCGGGTGGATTCACTCACCTTTTCGTGGCAGTAGACAAATTCACAAAGCGGATTGAGGCAAAACCAGTGCCCAAGATTACGGCTCAACAAGCTAAAGATTTCATCCTCAGTATTATCTATTGTTTTGGTATACCCAACAGGATAATAACTGATAATGGCACTCAGTTTACAAATGATCTCTTCAAAGACTTTTGCAATGAGTTCGGGATCAAGATTTGTTTTTCCTCTGTGGCACACCCACGTAGCAGTAGGCAAGTTGAGCGAGCTAATGGCATGATTCTTCAGGGAGTTAAACCAAGGATCTTTAATCGACTCAAGTCTTATGCTGGCAAATGGCTGCAAGAGTTGCCGTCAGTCTTGTGGTCCCTAAGGACCACGCCGAGTCGAGCAACAGGATGTACACCATTTTTCCTTGTTTTTGGTTCTGAAACTGTGTTGCCGACTGAAGTTACACACAAGTCTTTACGAGTTCAAGACTATGACGAGAGTAGTTCTAAAGAAAACAAACTGGATGATGTTGACCGACTGGAGGAAGCACGCGACATCGCAGTACTTGGCCAAGTACCTACAAGGCCTACGCCGTTATCATAATCGTAATGTGTGTGGTCGAGCTTTTCTGGTGGGTGATCTAGTCTTGAGAAAAATTCAAACTACCCAAAACAGACATAAGCTTTCTCCAATCTGGGAGGGCCCGTTCATCATTGCTGAAGTAACAAGGCCGGGTGCTTATCGTCTCTAACGTGAAGATGCTCTTTGGTGGACAACTCTTGGAATATAGAGCAGCTACGTCCCTTCTACACTTAGTATTTTGATTCTTTTCCCTGATGACTGCCCACGTCGAGTACCTTTGTTCCTCGAATAGCCAGTCGGGGGCTATGTGTATCTTATATATTTTGTCTTCAATAAAGTCAGATTTTTCATGCTTAATTATGAAGCTCTAATTACCGATGTTCTTGTTTGGTACATAAAGGGGCTTTGATTGCTTTGGCTGGGCTCCTGTACTCAAGATCTAGTCAGGATAAGTGTTTGCTGACTCATGTTATTTAAAATCAGGATAAGTGTTTGGTACATAAGGCATAACAAAAATATCTTTGCTGACTCATGTTATTTAAAATCACTCTCCAGAACGTGAAGCTCATTTATTGATGAGTGTTTAAGCGTATGGATTTAATGTGAATTTAATAACGTGTGACTTGGTAAATGAAATAAGGATTTCATGAATAAAAAGCATTCAAATATTACAACAATGTGATTGTTTTTGAATGGATACTGCTAAGTTCTACTCATCAGTGTTTTCCTCAGGATACAGACTGTCTTTGGCCATAATCTTGGCAATATCATCTACTTCGCTGATCAACTCTAAAGCCTTCTCATCAATTGTCCCTTATGCGTATCCCGAAGTGATATGCTAGATATTGAGTCTAGGATACAGGGACTTGATGATCGCTAAGGTTTGGCCTCTGGCAATGCCAGCACTCTCAAGGATTATTTCCTTGAACTTGGACGGAGTAGACTGAAGAAGCTTAATTACTGTTTAGAAGCTGGAAGTGTTTGATCCTGTGGAAGCTGGGTGAAGAGCGTCAAGGATTGGCTCTGCAGTCTCGCAGAATTCAGCATTTGCCCTCCTGGCCTTGTCCAAATCAGCCTTTAGCTTTAAGAGCTCGTCATTGTGCTTGGTCTTCATAGCACTGAGTTCTTTGGTGGATGATTTCTTTAGATCTGCGTTGACAGTGGACAATGGGGTGAGATCACCAAACAAAAGGGATATATATAATTACAAACGAAAGGGTTCACCTTCAAATTTCTTTTGAAGTTCTGTATACTTCTTATCGTTGGACTGGGATTCAGCTTTAATTTTCTTATATGACTCGGCGAGCTGAACCAGTCGCTTCTCCGACTCGTGCTTGCTGGCAACAAGATCTGGAAGAGAGGAGAGGCAACGCGATTAAGATTATTGACAATCAACATAAAAATCAGAGATGTCACAGCAAGTTACCTCTATTCTTCAAGGCATACATTTCAACGCTCTTTTGGAGTTCTTGGATCTGTGCCTCAGCCTGCTTCTTTGCCTCAATGAGGTTGGGGTCAGGGCCGGCAACATCTGCGATCCCAAGTTTTCAGATATAAGAACAAAAGCAAATTAGTCGGATGAGATCAGAAGACGGATCAGATGTTTACCTCTAAGGGAATCCCTGAAATTCTTGTCAGTGTCCTTACTTTTGGCCATTTCAGATTTTATGATGCACAGCTCGTCCCTAATGTGTTCGCCCTCTTCAACCATAGGGGCTAGCATAGACAACAGGGTGTCTTTTGCGCTAGAGTTTCTGACCACTTTCTGGAAAGGAAAATGTACGTAAGCACAACAGAAGGATTATGGCCGACAAGATTTTCATAAGGACATGACTTACCAGGACAAGGTCAGATGACTCGGTCATCAGCTGGATCAGTCGCGTCATATTCTTTTGGTCTTCAACTCGATTCATGAGTGCGACCTGGTCAGGATTGGGGCCGTATCGCCACCCAATAATCTATGAAATTAAGTTTGAAAAGATAACGACAGACAAATATATGAAGTTCTAATGGAGAAAAAAGAGTTTGTATTTACCTCTTCACTGATTGTTTTCTCACTGACAGAACCAGTAGTTGGCCCTGGGTTGCGGGGGCATCTTGGATTTGCTTCCCCTTGTCAGCACTCGGCATATCGACAACAGTCGTAAGCACCGGGGCTGGGGGAAGGGTGATAGCAGCTGTGGAGGTTGGAGCAGTCTCGGCTAAAACGAGATGTTTGTAAGATGTGATCAGAAATCAGGAAAGAATATTATTTGGCTAATATTGAATAAGTTTCAAGAGCGTACCAGTTGGGATGATATCTGAGGATGTGGCGACCTGAGTCGCATCAGGACGTATGTCGACCTGAGGAGTGTGGTGAAGTAGTGACCCCTGGCACTGAGACCTCAACAGGATCTGACTGAAGATCAGTCGGTGTAATAGCGAGCGACTCGACTGCTGAGGTAGTCGGGGGCTGTGGAGGCACTTCATTAGCCTTACCAGTAAAACTGGCATTGGGCTTGCTGCATCAATAGTTGGAATCAGAAAAGATTTGAGCTAGAAATTGAAAGCATCCCGAAGAAGAAGAAGACTTACACGTTGGAAACCTTCAAACGCCCGTGCTTAGCCGGGCGAATTGAGAAGGGCCTTGCCTTGGACACTGCGGGTGGTGGAGGAGAAAACAAGCGAGGAGCCGGGGCCGACTGGTCGACCGCTTCGTCGTCCGAGTCATCGGCTATGAGGGCCTTACGCTTTCTCCCTTTGGAGGAGTCGGCTTGGGCCACGACTTTGACGGTGGAGGCATCGGCTGCCTCTACTTCTTCCTCGTCGTTGAAAAAGTCGATGGCAGGGCCATCAGGCATTGGAGCTTGCCTGGGCCTGAGGATGGTGGCGATACTCGGAGGCCTGGAGTCAAGCTGGTAATGTTCATGGGAATCAGTATGGATGATTAATATAATACAAGCAGAAGGACAAGAGGATGTAGTAAGGGGTAACATGACCGAGAAGTCTGCCTATAAAGGTGGAAGGCCCGACATTTTGGCTTGTCAGCTTTCGTGGGGATGTCGACGCCATCGGCGAAGATAGCCTCGAGCTTGTCTTTAACTTCTTCATCTGTCAGATCAACTTCTGACTCTCTGGTTGGGCCATGATGGCCTATGTATTGAAAAGCTGGATGGACATGATCCTTGAGGGGATTCAAGCGGTATTTAAGGAAATGCCTCGCCACCCAGATTCCAGTCAGCCCGTCTTGCTTCAACTCGGCAATTCTTTTTATCAGAGTGACTTCTTCCAGCTCCAGTTTGGTGAGTTTAGCGCTCCTGGAATCACAAGGGATGGGGTACCCGGAAGCGTATTCGCCGAGTGACTTCTCGGCGTTTGGGTGGTAGAACCACTTATCATGCCACCCCTTGTTGGAAGTGTTGAAGGACATGTTGAAGTATTTGTTGGTGGAACGGCATTGGAATCCGGCTCTACCAACGTTAGAGATATTGGCGAGGTTGGGTTGTGGTTTCAGGAAGAATAGGGCCCAGAAGAGGTTGAAATGGGGGGAAGTTTCAGGAAGAATAGGGCCCAGAAGAGGTTGAAATGGGGGAAAATGCCAAGGAATGCCTCACACAGATGAATGAAGATGGAGACATGAAGGATGGAGTTGGGATTAAGATGGTGAATCTTAATCCCATAGAACTCAAGCAAACCCCTAAGAAAGGGGTGAGCGGGGAAAGAGAAACCCCGATAGAAGAAAGGGGTGAATACGATAGCTTCGCCAGTGTTTGGTAACGGTAGGGTATCAAAGCGAGCAGAACGCCAAGGGATTACCTCTTGACGAAGAAGGACGCCCTCCTTCACCAACACGTTTAGCTTCCCCTCATCGATTGAGCTAGGAAGCCACCCGGAATCCTCGCTAACGGATGCGTTGGCGGCGGCCTTAGAGCTCCCGGTGCTGGCCATAGTTGGGATCGAAGCTGGGCGGTTGAAGATTTTTGGTGGAGTAAGGAGGAGTTTGGAGGCGCGGTATGAATCACGAGAGCAAAAATGGATCGAGCGCTTGGAAATGATAGAGCAACAGTGTCTGGCTCGGCGGAGAAGACGAAGGGATAAAGAGGAAACTCACGCCGTAGGACACGCGTCAGATCCATGATTTTCGCAAAACCGTTAATAGGCTTGGATTTAACGGTGTCAGTTTGGAACCGTTATAAGGAAGTCTTGGGGTTTATTAAGAGAACCAGTCGGCGGTCAAAGTTTTTGGATGACTACTCGGATCATCACTAGGAATTTGGCCTTACCAATTGAGTCACAAGTGGAAGATTGTGTTAAGAAGATTTGAAGATTTACTTAATAAGAGAGCAGCCGACTGCTATAAAAACTAGATAATTGGATTATCACTCGGGTGATCGATGCTAAGCTACAATTCTATATAGCCCAGTAAATTTTAAAGCATGCCCTTTGTGCCTCCAGGTGATGGAAAATCACATGCGATTTACTTGGAGCTACTCACAATGTGAGATTGGAGAGAGTAATGACCTAATTTGGGGTTTGCTTATCCTTATTTAAATTAACGTGCAAATTATTACTGCTCTAATTACTTGGCTAAAAGTCTGCCTCTGGCCTATTGTTCAGATTAACTAAATGATTAATGCTAAGCAATTTGACTTGAATTTATCAAGATGAGGATATATGTATATTCGACTGAAAAATGGCATTTGGCTATAGCTATGCGTATTATATTATAGCCTCTGGCCTATCATTCAAAATGATCGATGCTAAGCTCCAGGTGTACTGATTGTCTCAAATAGACTCTAGTTTAGTTGTTTTCCCACCTAATTCTAGAGTCAGGGGCTACACCTATTAGGTGCGCCACTCAGTGCACCACTTAATTCCTTTGTAAGGATGTTTTTTCTTAAAAGTCTCATATAGATTTTAAGTTTAGTTGTTTTTCCAACTAATCATAGAGTCAGGGGCTACACCTAATAGGTGTGCCACTCGGCGCCCCAATTTTTTCTCTGGATTTTCTGATGGAGCCCTTCATAGCCTCTTTGCGAGATGATTGGAAAGAATGACAGAAGACAGAAGATTGAAGATTTGGAGATTATTGAAAAAGAAGATGCAACTCGACTGTGAATGACTCGGGGGCTACTGTGGAGAATATGGGTATCGGGTATCCACTCGGATGATCATGAGCCCACGAAGAGGGGATATTCTAGAAGATTAATAGAAAGAAGGCAAAGAAGTCCGGCCCATCAACGCCTTGTTTCCCACAGCGTAATCCCAGAGATAGAGTATGTCCCGAGTTATAGATAGACTCGGAGTTCATATATGTAAAGAGATAGATCACCCGGCTGGGACTTGCCTTGTATCCACGGTAGTCGGCCGGGTAGATATTGTAACAGATAAGGAAACCCTAAGCCGCCTAGGGCTAGGATTTCTAGATGACTCAGCCTTCCCTCCCTATATAAGGAGGGGTTGAGGACGTCGAAACACACCACATCATACACCAGATTCAATCATACAAACTCGGCGAAATACTTTCTCCGAACTGGATTAGGGTTATTACTCCATCGGAGGGCCTGAACCATGTTCCGTCACCATCTAGCTTTTGTGTTCGTGCGTAGCCCCATAAAGTTTATTGCCGAGACAAAACACCGACACAGTGGGACAGTTCTACACTACCTTGTACTTCGATCACAGCCCTCTTGGAGTAGAGAGGATGACGTGGTGTGGAGCACCACAATTGAGGAGTTGTGAGGGACTCGGTCAGGGACCTTAGCGATATTTGTCGAGCGGGATCCATACATGCAAAATAGCCGGTCGATCTCACGCAACCGCGGCGATGGCCGAGTACCTTTCCAACAACCCAATCGTAATGCCTAGACAGAGGTTCAACAAGACAATCGACATGGGTAACTTGCCAGTCCACTACCAGACGCGCCCGTCACCCGCTCGATGGCGGAAAACAGAAACGATATGCGTCTCATGGGACTCAATCTCTAGCGTTACCCCGCAATGGTCTCGCAAAACCTAAGTCCATCCTCGTATGTACTAGTGGCCCAGGAATGCAACTAGTCCACACAATTCATCTCAAGGCATGTCATCAAAAAGTAAATGGTTCAAAGCATAAGCATAAATAGACCAAATAAAGCTACGCTATTACAACGGCTTCACGCCGTAATATAAGACGGCTCAGCGGCATGCGAGGCTACCCATCCACAGGCAATGCTGACTAGAGTAAACCCTAGTGATCCATCGGTCCTAGGAAAATTCGGCACACAAGCTGTGGAGATCTCCAAGCAACAAACAGTACCTGCAGCAGGGTTGGAAACAAAACAATACAAGGCAAGACAATCAACTTAATGTACTGGCAAGTCCAGAGACAAACCTACCATACTACATGCTGGCTTAATCTCCAAGGTTTGGCTGTGTATGGGTTTAATTGCATAATGCCAAGTTTATTTCACAATACATGTATACAAAGTTGTAAATGGAAGTTATAAAACATTTAAGGAACAAGCATATGTAGTGGTAAAGCATAAGTCTCATTTCATAGTTTCATAATCATAAATATCATCATAAAACTCATGTCATATCTTCCATAAACATAAAAAATCTTTAAATCACTTTCACAAACATTTGAATAAACAACAAGACTATACTCACGAGAAGTCACCAAGTCGCTCATGACCGTGAGCATGGCTAACCAGTTAGTTTTAACTCTGCAGAGTTTGTACACATCCACACGATGTGATAAAAGCCCAGAGGCTACACCCTAGGGGTTTCAATGCCCATGACGCATCATCCATACTCTCATTCTGAGTACAGCCTAAGGGTCACAACACAGCCTTTACATTGCCTATTGCCTGGTCCTTGCATGAGCACGATGAGTGGGAGTCCACGCTAAGTCTAGAACTTATGGCCGTAAGCCTAGAGCTCAGCGCCGCTAGGAGTGGTGGCCAACCAACCCTAACGCCGTGCAGGATGATACGGTCACACCTCACGACATTCAAGACAATTCATTTCTATTCATAATTCATACACATAGCCACGCAGTACTGTTGCTGGCACCTCACAGGTTACTACTACAGCCTCCCAATGCAAGGACAGACAACGTGCAACTTAATTAGCTATGGCTATCCCATTCTAGCAGTGTGGCAGTACGGTATACTTAGATCATGTCGTAGAGCTCAGTCCTTAATCGACTCAGGCGCATGCTTCCCCTGTCGATGTGCAACTAACACCATATACACACCACTCGTCGACCAAGTCTAAAAACTTCCATTTCCATCTCTTTTCAGTTCACAATTATCCAAATGGGCATTCATTTGTCCATTGGTTTTCAAATTTCCAAGTTTATAATCAAAATAGTGTAATGGGGTTTTCATCTTTGAAAGCATAGCATAAGCGGCATTCCATAGCAGTCATGTTCATATGAGTACTGGTAAAGTTTCTAATTTTTCTTTAGGGTGGCATTCAGTAGGGAATAGGTGGGCTCTTAAGATAGACCATGCAACTAATGGGATTTAACTATTCTCATCACATTTTACATAAGTTTACTTAAATAACTACCAAACGCATGCACATTTGCAATCAAAATACTTGCCCAAAAAACATAGGATCAAAGTGTACAAAGGAGGGGTTAGACTTGCCTTCGAGTCCAACAAATAAGTCCTGGGATGAGAAGCCTAACGGACACCACCTCCGTCGACGAAAGCGTAAACTATTAGAATTAAACACGTACGACGGGTAAATACTCAAATAATGCAAGAAGACTCAAAATGCTCTAATATGAATGAATTTTAAACAGTGATTAGGTACTGGTTCATATTGAATTTTGGTGAAAGAATTATTATTTTATCACATTTTAATTTGGAGTTATGAATTTTAGCAAGCCGGACTAGTTTCAGGTATTTATCTCCTAGTAGCTACGACTCAACGATCGCTCTAAGTTACAGTCCTGTCAACAAGCTCTATACATAGTTAAATATTTTTATTTTAGGGTACTAATAAAATTGGTTTCACAATTTTTGGGGTGGAAACATTTGTTATGAATTTAAAATGTTTATGCAAAACTATTGGTACTTATGAACTATATGCAACGTAAAGAAGATTTCATTATACTAAGGGTGTGATCCCTGACCTACTGTAGGTGAAGGTGTGCTCTACTAAGTTCCTCCAATTGGTCCTACCAATACCATACTTTTTTTCTATTGATTTAATATGTGCTAACTTCTATTATGCTCACATATATCATATTGAAGGTGAGGTGTATATGTGCCCATGTTAAGTGTGCAAATTATTTAGTTTCAGTGCTAGTAGCTGATCATCTAAGTTATTTTAATTTTGCTATGCAAATTTTAGAGATAAATGTATTTTATATCCACTATATATGTCCTAGGTATGCATATATTTCTATCCTTATTGAATTGCTTTATACTCTATAGGAAATAAAAATGGCTTAGGCTATATGTGCAAGATTTTAAATTCATGGTGAACAAGGGTACTGCCTACAAATCATCCAAGATTGAATTTACCTATTTTGGAGTTAGTAGTGCATTACAAATTCTTTTTATGTCTAGGTATGAATTTTGTATTTATTCCCTATACATGGACTAAGTGTACATGTACATGAGTGTTGTGCAAAATTTTGTCCTATCAAAATTATGGTGGCATATTTAGGATACTTTCAAAAATTGGTCCAACTTTTCAAATTTGATTTTCAGATATTTGATATGAATTTATAAAGTTCCAAAGTTAGAAAGGTGCATGATGACTAAACAAAATTCTCAAATAACATGTATCCAAAATTCTCTTTGCAAAACCTGAAAGTATATTCTCTGGTGGATTCATAAAAATTTGAATTCGTTCAATTTGTGCATTTAACCATTTTCTACAAATTTTCTAGGATTCTATACCTTCTCTGTTCTTTTCCTCAGTTTTGCTTCTCTCTCTCGTGCTGTCAAAGGCTGAGCAGGGCAGGATCAGCTGGGCAGTGGCATCGCCGGCGAAGACGGCGACGGTGACGGCGATCGGCGGCGCGGCTGCGGGCGAGCCCAACAGAGAAAAACTTCACAAGGGGCTGGCGATCCTCCAGGTGCAGGCGCGACGGTCTGAGGTGGCAGGACGACATCTCAGATGTATCTGATGATGAGGAGTGGGTGGATCCTTTTGCCCCTGTTGGTGATGATCCCAAGGCTGGCCCATCAGCTCATCCAGTACCAGCTTTCTGTGAGACTCTAGCGCATATCGGTTCCCCTCTTGAGTCTGGCTCTCTTGAGGGAACTTCTGAGGAAGAGGAGTTCGTGTTCCAGTCTGATGGCAACGGCGGCGATGACGACGACGGCGGTAACACCAATGCTCGCAACTCCGAGGAGGATTACGAGGACGACGGCCGCGGCTGACTACCTTTGGCTCTTCTCTCCCTTTTGGTGTCTTGATGCCAAAGGGGGAGAAATATCTATCTTCCGTGTCTCCTAGTCGATCCTCGGGTTGAGATGTACTCCCCGTGTCTTTGAACTCTCTTAGTATTCCATGGACATGTAATAACTACTATTTGTGTGCTACTTGTGATGTTTGCTAGTGTTAGACCTTGTTTATTATTTCTAGCATTTATCTTTTAGCACTTGTGATGATCCATGGTTGATTGGTGTGATGTTTATTGCTTTTTGCATCTTTGCCATGTCATGTCTATTTGATGCATTTGTACTCACACCTTTGCACCCCACGAATGCAAAGAGATAGGGGGAGCTTTTGCCTAAATATGTGCTATATGAGTTTAATTCATATTTGGTATATGCACATATTTAGGGGGAGCCATCAATATCCCCTTTGGATTCAAAACTCATTACTATATATCTCTTGTAAGCCTTAATAAGTGTTGTCATTGATCACCAAAAAGGGGAGATTGAAAGTGCACTAATCCAACCCTAGTGGGCTTTGGTGATAATTGACAACATTATTAAGGAACTAACATGTGTTAATGTGTTATGAAGCTAAGCAAGAAGACGAGTGACCTCCTAGTGGTGCTAAAACTTAAAAGGAAGGAATTGGAACGGCTAAGCGGCTCAAAGGATTAGACTTAGGTTGCATTTTATTTTGAGTCGTAGGAAAAGCCGTATACAAAAAATGTTGAAATGCAAAAATTCTGAAACTTATACACAAGCTTCTATATTATATTGTGTAAGGAGGCTACAGTAAAATTTTCATAATTTTTGGATACTTCTAAAGAGACAATCCACTATACAATGTTTATAATGGTACTTTAGGTATTTTTAAAAAATATGTTTAACCCAATGGCATATTGTAGAACAATAAGTAAAGTGGCGTATATATTATGTAGAGCGACAAGTCGATAATATAATATTGAACTGAAACAAACTCAGTGGTATATGATAGATTCTCTCGAAATAAAAACATTGGGGCATGTAATTGATTGTGCAAATTTCAAAGGCACATAACAGATTGAGATAAAAGTCATGGGCACATAGGAAATATTTTTTTAAGAAAGAGGAATTTTTTTTACCTCATGTATATTAATAAAGAAAGAGTGAGTGAACACAAAATATTTATAGGGCCTCGCCAATACAGTGAGGCCCATAAAAAGATAGAGCTATGTGACCTCTCCCAACGGACCTAACTCCTTGAGCTTAACGCGAGCCCTAACACAAAATATTTCTGTGTTGCGTTCACACCTTAGCTCCTAAGCTACCAAAACGATGATAGATTTAATGGGCAATTGCGGGGAATTTGGCGCAACAACAACACAAAAACCACCATTTCTAATTGAGTGGTTGTTGTTCCACGCATTGATTCTAAGGTCCATATTTGTCCATGCTTTGAATTCCTCCCATATCTCTCAAGTAGGCGCTAAGCCGACTCATCAGCTGAGCAGCATACGGGGCAAATCTTCTAGATTAGCCATTCCCTCTTATGAAATCTATCATGGTCCAGATTCTAAATTAAGAAGCATCGAATTCTCGACATATATAGATGTGTGTGCCAATACTTGTAATATTGAATGAAGTTAATCTCATTAAAATCTGTCACATGTATATGATCCAATGCTAGCGAAGCTACCGTTCACATATTTGCCACTTGGGTCGTGTCCCCCTCCTCCTCCGTCCTTGCATGTATGTCTTCGTCAGAGATGAGGGGACCGTATATACTGATAAGGTTTATGGTTAGTAGGATAAAGTTTGTTGGGTTTAGTCTAATCACTATAACGAAAACATTACATATAGGCAATTTTCTAGAAGCGAATCAAGAGTTTATTGTGTGGGGACACTTATCACTTAGAAAACTTTCTACAGTATTTTCTTTCTCTTTTTTCGTGTGCACGCTTCTCGAACTAACAAACGGTGTATTTTTTGGAAAAATTTCCTACATAAAGTTGTTTAAAAAAAATCAAATTAATCCATTTTTGAAGTTTAAAATAGTTAATACTTAATTAATCACATGCTAATGATGTTTCTCGTTTTGCGTGCGACACTATTCTTTTTTCCCTTCACCATGCACTGTTTTTTTTCTCCCTTCTGAATGCAGCCTTAATGTAGATACACTTAATTTTAGCATTTTAAAAAAAAATTGTCATGTAGATGCATGTTTTGAGTCTTCAAAATTTCTGTCATACGTAAAAACGTTTTGTATATGCATTCTAACTATAATGGATAAAATTCTTGCCTTTCTACACAACCAAATAATGCTAATATGTATTAGATAACTAGATATAAGTTTAATACACAAGGAATGTATATACATATAGTGATGTCAGGTTGAGATGTGATTAGTGCATTGAAGATAAAAAAATAGTTTATTCAGGTTGTCTTGAGTTCGAGGATTAACAAACAGCTAGTAATATATTTTTCTCTTTCTTCACATTGGTTATCTATGGTAGTGTTATAACTTAAGTAATGCATTTATAAAGTGCTTATGCTCTATTAGAGACATAATAAATGTCACTAAAAAGCAACAAGGCATACAGATATTTTACAATGCCTCTTCAATTTAAGAGATATTTCACTAAAAGTCACTTATGAGGCATTTTCAAAAGTGTCGCTGCCTAATTGTAAATGTAAATGTATTTTGAAATGCCTTTTAATATTACAAAAATGACTTTATAATTTTCCTTGTAGTGAAAGTTTTTCTTTTGTACTCCCTCTGTTTCATAATGTAAGAATTTTGACTTTTTCACTTTAATATTTGACCATTCATCTTATTTAGAAATTTATTGTAAATTTTAAAAAGATTAGTCATGCTTAAAGTAATAGTATAGAAGTCATGAACAAAATAAATAGTATTACCATACTTTTTAAATAAGATAAATGGTCAAAAGTTACAAATAGAAAAATCCGAACCCGTACATTATCTGGTGCAAAAATTGACTAAATTTCCGATGGGGCTTGGCGGCGAGGCCAGCTGTAGGGGAGAGCAAGTGCACAAAAAAAATTCCCCACCTCGCGAATCACCCGCTCAAGTGCACTAAATTTTTTCACCAAATGGTTTGAAACAAAAATCTCCAAATCGAAACGTAGCCCTTTGCCACTGGCGACAGCGAGGCGGCGCCTCTGCCGGTTGGGCCTCCTTTTAGTGTGTGGAGGGGGAGCAGTACTGCTGGTGCGTGCCTTGCCCCTTGCTGCTGAAGACGCCAACGGAAGGAGCGGACGGGATGCTGTCCATGTCCGATGGTGATGAGAGATAAGCAGTTGCCTAATTCATGGAGTTCTGGTCCTTCTCACTTGCGTCCAGGCATTCCGATTCGGTGTATCAGCTCTGCTCATCGGTAGAGTTCATATGTTCTTGTTGCACACATCCAAGCATCTGACGGGGAGAGAAGAAAGGACTTCAACAAAAACGACCGGGTGGATGAAAGATGTTATGGTAGTGGTATCATTATGATTTTTAGAGAAGTACAGTGGCACCTATAACTAGTTTCATGGATATTAATGGCATTTTTCCTGTTCGGCAAATATGTAATGACATGATACAATTAAACCCTATATGTAGGTACTCACAAAAATTACAACTCTTGTGACAATTTTTTAACAACAAATCAGTCAAAATTTTCCAACTACAGTATTCAGTAAAAGTATTGATTAGTGTTATTTTTACAAGAGACTTGGGGTCAGCATGGCGAACTTGCTTTAGTACGACATTATTGGATTTCATATAAATATGTTTCAAATAAATTTTAAATATTTGCAGTCAAATATCGAAATTACAGTGAAACTTTACTATAATTACAATGTAATTACGGTGTAATTAACATGCATAATACTCATTATCATAGGAACCACAACATAATACTAACTTGAATATATTGAATATATGTGGAACGTGTTAGTTGTGTGCGAATCATAGGAACGGAATTCAACTATAAGATTTGTGTCGACATAATTTTAGCAAAACCGCTAAGAAATTAACCCTAACGTGCATTCTCGTCAGGAATTAATAATAATATTCCTGACGGATGCACAAATTTTCTTTTTCCTAACAGGCTAGCTGTGACTGGATTTTCATGATGTGTGGGCACGCCGGCCAGCAGGATGTATTTTGCCGACGGTACTTTATTTATTCATGACAGTTTTTTGGTCGTCGGAGGCATTGTGGTTTCTGGTATATAGTGGCTCATAAATGCATACAGCCAGTGTGCACTAGTTACTTGCAAGAGACCGATCGAGAGTCTGAGTTGAAGTCCAAATAATGTTTCGACCCAATGCAATGCATCAGCCGCCGGAGACAGCGCTATCTAGCGACACTCCAGCCAATCAAATGCCTAGAAAATCCACAGAGAATTGAAAGAACATGTGTCACCACATTTCTAGTAAATAGTAATACCGAAATTGCACTATTCCAATTTTCCATATTAGCTAGATTCCGAGTGTTAGACACTTGGTACGTAGCTCTATATAACCACATGCCAACTGCAAGCTAAGCCTGCAACCAACCACACACAAAGCAAATTAAGCTGCCATAGGCCATAGCCATGGCCTCCCTCCTCCTCGGCTCCGGCTTCCTCCTCCTCGCTGCCGCCGTCTTCCTCCACCACCACCACAACACCACAACCACCACAACCACTCACCTCCACTTCTACATGCACGACACATACACCGGCCCAAACCCCACCGCCACACGCGTCATCTCCGGCCACTCCCTCCTCCCCAACTCCACCACCACGCCATCATCGTCGTTGCCGCGCCAGTTCGGTGACATCGTGGTGCTGAACAATGCCCTGACGGAGGCGCCCTCGGCGAGCAGCGCGCGCGTGGGCACGGCGCAGGGGTTCGCCGTGCGCGTGTCGGAGGGCGGCGTCGTGTCGGACCTGAGCATGCACCTGGTGGTGGAGGCCGGGGAGCACAAGGGAGGCTCGGTGATGGTGAAGGGCCGGATCGACGTCAACACGGCGGTGCGCGAGTCGGTGGTGGTCGGTGGGACGGGGAGGTTTAGGCTCGCGCGAGGGTACATGATCAGCAAGAGCTACGAGTATAGCCTCGCCACCGGTGGCGTCGTCGAGATCGACCTCTACCTGCAGCACTAGCTAGGTAGCTAACAAGAAGCTACTATACCTATGTTCTATAATATTATAATATAAGGCGCGTACGTTTTTTAAGATTTAACTCTTCAAGTACTTGATTAATAATTAGTCTATTGTTATTTAAATTTTATTTAATAAAAATAACATCATTAAAATGACATTTTAATCTACTTTGATATGACTATAATTTTGTAATAAAAAATATTATAAGATATAAGATATTAAATGTTAAAATTAGTGTTAAAAACTATGCCAAATTTGATCGTGCTATATATATATATCTCTAGCCATGGACGTGCCCTGCATGCATGCGGTACCAACGATCTTTCATGTGCCGTTCAAGTGTTCTAGAACAATTTGTGACGTAATTATCGTTTGTTCATGTACTTTGTTTCGTCTGTATGGAGAGGGCTATGTAATTAAGATATATACACAGTAATTATTTCTTGTGTTTATAATTGTTAGTTCTGGATGGTAAGTTTAATCACTTTCTGCTTTACACAGGGGTTTAGTACATACTTTTCGCTATACACCGGAATATATTGAAAGGAAATTTCAGTTTTCACCGGGCTGTATTACATAATCGAACAAATGTTTTGCGAAATATGAGTATAATTTTTGTGGGCTTTTTTACGGTATCAGTGTGTACTAGTTAATTATAATTGTGAATGAATGATCGAGATTAAATTATACTAGTGCTTAGTACATGGTAGTATACATCTATAGTACGTAATACTATATATTTTGTATAGAAATGACGATCCTAGCTGTGTGACTTCATGATGCAAGAAGCTAAATATCGTGAATTTAAAATTTAAAATCAATGGCATGGTGGATAATTTCTTAAGTTAATAAATCAATTAATATAATAAACATATAAATTAACGCTTCATCTATACTACTACCCACTTAGGTATCATAAGAGAACTTTTTTATATATAATGTTTCAGAATTTATGAATTGTATAATCCTTTGCCAGAAGAAAGTGACGACGGAGCATGTCACTCTGGCATATACATGGGATCCCACGCACGCCATCCAAGAGCCACACCAATTTATTAGCATCATTGTTTTTCCAAACCTAGGTGCATTTGCAATAAACCGAGAACCATAAGGTCGTTTTCGTTATTTATGTGCATCCAGATTTTAAAACTCATCCCCGGCTATTGAGCCTATGCGCGCAAATGCACCTATATGTAAAACAGGGACAAATGTGGTGGTCCAGTTTCGGTGTTTTATGGTAGTGTCTGCTAATGGGCCATTTCAAAAAGTTGTGGAGTTAGATCAATTTAACCATACAATTACCAATTGCTTGACACAGCTTTCGACTATGAATTCGAATCAAACTTTTACTTTTAAGACTAAGTTAGTTGGAAAGTGCGCCACAATTCATTGTTGAGTGGCACGGTCTCAGTTGAACAATGGCATTTTTGGAATGAAGCGCACTGTTTCTAGATAGATAGCAATTTTGATGAAATCAAGCACAGAATGCACGCTACTCTTTCATAATTCAGACAGTGCGCCTCTCCCACTATCGTCCGAGTTCATGCTTCCATCAATCATTCAAGAAATCAAGAGGGGAATAGAAGCTGAATTGTCTTTTAGGGGGTTTTCGCTCTTCTCCTTTTATTAGCATATATATGTGCGAACTTGTGTTGGTAATCTCCTACTTTTTTTTTAGGGAATGGCGGGCTTTATTGATTCAAAATAATAGGGTTACAATCTTGCTCCAGAGCTCGCAGGATGCAAGTCGATGCATTATTCCGTCAAACCGCGTAATGCACCGTCCGCTTCGCGAGTTGGGCAAGTTCATAAGTTATCTTATTACAATCCCTATTACAGAGACTAATTTTAACCTCTTAAAGCCTCGCCATCGTCGCCTTCATCGCCTACAGAACAAAGGACCACCGAGATCTGTCAGGTTTAGTTGCCATCATCCTCTGAACCAATGATGAACAGTCCGTTTCAAGCTGGACTGGCATATGTATCCATTCTGCTGCTAACTGCAAACCTTCAACACAAGCTAAGATTTCTGCTTCCTCCGCATCGAAACAGTTACGAAGATATTTCCAGGACGTTGGGAGAGTTTTACCATTTTCATCTTGGATCACAATGCCAGCTCCACTCCTTCCATCCGTCGGGGAGAAAGCGCCATCAATATTGATCTTTGCCCAGCCAACAGGTGGGGGCAACCATCTATGCTTTTTACTGCCAAGACATTCTCTTTGGTTTCCTGCTGTACCTGCATTCATTTTGCTCTTTCCCTTTTCATCCTGCTGATCTTTGTCGTATAAGGAACAGTGTTTCAGCATAGTTTTGCGGAAAAACGACAGACTGCCCAATCGAGGCTTTGCCATTATCATGAACTACGTTATTTCTGAGATGCCAACATCTCCATAAGAGCAAAAGAATTAGTCCTCGATCTGTTTTATCAACCAAATCGAGGAGCAAGAGAAGCCTATCTGGACCAGATTTTCTGAACCAATGTTCAGCCGGGAGTCTCCAAAATTGTCTCATTTCCTCCCTCAATGCTGCAGCCTTTGTACACCTGACCGTAGCATGGAACCCATCTTCAGCCTAGCCTCTGTTCCACAAGCCAGACACGTTGATGAAGCAGCAAGGTTCCTCTGAGCTTTGTTACTCTGTGTTGCAAGTCCATCGATAGACAGCCGGTAGGCGAACACCTAAACTTTTTGTGGAACGGGCACTTGCCAAATATGGGACCAGAGCTTTCTTCCTGCATCATTAACCTTGCTGCTCTCTCCCACTTCCAATTTTCTCAGTTCTTCCTCTAAGCCTAGCTTGTAGGCACTCCTACTTTATTCTCCATTCTCCAGGCATGGTTGGGTTCCCGGCAAACCATGGCCGATCTCGAGACTTTGACTGCTTCCAATAATCCTCCTTTACTGCATACTCATCAACAATCATTCTGGTATAAAAAAATGTTATATTTTTACTCGTCTTCTTACATTTACTAATTAAACGAACAAACCTAAATTCCAAAAAAAAATTAAAATGAACCTAAATTTCAAAAAAAATAAAATGATCTTCACATAATAACCATGATTAGCAATGACTTTAATAAATATGTGGATCTCGAGCTAATCACTAAAATTATGCTGCGCACGGATGTCATAAACTCTTCACTAAAATGGTTGCTACGTATTTGTCTGGCATAGCGGCCAGTTATTTGTCATCCAAAAAACGTGCCATCAAGAACCAGCACATACCTATGCCCTGTCTCTCTCATCTTCTTATCATCCCATGTTTCTGTGTGGCTCCCTAGCTAGGACGTTGAAAAATCGGCTGTCTATCGATCTCATCTCGTACGTTATCCATATTTCTGTGTGGCTAGCAAGAAAGTTGATTTTCTTTTTTTTTTTTGTTTGAAAATAGCTAGCTCCACCGACAGGAACACCGAGAGGAACCCTCTTGTCTCGCTACTTGCTAGCCGTCAATACCACCCAAAAATAGGCTACAAGAAATAGACTATATATTGTCTTCTAGAAGTTTAAAGAATTTTGAAAGTGAATTACTATTTTTATATGTTATATGAATTTCTGCATAGTTATTGAAATTGAGTTAAAATTAAACTACATGTGCATCTAATAAGACACAAAAGATCACAAAAATATATTTATGCTCATATGTTCCATTCTCCCCAATCTCCTAGAGATTGATAAAAAAATATTTTTCTTATATGGACAATTCAAACTTTTATATCCAAATCACCACATAATAATTACAATAATATCTAAATTTTGTCAGAAAAATCTACAAATTTATATGATAGCATATTTTTTATTCATAAGCTTGTTATAAAAAATAAAAGATTTTAATAAAATGTGAACATACATTGTCATAAACTTTGAGATTTGAATATGTCATAGCAATTTCAAAGTTGTATGCACATCAAATTTGGATATAATCTTATATTTACCATAATAATAGAAAATATAAACTTACATTAGCAAGTGTTGTTATGAAAATAAGTTTTTTATTCTCTACTGAAATTGAAGAAAATGGGTTGTATGAAAAAGATACAAGTAATAGCAATTAAAATAAAAGAATATTCTCATATGAACGGTTTAGATTATTTCTACTGGCAGTATAATACTGGTAGTAGAGACCACCGAAGTGATGCTCCTTTTTCTAATAATCATATTATTTATGACCGTATTGTTTCTAGTCACATTTTTTTCGATCACTGGGCCGCTGTGCGCTGCCAAGTGTTTGTTAAGCATGCTGAACACCCGTTTTACACAACAGACAAGACCATTACATCTATTTTAATTTTTTTTTGTTTGATCAACGTATCTATATATTCATTTTGATTGACTTGTAACCATTTCATTGTAAATACCACTGGGTCTTGAATGATTCTACAAGCCAATTAATAGATCTCACATAGCATTACAGCATGAGAGAAGCATGACACAATGAATGAAGCATGCCAGAAAATACTTTCAACCGGGCTCGGGCCGTACTCTTCTCACAGGACGGAGAGATTTTCAGAAAGAATCGACATCTAACGTCGAGAATACCAGGTGAAAGAATTGCCACGCACTTAATCCACTTTTCCTCGTCGATCAATCGGCACGCGAATCGATCACCAACCTTCGATTCCGACGTCACACCGGCTTGCAACATCTCTTGTCGCTTAACTTGCACTAATTATAGAGCCAGCTAGCTACTGTCCCTTCAACTTCTAATGTCCTTCGTAGATGCTCATTTGTTCGGTGACATCCCTGTCCTACAACTCATCCTCCAGACGTGCCCACTGTAGCCACCAATCGTGAGTGCTTTGCACCTTTCAACTTTTGCTCTTGCCACCAACTACAAAAACCTCTCCATCATATCAATGGATGGATGGATCTCTCTCTCTCTCTTCCTCACCGATCGTGCACACACCATAGCTGATAAGCCATGCACCTCCTACTGCATCTCGCATTGGCCACCGTCTTGGCACTCACCACCAGCGTTGGGGCAGCAACGACGCACCTCCGGTTCTATATGCACGACACCGTAACCGCGTCGGCATCGAGCCCATCGACGGCCGCACTCATCGTGAAGGGTGTGGCAAAGCTTCCAAATGATCCCGTCAATAGGTTCGGTGATGTTTACGCCATCGACGACCCGTTGACGGAGGGTCCCGAGCTATCATCCGCTCTTGTGGGAAGGGCGCGGGGATTCTACATGTTCGCGTCACTCACAGATGGGACACTGCTGCTGAGCGCCACCATGGAGTTCACAGCAGGGAAGCTCAATGGCAGCAGTGTGTCCGTGCTGGCGAGGGACGCAATCCTCGACGAGGTGAGGGAGCTGCCAGTGGTCGGTGGCACTAGCGGACTTCGTGGCGCTACTGGGTATGGACTACTCCGAACGCAGTCCTACAACCCATCCAATAACAACGCCGTGCTGAAGATTGATATGTATCTCAAAGTGTAGATCAGATGAGTACACCTTATAATATTTGGTGAATATATGTATCTAGTTTACATGAATTTTAAACCTGTTTGCAATATGAGAGATTTTTCGTGATTTGATCTACTCTATGAGTCCGTTAGCTTATGGACGGATAATTTTTCTGTTTGCTCTTAAAACTTGACTTATTGTCTTATTTTACACGACACGTGGGTGTGTAGGACCCATATATGTCATCGGCATATCTCACGAGTAAATAAAGTATCATGCTGATCTTACACAGGAATATGAGGAATCATTGGTTGATGAATCCTAATTAGAATGTATGGCCGTAGGGATTTCTATATATGTAAACAGAGTATCCTATTTCTATAGACTTGAATGACCCCTTCTCATAGTAAGAATGTGCATGGTCTGGTTTCATGGACGTGCTTCTTATAAGAACTTAGGGTTTGTTTGGATCCATGGACTTTTTTTAAGTTCTTGTCATATTGCATGTTTGGACATCAATTAGGAGTATTAAATATAGAGTGATAATAAAACTAATTGCATAAATAAAGACTAATTCGCAAGACGATTTTTTAAGCCTAATTAATCCACGATTAGCAAAGATTTACTGTAGCATCACATTCGCTAATAATGGACTAGTTAGGCTCAATAGATTCATCTCACAAAATAGTCCAAAAAGTATGGGGTGGGTTTTATTAATAGTCTATATTTAATACTTCTAATTAGTGTCCAAACATCTGATATGACAGTGACTTAAAAAAAAGTCCCTGGAAACAAACAACCCCTTAAATTACACATTTTTAAAAAAAACACTTTTCATTTATATCTCTTCTTATAACACTTTTAAGACAAGCTTTTCAATTTGAGAAAGACTAACGGACAGGGGTCCGTCGGAACAGACCCCTGTCCCGCGCCACTCCACCTCCCTCCTGACCCTGTGCCTCTCCACCTCTCGCCCGCACTGCCGCATCCTATGCCCGCGCCTCCCTGGCCCTCGACGGCGACGGCAAGGGCCAGATCCCGACGGTGCAACCCAGGAGGCAGCCAGAT
>CM002478.1:4854650-4899837 GCA_000325765.3 Leersia perrieri
GCGGCCGGAGAGGTGGAAGACAGGTAAGGTCTGGTACCCCAGGGTATGGGTACCAGATCTGGTACCCGAGGGTACCAAAAAATCTGGTACCCCGGGTACCAAAAAATCTGGTGCCCCTGAGTACTGTGTTATAGCTTGTGTCGAATATGTGTACAAAGTCAGTTACAGTTTAGGACTAGGTGTAGGATTAAATCGGAGTCAGATTCGATACTGGCTCTTCTTTAAATAGAAAGGCATACCTAGTAGTAACCGGACGTCAACAGTAGCCTAGGTAGGCGTAGGAAACGACCGTTGGCGGCATAGCCGACCGGCCGTGTGGTCGTTGGATACCCTGTAAGCTGAAGTTATGTTTGGATCGGGAAAGAGCGTCCGTAATCAGTGTCCCGTGGAGTAGGTTTGGCCGAACCACGTTAAAAAACACCGTCTCTGTGTCGTCGTCACGTTTGGATCTCCTATGGTGTTCTTCTTGTGCTTCCGTGGTTAGCTGCCGATGTTGAGATCGAGGCTAATTTTCCAACATATCAGATGTCCGTTGGCTACTCTCGCTCTTTCAATTTTATAATAGTAGGCAACCACACGTTGTCATCCTTCCTGGTCAGAACGCGTTCTTTCCATAAGTGTAGTACATCCATGTTCATGATGGTAAGTGCATTTGTTGCCTATGTTATTAAGGCATCAGTGTTTTGATCTTTGGTGTTATGTCCTGAGAGTGATCAATGGCGCCTAGTCACGGGGTAATATGGCTGTAAGTTGGATCCTATTGCAGCATGTGTATATACTTCCGATTTGATTCCAGCACAATGTCGAGTAAAAATTAAAATATCGTTTGATCTGATTACAACATGAGTTCCTACCTTATAATTCCAACATACATGATATTCTATATGCCGTTTATTTAATTTTTTTTTCTTGTATACCAATTTGTTTTTTAAAATAAAAAGGGGGCAAAAGCTTTGCCTCCAATTTGTTTTTTTTATACCAATTTGTAGATTCCATGTATGACTTAAGAATCATTTTTTATCAGAGTATATCAGTCTGTAAATTCAGGTATATAAATTTATGCAATGTGCCAAGTGCAAAATATGTATCTACAATTAAAATTGTCTCCACCTGTTACAATGCACGGGTATTTTGCTAGTATATGATTATTATACAAAGGTTCCTCGATTACTTATCCGGACTAAGGGTGTTTCAAACTCTCATCTACCATTGCTGCTTGGTCCGATTTGGGAAAACTCAAAAGAAGTTCTTAGTCTGTTCGATTACATGAGAATACCAGTCTGGTTGTTCCAAGCCAAAGCTATAGGGTGATATATGGGACTCGTGGGACAAAAGGTGCTTCGAGGAAAAAAAAGTCAAATGTATTGAATAAAGACCATTCGCAACCACAACATAAGTTCTCTCCGACGGATGTAATTAAACCAGGAACATCCATGAACAAACAAACATTAAAACCTGGACAACCGAAGAAAAAGTAAATTAAGCATAGTTGATTACTTCAGGCAAGGGTTGCCACAACATTCCTCATTGCCCGTACCACCATACATGGCGGAAGTAAGCCCATCCTGAGAATTGTAGATGAGGACACCATAGCACGCACGGCTGAATTCGCCGGACACCTTTCTGGCCTTCTCCCATGTGTCATCGGAATGCCGCAGCTGCATCGCGTCGACGAACGCGCACTTTCCCCAACCATCCGTGATGTAGGCGCCGCTCCCCATTTGGGACGTTGTGAACCTCTCCCCTGGGTGCCTGTTGCACACCTCGCCGCCCATGTATGACCTTGATGAGCCGTTGTTGAATGTTGGGAATAGCTCTTTTGGCCAGTAACCCAGTGGGGTGTCTCCTCCAAACACCACCCACCAGTTGTTGGTTAAACTGTCCTGTGAATATGTATATATATGTATGTTGTATAACAATCATGGTGAGATGATATTGCTCTGAGTTTTTTTTTTTGCTAGATTAAATTGTTACTCCCTCTGTCCCAAAATATAACAAGTTTTAGAAAAGTCAAATTCAAACATTTTAAACTTTGACTATTAACAGCGAAAAACTCGGAATGAACGATTACATAAAAACAATGCTATCAAATTTATCATTAAACAAGCTATTATAATATATACAACTCTTTTAATTTGAAATAGTATATTTTTATAAATATTGTTGGTCAAAGAATCATCTCGAAGACCATGAAGAGTAAAAAATTGCTTAGGACGGGGGCAATACCAAACATAGAGCTTGCTATATAAATCTATTTAATTTTCTAAAGTTTTTCCCTATCAAAAACTAGTAGTATGGCTGGATAGAGTTTTTGCAACGAAACAAAGACATATATATCCCCCTCTGTCCGAATGAAAATAATTAAACTGTGTATGAGTCGCGTTACCCTGTAAATACTCAGATGAACCTCGAATTGATCACCCCCAACCTGTGACAAAGGGGTCAGCACTGCCCCAAATGCAATTTCGTTCGTAGTTTGGACGAAACCGGAGCATTCTAGGTTGAAGCAGTCAACACCACTCGGTGGATCCTGCAAATGTATATCATGATTCATTCGAAATAATTTCCACAAAAAAATAACAAATCAAAAATTCTACTGCATTTCAATAATTAATACTAAGTAAATTATATTCCCTGGTTACATCACTTAATGAGCTTGCGGTTTCTGTATTAATTAGCATGCGTTACAATATTCCATTTTTGCTTTTGCTGCTGCTATATATGCTCGCGTGGATGTATGGAACTACGAATGTATACATGCTATATAGTATAACAGATGAGGCCAGAGTAGGACTGATTAATTACCACTGTCCGGATGAACAATCTTGTTTGACCATCATCCCCATATAAAGTAGGGGATACCTGAAACATATAAAGACTTAATTGATTAGTTTTCAGTACTAAGTTCTCTTTTAAAGTTCGACTTTCGAACAGAATTAACTAATCATGTACTACTACAGTTTGTAAACCTAATTCGTGAGGTAGTTCATTAATGCTGGTAAAAAAATTAGTGCAGTAATTAACTATGTAATCACTTGCATGAGTATACGGAGGCCAGTCTCCATGGGTTTCATCGGTATTTGAGGAGATGTCAAATCAGCAAAACTGATGCTGATGATGTGGTAAAGGGATTAAGAGAGAGACTATATACGTTTTATCGTCGTGAAACTTGTTTGGTGTTGTTTCTAAACGTATGAAACTCTATTGAAACACCATTAAGAAACTCAATTAGGTCAATTATGTGCTAATATTTATACTTAATTTATATGAAACTGTGAGATGAAATTATGCATTGAGAAAGACTATTTTATTCACCAACCTAAATCTTTTAGTACTATTGGTACCGTGTAATGAGAATATGTATTGAGACTGGCCTTACCATCCACCCAAACTGCAGTCGCGAGCCTTTTCCATTGCTTACGACAACACCACTCGCGCTCCACTCGTTGGGCTCTACTTTTATGCCCCACACATCTACGTACCCTCTCGTGCCATATGATTTTTGAAGTGTTTCGAGTCCTGCATACTGAAGAATCGAAAGTACATCAAAACGAGCAAGTACAGTAAATTAAGCGAGTTTGTAGTAATTTAGGGCCGGACATGCTTAATTAACACTGAACCGATGACCAATATTAATTGTATATATCAAAGAAAAGGAGTACTTCATACATCGATATAACAACTGTTTGTTGGTATCGGTGTTGGTTGCGTGGCATCAGTCTCGATCCGAGAGTGTTGTGTGGCCCTTCTGACTGCTATTGTTCCATCAGGACATTTCCCATTCTTTCGCCATGGCTGTCGAACCGCTTTCCCTCTCGTGGAGGATGACATATTTCCCGGTGCCACCTAGCAAATTAACCCAGAAATTGTTAATCATAGTGGAAATTAAGTTACAGCAGAGATATAATGCTTGTCGCTATGGCAAATTGTATAAAACCAAGTGAAATATAACACGAAGAATTCAAATCCAACATAAAAAAAATACAGGTATATATAGTACCCCAATTATCTTGTGGTTTTTAAGGCGAGGGTGATTGAAGGCCGGCTGTTGATAAATATTGATGCAGTCGATAACATCACCGTTTTCGGCCTAACACACAATTTGAGCAGGCGTTACTTGTATGCTTATTCAGAAAGAATGAACGATGCTTATTGCAAAACTAAAGAGAAAAAAATCGGACATAACCTTTATTGACTTGACTGCTCGTGGAGCTGGTTCTGCAACCTCGATTAGAAACAACATCCATACGAATAGGCCAGTCGTAATCCATGACATCGCCTTCATCATATCTCTCTCTGAATATATCACCAGTAAATGGTACTGTAAGTAGTGTAGTTATGCTTACACAAGCTCAGCAAGAAACGTCAGTGAGTGTGGGGGTATATATAAGTAGAGTTCAACGATGATTACACGCGAAGAGTGTGTTAAACTCGATCGACACCAAGCGTGTGTTGAAATGACAATCTATAACATATATGTGATAATGTCAAAGGACCTATTCTTTACAAGAAAGTTTCAAGAGTGTGAAGAAGTTCCATCAGGGAAAAAAAACAATATTTTTTTCTGGTGGCCTTAGGAAAAAGGAGCGAATAATTTTTGTGATGCCCGTTCTTTCTCAGGTTTTGCATGCAACATACTAACAAACTTCACGTTATAAGATTAGCCTAGGATTACGTGCGAATTGTTTAGATCGGTTGTTAGCTAGAACTGCTAGCTAAAATAAAACTATAGGTCAGGGCAGGCAGTTTCCTGGCATCTGCAGGCCCCACCCCATGTTTATGCCACTACTAGAGAAACGATCTTTGACCGGACATCTGTAGTCCCGAATAAGATTAAACCGGGACCAAATATGATCTTTGGTCCTGGTTTGAAACCTGACAGGCGGTGTCAGGACTCGAGGGACATCTTTGGCCCAGGTTGGTAACACCAACTGGCAACCGGGACTAAAGATCATCTTAGACCCCGATTCAAAACGTGTCAGACGGTGTCAGGGGGCAGGGGTGTTACGAACCGGTGCTAAAATATCTGCCACGTAGATTGAGACGAAGAACACATATGTTCTTTAATTTTCTCTTTTCGATCTGGAATTAAAATTTTCAATTGGTATTTCTCCCTCGTAATAACTCGAAATTTGATGGTTCTTTTTTTTGATTTTTTTCTGAAATCATGATCTTTCATTTAATTACATTATTTTTTGTTAATTGTCATTGGATCTTTATCATATAGCTTGTTTTCTTTCACCTAATATAAATAGACAAATTATTGCATAATAATTACTAATTTCAGTTCAAATTCTCTATTATTATGTTAAAAATAAATTTGAAATACATACAAGTTTAAACATATGATCTTTATCATATTTCTTATTTTTATTTTATTTTATTATACCATTATGAAGTAACACACAAAAATAATTATCTTATATATATCAATATATTTTTCATATGTAATGGGCTATATATAGGTTGTCCTGTAAAAGCTTCAAGAATTTTGGAGCTAATTTACTATTTTCTATATATTAATTAAATTTCTACGTGGTTATCGAAATTAATTCAAAATTGAACTACATGTACATCGAGTAAGATGCCAAAAATTTTAGAAAAATATATTTAGGCTCATATGCTCCATTGTATAGCTCATGTTCCAGATAAAGATGGAAAATTAAATTATCTTCTAGGGACAATTCAAATTTCTATCTCCAAATTAACACATAGTAATTAAAATAATATATAAATTTGGTCAAAAAATTATGAAAATTGACAGGACAACATATTTTTGGTCCATAAGTTTGCCATAAAAAATTCAAATGATTTTAATAAAGTGAGATCATACATGGTTCACAAATTGACACATGTGTGATATAGTTTCCCGTATCTCAACACAAATGTTTCTATTTATGAACAATCTATATTCCCACTTTATTATAATCATGTAAGTTTTTTTGGCAAACTTATGGAGCAAAAATATATTGTCAAGCCAATTTGTACAATTTTTCGATTAAATATAGATATTATTATAATTATTATGTGGTAATTTATATACAAAAGTTTCAATTGTCCTTAGAAGATAATTTATTTTTTCATATATCTCCAAGACATAGGCTAAAATGGAACACATGAGCCTAAATATATTTTTCTGAATTTTTTGGCATCTTACTTGTTGCACACGTTTGCACACGTAGTTCAATTTTGAATTAACTTCGATAACCACGTAGAAATTCAAATAACATATAGAAAATAGTACATTAGCTCAAAAATTATTGAAACTTTTACAAGACAACCTATACATATTCCATTACATATGAAAAATATATTGGTGTATATAAGATAATTATTTTTATGTGTCACTTCACAATGATACAATAAAATAAAAAAGAAAAAAAAACAAAGTGGACTAAAAATCTATTTCGATAACCACCGGAAATTTTAGTCCCGGTCAGGGACATCAACCCGGACTAAAAATATATTTTCAAGTCCCGGTTTATCTTCCAAACCGGAACTAGAAATCTCCCTCCGTCCTTATTTAATGTCCGCGTGAGCTCTCCTTCCTTATGTCCTTTCTTCTCCCTCCTATTATTCCCTTGACTCTCTCTCTCCCTCTCTCTCTGGCGCCTGGCAGCGGCCGTCGGTCCGGCGCCGGTGGCCTCAACCTCCCATCCGCCAGATCCGGCGGGAGGGGAGGTGTCGACGACCGGGTGGCCGCGCCGGCGGCCCCTACGCCATAACACGGGAGGGGAGGACGGGCGGCGGATTTCCCATATCCACGCGGCGCGGCGGCGGAGGCCTGCCCAGTCCTGTGCGGCGTGGCGGGGCGGCGCGCATGGCCTGGGCCGGCCCAGATCTACGCGGCGTGGCGGGGCGGCGGCGTGGCAGAAGGCCCGAGCGGAGCAGCGGCCCCCACAACAGGGAAGAAGTCGCGGCCGAAGGCGGTGGCGCACAGCCTGCCGGCGCCAGGCTATTTTTTTTAATGTTTTGTAATGTGGATGATTTTGTTGTGTATTATGGATGAATTTGTTGTGTATTGTGGATAATTTGTGGGAATTTTGTTGTGCATTGTTGATGATTTGTGGAAATTTTGTTGTGCACAAATATAATTTGTGGATGATTATGTGGAAATAAATATTAATAGGGTATATGGGGCCTACCAGAACAATAAAAAAAGAAATCTGGATTTTGGCCTACCCCATTTTTAGTCCCGGTTGGTAACACCAACCGGGACCAAAAATGAATTTTTATTCCCGGTTATTTAACCGGGGCTAAAGATACCCATCTTTAGTCCCGGATTCGTACCCCGGTTGCAAAACACTTTCTCCAGTAGTGTGCGCATGTGTAGGCCCATTATTGATAGGCCGATCGAGTGAAGTATATAGAGATTTGGGCCAACATTTGCCGATACCAAATCTATAGGAATAAGTCTACTTGAGGTCCCTTAACTTGATACCGAGTTACAAAATCGTCCCTAAACTCCAATATCGGAAATGTTGGACCCCTAACCTATAAAAACCATTTATTTAAGCTCCCCAGGCAGTATGGATGGCTGGTATCGCTGATGTGGCATTATGGGACCCAAATCCCCCCTCTCTCTCTTGGCCTCCCCTATCTCCTCTCTCTTCCTATCCCCTCTGCATCGACGTCCGCCAAAGCATCCGTCCTCTCCCATAGTCCCATGCCGTCCACAATGGCCCCGACTTCCGTTGACATTGGAGCAGTAGTTCGCGGCAGTGGCGCTGCCGCCGAGAGGTACTGCCATTCGTCGAGTCGGTGCGGTGGCGGCGGTGGCTCCAAGCTCCGTGAGGCAAGGTGATGACACGGGTGAGGTGCGAGCGCGTGGAGACGACACCGACTAGGACGGCAGGCACGGAGCAACGGCGCAGTGCAGGTGCTTGTTCGTTCTTGCGCCTGACTCTCTGATTTGATTTGTTCATTGATTGATTTGCGTCTGATGTCCAGTTTGTTCAGTGCAGGAGGGAGGCGAAGGGGGAGTTCGCTAGCCAGCAGTTGTGACGTGGAGGCCGAGATCAGCCACGTCGAGGAAGACGTACGTACGAAGAGGAGGCAACGGCGGCGGGGTGTTGTCATCAGCGATTTCAGACTTGCCGGAACCGCTGCTGCTGCACATCCGATCCTGAGCTTCCTGACGGACGCGAGGTCTCGACACCGGGGTCCCCTCAAATACTCACACCGATGACGACTCATCAACGGCTTGCTATTGTGGCAGCAGAAGAGGCAGTGGTGACTGCGGTCTGCGGCATGCTCTCGCAGCGATAGAGGTGGAGTACGTAGCCCATGCTCGCCGGTGTGTTGGATCCTAACGGACAATGACGGCGTGTAGCTATGGCGGTTTCGACTAACTCCGACGACGATTAGGTTTTCGGTGATGGGGGTGGGTTAGGAGGGGAGTCATTGGGTGAGGAAGAGGTGTGGAGTTTTGCCAATATTAGAGGGTTTGGCCATGGACGGTCACCAGACCGGTGGGCTGCGGGATGAGGCGGCGAGTAGGGGTTGGCAAATCAACTCTAGCAATGCAAGCCATCCCTGTGGTGAAGAGGTTATTTATGTCGCTATTTAGTGCTAATGTGTGCATGAAAGCAGTGTTTTCGTGTCCACTGACATTATAATTCAATTACTCTTTCCCCGCAGAAAAAGTCAACTCTTAAAAAAAGTCAATCATGAACAACGGCATATATAACCCAAATATATAAACTATTTATATTATCTAAATATAAAAATAAGTTACTCCCTACTCTTCTAGTGCATTGTGCTTTGAGCTTTAAAATTGGCAATGATGCATGATCATCTATTCCCATGGTTAAATTACTCTATTGTACAACATCATCAAAATATTCGTCAAGACAAATGTATAGGTATGTATGTCTTATACTCCCTCTGTTCCACGTGTAAAAGGTTTTAGCCATTTTATCGTTTGTACAAATCCATTAACATACATATAAATCTAAACGAAAGTTTTATGGTCTATCGTATCGTACTTCGAGGTACCAATACGATAGAGAATTTCGCTAACTCGATGTTTTAGCTGCTGCTAAATTATTCCAAATTAGCGGCTATTTCCAGTTAATGGCAGCTATTAGTGATTCATAAATCATAGAGCTAAAATTGAAATATCCTACATGCTTTCCTCCCTAATTTCTTTTTCCGGCTAGTTATAGCCCGAGGTTTAAAACCTTGAGAACACTATATATAGGTCTGTTCTAATCACTTTTTTGGACAGGAACCATGGGCCATCAGCAACCGAGCGGGCCTGTGCACAATGCCACAATGGGTCATTGCCAAATCGAGCATATGCTACAAGTCCATCACGCCATCTCCATCTACCAACAAGTTTTTTCATGTGACCTAACAAGTAGTTACATACAAATTCATAAAATTCAATAGAAACATTATGATGATCCAAACCACTACAGAATCATGCAAACCTTGGCTACCAACAGCCTTTTATTCTCTCTACATATATAGACAAGCCTATTACTCCTACTTGGCCACCCATCTGCATTTCTCCCCTTACAAACTTTCAAACTTTCACTCTGAATTACACACTTAAGCCTTAGGAGAGTACTCTCCCCGTGACACCTATGGAGCACCGCTTCCTCCTCCTCATCGCCGCCGGCCTCCTCCTGGCCACCGTCACCGCCGGCGATCAGCTGCCGCCTCGCCGCACCGCGATGGCGGCCACGATCGCGGCGTCGTGCGACCCCCTCTGCATAGGTACATACACTTGCTGCTTTCCCTTAACTCATCACCAAAATGAGTACCAAAAAAACTTGTGCTAGTACCATCTCTGAATTAATCCCCCTTACTCACTGCATTAATTAATTTATGCTTGTGTTGTGTGTATTTGCTTCTGTATGCAGCCGGAGCAGGTGCGACTCCGGCGACAAGCATGGCGGCGGCGACGACGGCAGCGGTGGCGGCCGCCGGCAATGTGTCTGCTGCGATTCCCCCTCCTTATCAGCTCGGCCACGTGCCGACTTTCCCGGCGCCGCCTGACCATCGACCCGCCGACAACACGCCGCCGCCGCCTGACCATCGACCCCCCGACAACACGCCGCCGCCGCCGCCGCCGCCGCCGCCAAGATCGCTCGTCGGCGCCACCAGGCCCACCACTGCCGTCGCCGCCGCCGCCGCCGTCTTCTCCGCCGCGCTACTCGTCGTCGCGGCGAGCTAGAGATATATATAGCTCAGTTGGCTATAGCTAGCTCTAGCTTTGGTCCTCATTTGATTCCGTCCTTGAGGAATTGAGGATCGACTTAGCTTGATTTATCAGCATTGTGTTTGCATGCACGAGTTCGGGTGTTCGTTCTTATTAGCTGCGTTGCACTTTTGTTGAGGTGCAGCGGATTGTGTTAGTTGTTGTGCGTCTTCTGTCTGCGTAGCTTTTGGTTTACTTCGTTCTTTCTTCTATGTGTAATGTGGTTGGTTTAGTGATTGTTATCAGTTAATGAATGCATGCATGGTATCTTTCAGATTATATTTCTGTGTTGGTTTTGTTAAAGTTAAATTCCAAGTTGGTTGAGTTAATTTTGAGCCAAATAACAGGACATGATTTCAATTAATTAGATCTACTGTCGATCGATTGCATGGTCGATACTCGATAGTCATTCATGGCCCAGGCCAGGATCGGGATCTCAGACTCTCAGTACGTCATAGCCGAATGAGATCCTCTGACATAGAGTCAGACGGACGTTGTCAGTCACTGCCATGTAGGTCCCACTGCCCAGGAGCCCACATGTCAATGAGCACGTCAGGGTCTGCTTCCAGTCACAGCTTATGCAGGAAACAAACAAGCCGTTCATATCTGTACACTTGAAGAATCAGGAGAATCCTCGACGTATGGTTAGTTTCAATATTTTTCAAACATGCAAATGAGAAACAAATTGAGAAGCAGAATGCCTGCTTTGCCGTGCAATAAGTTGTGAGCTACTTAACCAAATAAGTATCCGGTTCCCCAGCAGGCTCAAATTTCTGAACATGAGATTTTGACTGTGTATTACTCTCTGCATTGCTCGTTGAGACACGAGGTGCAGCAGAGCAGAGGTGGTTAGATGCTGAACAATCAAGCAGCAATGCAAAAAAAAAAAATGAACGAATCCAGCTGCAAATTAATTAATCGCTTTCCACACCAACGGCCCAACCTGCGTGACTGTAAGGTGATGATCATGCACCTTGGTTCTCTAACGTCTTGATCAACCATAAACCATGCATAAACAGTGAGTCCTTGACAAGCTAGGTGATGAGGGGAAAAAAGGTCAAATTAAAGTGAAATAGATTGGAATAAAAATGAAGAAGGGAAAAAGGTCAAAAGTGAAATAGAAGTGAATAGGTATATGAGCTGAAGGGGTCAAATATTGTGAAATATTGGTAAGAAGTAAAAAACAAGGGAATCCAATCTGAAATTCACTCTCTAATTAAATAGCATGTACGATATCATAAGAATATTATTCATAATATACTATTCATAATAGAGGAAACATTTTCATCATTAAGAATCTCTTGGAGTGAAAAAAAAACTTAAAAAAGGGCAAATATCTCGTGCATTTCATGGATGTGGAACTCTACAACAGCAGGGTGGGAGATTTGTACTATATATGTGTGCAATCTTAACCTAGTTGCAAGCAACTTTTGAATTAGGCCTAACCATATTCTTAGCGGCCCAACCAACCATCAAAAAGATCGATCTGTCTGAGAGCCCTTCAACCCAATTATAGTCTGCCAATTTAAGTGGGCCACAGAAATAATACTCCCTCAAGTTACATAGACCATGTTTAGTTCCAAAAAAATTGGCTAAAAATATCACATCAATATTTAGACACACATTTGAAGTATTAAATATAGACTAATAAAAAATAAATTACTTATTTCGTTTTTGGCATGCAGGGGTATTTTCGAGAGAGCAAACCGCACATGTCATCAACTACAAACTCTCGAGAGGACCCAAACACGGGGACCAAACTAAACACTTCCACATACGTAATAACCGTCGAATTAGGAACAACAGCCAAGTCACGAAATGTAGAAATAGATAGCGGGACATCTCTATCTTGGGTATTTTGTGGGTGCGATGGCTGTCCCGGTGGCGCCCACACATTCATTCCTTCGAGGTCTAGCACGTTTGCTAAGGTTTTACGTGGCTCCTCCTTGTGCCTAATCGGAGGTAGTGATCCCAATTGCGATGATGAAGATGAACATCCAGATTGCCCTTATTACAAACGGATCCTACTCCTCAGGCCATCTCTTCCAAGACACAACTTCTCTAATTCGTTGATTGAATATCTACAATTTCTCCTTTGGCTGCAACGACAAATTCCATGCTAGCCAAAATGATGATGAGGTGGATGGGGTCCTTGGGTTAGGTGCTGGTCCAATGTCTATCGTAAAACAAAGCTCCATAGAATTTACAGATTTTCATACTGCTTACCGCCTGATATGAGCGAGAATGGATGGAAAACTATTTTGTTGGTTTCATAGGAATATCTGTCAATGGCTAAACCAGGCCTAAGTTGGCAAAACTGTGTTGAGGGAATGGGCCTAAAAGGAAAAGAGACAAACGACCAATCCCATTCCTCCATGAGTCCACGCTCAACCAGCACTGCACGTCTTCTTTTTCTTAAAAAAAAAACCTCACCCTGCACGTCTTTTCTGGCCCCAAAACAAAACAACCCTCCCTTCCACTTCCAGCCAGTTGACCACACCATTCAACGCTCCACGTGTCCCTCCTGCCCTTCACCAGACGGTGGTCCCCACCCCACACACAAACATTTCGCTGGCCCACAAGTAATCCAGAGTAGTAGCCCGGTTAGCCCTTTTGTCGCTTCAAACCGTCGAGAGCCCACGCCACGTCGCGGGTTCACTTCTCCGCTTCTTTTCTTTCTTTCTCCACACGGCTCGCGAGTTCCTCCTCCTCGCGTCTCGGTCTCTCGTCTTCCCTCTCGATTTGGCTGCGGCGGCGCATCGAGGAGGAAAGAAAGGCGCAGGCAAAACCCTAGGGCGGACGCGGATCCCTCTCTAGCCTTCCAGAAGCTTCCGGAAGGGGCGGAGAGATGCAGGGCGCCAACATGCTCCTGGACGAGCCCGTCCGCCTCACCTCCGTCCTCACCCCCGTCAAGCCCGTAAGCGCGCTCTCCTTTCCCCTCCGTTTTATTTCCCCGTTCATCATCGATCTAGGGCTTGATGCGATTTGCTGCTGCGGGGAATGGCGGCGGGTAGAGGGTTCGAGTCCCCCTTCTTCGTCTCGGGGTGGTGGGTACTGAATCGGGTGTTTGTTTTGTTGGTTCGGTGTTCGATCTGATTTCGTGTGCGGATCATCGAGATTTGAGATACATTTCGCCAAAATGCGCGCTGGATTGGGGGGTTTAATGTTACGTGCGGTTACTTTTAATCGCACGATTTAGTTAAAATAATGCTGTATATGTTTCTCATGTGCAAATGATTTGTAGTTGGGGGGATTAAGTGCGTGGATGGATTGATGTAATGTAGTTTGGCGATTTTGACATGTAGCGCTGGAATTGATTTTGAGCATGATGGATGTCACCTTTACGCGTTTTCCTGTGTACTGCAGAAAGTATTCCCATCACTCACCAAGATTGTTGGGACCCTTGGGCCCAAGTCGCACTCTGTTGAGGTTATTCAAGAATGTCTCACTGCAGGAATGGCAGGTTGGCCTCAATTAATTGCAAGGACCAAGGGACCTGCTCTTGTTTCCCTTTCCTTTTGTTACGAAAAATGACGATGATGATGATGATCTCTGTATGTTTTGTTTTGCAGTCGCACGGTTTGATTTCTCATGGATGGATGCTACATATCATCAGGAGACCCTTAACAATCTGAGGAAAGCTGCGCGGAATGTCAATAAGCTGTGCCCTGTAAGTTGACACCATCGCAGGAATCTTTTGATGCAAAACCTTGATATGCTTGGGCAGAAAGAAAGTTGGGCTATTCTAAAATGTGTCTATTTGATCCTCTGTGTTACTTTATCAATCATTGTTTTTTTACTTACTGTTGATTTGGTGGCACGTTTACAGTTCAATAGTTTACTACTTCAAAACTATTTCAATCATTCAATGTGATATGTATTCTGTTATTTAAGTTTTAGTTTCAATAGTTCACATCAAACTACTTTTGTATTATTATCTGTGAACTCTTTTTTCTCTTCTTATGGGCATGCGTAAATGCTTGGATATGTAAACATTGCCTTTTCTGTATTTACTAGCCACTATACCTATGGTCTTTCTTGAGATGCCTTTATATCCTCTGTTCCTATTTAATTAATTCTTCTCAAATGTTTTATGCTGTTGCGTACAAAAGCTGCATAAAGTGCTTCCTGGCATAGCTCTATTCTTTGAGATATGTCTATAAAAGATTCCATTTCTTAGCTCCATATGGATATCATTCAAATATATTTACCTTGAACTTTTGAATAATGATTTGTCATAAAAAAATTAAATTTGGCCAAATTTCTTTGTTTGAGATGTATATTTTACTACTCAATGCATGTAGAGATTTATGTTGCTTATATTCATGCTAAATATCCCCCGCAAAAAAAAATATTCATGCTAAATAACTCATTAGATTTTATAAACTAATGTCCCCTGAAACGGCGTACTGAAGACTTTCTAATCCCATTGACGATCTTGCATCATGCACTAATTTTTAAATGATCATAATTTACAAATCCACATGTATAAAAGTTCATGCCTTTAAATTTTTTATTTATTTTTGGTTGGCTTTATGGCTCTGTGTGATGTGATTGTACTTGTATGTGATCATTTTTTATTTCTATTTTGTCTTTTAATATTGGAGCTAAGAGGCATGTCCTATCAACTTATCAGTAATTTTAATACATTATAGGTAATGCTGGATACACTGGGCCCAGAAATTCAGGTTCACAATTCAACTGGGGAACCAATTGAGTTGAAAGCTGGAAATCATGTCACTATAACACCAGATCTTTCTAAAGCGCCCTCTTCTGAAATCTTGCCAGTTAAGTTTGGTGATCTAGCAAAAGTAAGTGAGCAATATGGGAAAATTAAGATGTGAAGTATAACATCTGTTTATACTTGTCATCTTGCAACATTTATCATATGATTTTCTATTGATGAGTTTTTTTTGTGACCTTGTGACTTCAGCAATGATACTGGCATTAAAATTATTTTCCTGGATCCTTGTGCTAGAATTGAATTTTGTTTTGTTTTGTTTTGCCTTTTCATGGTTACTTTATTTTCTTCTGCTTAGAAACCTTTATTCTTAAAATATTGCATAGTGAATTGTTCCTTTGTGTAAATACAGGTTGTGAAGAAGGGTGATACTCTTTTTATCGGTCAATATCTGTTCACTGGAAGTGAAACAACATCTTCTTGGCTTGAGGTGTGCAAAAATTTGTATTTCTTCAGTTCATGCCACTTTTCAGGACACCTCCTGTCTCCTGATGTGTTGTAATGTACAGGTTGTTGAAACTTCTGGTGAAAATGTTGAATGTCTCGTGACCAATACGGCTTCACTTGCAGGCCACATGTTCACTTTGCATGTTTCGAAAGCCCATGTCAGTTTACCAACTTTGAGTGATTATGATAAAGAGGTAAAGTGGACGCTGTGCTTATTATTAATATTGCAGAAAATATTTTTGAAAATTTTGGTTTGTTGCATGTGGCTGTGATATTCTTTTGTCTAGAAATTGTTTGTTGTGAATGTAAGCAGGATTTCTTAAAGAATGCATTGTTTCCTTTGTTTTTTATTTTTTTATTTTTTGCTTACCAATTTCGACCAGTGAAAGCTATGGCTTGTTCAGAAAGAGTAGTACGTTGATCATGCCATTAGAGTGAAAATATTGCAAATATCAAATAATTTGGCTCTGTCATAATGCATTCTGGCATGCAATTCCATAGCCCTTTATGCCCAGCCTTTTAAATGTTTGACAATGAATATACTCAGGAATATATATATATAGTCATTGAAGTGACATAGATTGATCAGTAGATTTGTCACTGAAATAACTTCTGTAGTTCCAAGTTATTAGTGGCTTAATAGGTTGCTAAAATTAAGAAATTTTAAGGGTCAATTGAGTGTAGTACAGACCCAATTGACCATGTTAACATCCAAAATAGTTAAAAGAGTTTCTTTCAATATTATTTGTCTGTACATTCCCAAAATTATTCTGAGTACAATTTACTTGCAACAGGTCATTTCAACTTGGGGATTATGTAACAGTGTTGACATTATATCACTTTCCCATACCCGCTCTGCTGATGATGTCAGGGAGGTGAGTTTTCTTTCCTGATTGTGCCACTCTTGCACTTGAATTCATTCAGTTGATCATCTGTCTGCTTCTTGATTTCTTTATATTGTCAATTTATTTCTTTATCAAGTGTTTTGTTATGTTATGGTGTCCACACACAAAAGATCAATTTACAAGAAGCTTTTGATGCAAATTGTCAGCCAATTGAACTGTTGGACTTAATGAATGGTCTTCTCTATGTTTATACATCCTGAACATTGATAACAATCTATCGCACACCTACATCACAGTTAATTTTATGGGCATATTATCAAACTGTCACAAGAAATATTGCAAAGGAAGAATAATAATATCATAATGTTATTTATGTCCTCAGGTTTTGCCTGTTATTCCTTATACATGGTCTTACTGGTTCTACCTGTAGTTATGACCGCTTATTTACCTAGCATCATGAGCTATATGTGTGTTTGATCTAAACATCGGATATCTTGGTATATATGATAAATTTGTGCGACTCTGCTGATCCTTGCAAATATTTGTTATTCAGCTTAGATCTTTTTTGCAATCTCATGACCTTCCGGATACACTGATATATGCCAAGGTTGAAAATACTGAGGTATTTACCATGCTTCTCTGAAAATACTATTGCCAGTTTATTTCACTTCCTATATTACAATTAACTGCATTGCATATTTCTTTCTAGGGTTTGGATCATTTTGATGAAATTCTCCAGGAAGCTGATGGCATCATTCTTTCACGGGGAGACCTCGGAATTGACCTTCCACCAGAAGATGTAAATTAAATATTTTTTCTCAAATTCCCTATCAGGCAATGTTATCATTTATCAAGAGCATGCTGTTGGAGATGTCTATATTCATTTTATTCATGATGCCTTGTCAGTAGTATAGTTAATTCACATAGAAACACAGTTACAAGAATAACTTTATTATTCTGGGCAAAAACTTACCATCAATTGCTTATCAATTTACTGTTGTAGGATTTATCTTTTTTGGGATAGGCTGCAGATGCATCTGAATCTGAAGATTTTAGTGCACCAAGTGTTGTTCTGTCGGCATAATTTTGACAGATATCATGATTTCATGCCTTTCTTCATTTCATAACCTGTCACTCTTGCCCCTTCAGGTTTTCATATCCCAAAAAACAGCTATTAAGAAGTGCAATCTTGCTGGCAAACCTGTGATCATCACTAGAGTTGTGGACAGCATGATTGATAATCTACGCCCAACACGTGCAGAGGCGACTGATGTTGCAAATGCTGTCCTTGATGGTCTGTAAACCTGTAATATATTACAACTACTGGACAAATCTGTTATCTATTCTTATGCTGCTCAAATGGCAGGAACTGATGGTATTTTGCTTGGTGCGGAGACACTTCGAGGCCCTTATCCAGTTGATGCAGTGAGTACTGTGGGGAGAATATGTGCAGAAGTATGTTTTCTTTCTTTCCATCATTATTAAACAGATCCATTGATGTTTTTGACTGATCAATGGTAAATGGTTATAGGCTGAGGCAGTGTTTAACCAGTTGGTCCACTTCAAGAAAATAGTGAGGCATGTTGGTGATCCAATGCCCCACGAAGAATCTGTGGCATCTTCGGCGGTAAACACTCATAATTCATTTGGAACAGATGCAACTTTTCCTATCTACGATATATGGTGACAATCCATTTTTCACCCATAGGTTCGCACTGCAATGAAAGTAAAAGCTGCTGCAATTGTTGTGTTCACTTTCTCAGGAAGAGCTGCTAGGTATTCTACGATTAAATCCTTTCAAGCCTCTATCATTCAAATGATATCTATTAATTGACGTCATGCATCCTGTTGCAGGTTAGTCGCTAAATACAAGCCACCAATGCCGGTGTTGGCAGTCGTCTTCCCACGTGAGGGCTCTGATCCAACAAAGTGGCGTTCTTATGGTACAACACAGGTAAGTAACATGTATATCTACCATATTTGTCTGGGTTTCATTATCTTTTGTTCATCGTAGAATAGAATATGCAAACTTATTTGATCAATTCTACATCACTTTCAGGCAAGGCAATGCTTTGCAGTAAGAGGTGTCTATCCTTTGATGGGGAGTACTGAGGAGGTATATATTCAGTTGTTGCTAGTACTAGAAACAACTTCATTTTCTACTCTTTTGCAATGCCAAGCTTGTGGTAGCTCACGATGACATTGTTTCTGTAGTTTGCAAAAATAATAGCTGTGCTCCTCCCCCACTTAATTACAATATTGCATTTTTTTAAAATTCGAACCATTCTTAATATGTGTATGCATGAACTCTACTTATAACAGGCTGAAACTGGTGGCCTCACCAGGGAAGAGTATGGGATAAAGCTTGCACAGAACTATGGTCGCTCGGTTGGCATGCTAAAGCCTTTTGATAGGTTGATCATTTTCCAGAAGATTGGTGATTCTTCAGTCGTCAAGATCATCGAGTGTGACAGTTTTTGAAAGATTTTGACACCCCATATCCCTGCAACAAGTCAACAGTTCCAACTACAGATTAGGGATTACTACTTTTGCCTTTTCTTTCTTGTTATTTAACCTGACATTGATGACTAGGGAAGGGAGAACAGCATATCCAGATTGCCCTGTTAGGCAATTCACCCGTTTTAGATTCATACTCGCTGTTGCAATAATCCATTCATGATTTCCCCATTCCCATGGACACACTGCAAGTAACAACCCAATTTTGTGGGCAAAACTACAAGGATGCCAAGACATCTTGTTACCCAAATGATTCCTACCTTGCAGTACTTAATCTGCATTACATGATGCTATATACACATGAACTTGTTCTTGCTGAAATCTGACAAGTATAAAGTACTCGTACATATATATACCTGAACTTGTTCTTCCTGGCATAAGCAAGTCGAGCAGTAAATCCAGTTAGTACTGCTCCTTGAAGAAGACAACATAGATGAGACAGAACACACAGAAGATGATGATGCCGATATCAATGGTGAGAGCCGTCATTGCCTGGTCACTGAGCTCCATGTTCCTGCCTCCTAGCCGGTCGACCATGTCGGGCACGGACTGGTAGCTGTTGATGTCCTGCTCGTAGGGGTCCTCGAGGCGAGACCGCAGCTGCTGCAGCCGCCGGCTCTCGGCCTCCTGCGCCAGCGTCCAGTCGTAGAATCGCCGTGTCTCTTCTTTGCTCAGCACGTTGTACGCCTCACGCAGACGGATGAATTTTTCGGAGGCTGCTTTGAGGGGGAGAGAGGTTGTGTCTGGGTGGTACTCCTTTGAGAGGCGACGGTAGGCTGCCTTGATCTCCTCTATGTCTGCCTTCGGCTCCACCCCCAGGAACCTGGATTGATTTTTGGAGGTTTTGATCAGAATTGAAGTTCGTTTTGGAATTTGTTCAGTAAGGAGGGGAACAAGGAGATTAGTTTTGGTTGGAATTTGTTGAAAATTCAAGGCTGTTTGGAAATTTGTTTAGTTTGGAAGGGAAACTTAAGGAACGTGCATTGGATAGAACACTCTATGAAAACGGTCAGAAATGGTAGCATCTTAACGAAAACAATTTGGTAGATTAGTAATTTGACTGTACCTACCAGTTTAACTATTTAGTGGCGACATCAAAATGATGGTAAGAGAAACGAGACAAGTCTGCTTCTACATACTATGGCGTTTGGTCTGTAAAGGAATTTCCACCTGAATCACATTACCAGGCTGGAAGTGTGACTCAGACAGGTGAATATTTCATAGGCTCCTATCATTTCGCTGTTACTTATTTTCCACAGCAAAAATTTAAATCTTTTAACCTTAATTTTATAGTTGATTTTGAGGGTTTTTTCAATGTAATCCTTTTTTTAAATCTTAGAATTTAAATTATAAATAATACATATGTAAAAGTTTTATCTATAAATTATCTTTTATTGCTTCGTTTTATATGCCAATTGCTTATTTAAAAACAAAACGATCACAGACATACTGATTGAATTTGCTCAAAATTCAAGCCCATTCTGAAATTTGTTCAATAACGAAAAGAAACCTATAACAAAGCATGCATTAACTGGAGGAGGAGGCAAAGCACTCAACTGGTAGTGTGACTCGGAGGGGTTGTTGATGAGGTCAGCGAACCTCCCACCAAACGGCTCCTTCTTCTTCCGCCCGCCGTCGCCGCCGCCGCCGTCCTTGTTCGCGTTCCCTCCTACCCACCCTTCTTCGGGGTCCGACCAGTGGATCCTCGTGTCCACCGTCTTCTTCTTCCCCTGAGCCGACGCAGACGCCGACGCCGACGACGGCTGCTCGTTCACCGGCGCGCCGCCGCCCGCCGCGGCGACGACGACGACGAACGTCCTCGCGCGCCGGCGGTGGCGGTGGAGGAGTGACGTGAAGGGGGCGGATGCCGTAGACGCCGCCGCCGCCATGTGACGAAACACGAGTGTATGCGCGGTGTTGTACATGTGGAGGCGTGTGGAGCCGCGGGAAGACGGATGTGGTGGTGAGGAGACGATGAGGTGGGCCCTACAGTGGGACCCACCTGCCAGCTTGGACATTCATGGGCCCACGCACGCTTACTTGCCTGTGATTATACTAGCTTCAAGTGATGAAAATCATTTCTGTTTATTAACTTTTTTACATCATAGCAATGGAATTTTTTTCAGATCATAGCAATTAAGCAATGGAAATGAGTGAAGGACTAATTGTACAAGAGAGATGGATCCCTGACTTAAAGTTAGAGGAACTCTGTCACTCAAATATGAGCCCACATGTGAATTAGAGGATTTTGTTTGGTTTGAGTAAGATTGATGTGAAACATTTGAGGACTTTTGGTGATTTTTTTTAGCTTCAATTCCTTCCAGTCGATAGTCAGGAAACTTTATTATGCCTGCCACGTAAAAGTAGAAAAATAAACTTGTGTTGAGTAAATTGTTTTTTTTTTTGCACGCCACAACGAGAAGGCTCAGCCACATGTTCTTTATGGCTTCTTGCCGTTTTGGAAATGGATGGATTGCTTACGTAGAAGTACATTATTGGTTCGTAGCAGCCTGATAAATAAATGGGATAAAATGCTTACATTTGCTGATTGGCTCGTAGCCGGATAAATGGCAGTGAAATTACGAAAAGAAAATGGAGATGCGGGGGATCGAACCCCGTGCCTCTCGCATGCAAAGCGAGCGCTCTACCATTTGAGCTACATCCCCGGATGGTTAGAGTTTTCTAAATGCTTTCTAAAATCTCTATAGTTAGATCTCAAACACCGCCTTACTCAGCATGCTTAGGGAATCTATAACATGAAAAACGAATAATCAATCTTATTATGTATGTTTGCTACATGTATATATATATATACCTACTGCTTACCAAAATACAAGCTCAGGAACTTCCGCTATACAATCCCTATAAAATATAGACCTGTCGAAAATATAAGAACTGCATGTGGTAGGTTTTGTTATCCAATGTGATACATAGAAAAAAATAGAGAAATAAATTGTGCACAGCAAAGAGGAAAATTTTATCTATCTGTCTATTTTAGTGTAGGTTAACTTGAGGAAGAAGGGGGAAGAAGGGTTCCTGCAAGTCTTGACTGTGCTGCTCTAACTGTTAGCCAGAGGATCAGCGATCTGATAGGATGGAATCGCTCCAAGAAAGCATAAAACCGCGTGCGACAGACGGTAAATCTGTAGAGAACAGTAAGTTAAATGCATATGGACGAAAGAGCAAGAGAGGTTCCCAACTAATGACAAGTTAAAGTGTATAGAGAGGTCGACTGACTTACCTTGGATAACCTCCAAAGAAACTGATGATATAACAAGCTGAAAAAGAGTGAAATGAGTCTTTCCTGGGTACTTGTCTACTTGTCCAACTAGCATGGATATCAAACAAATGTTGAGTGCCTCTACATGCAACTGAAGAGTCCTCCGTGAAAACCATAATGAGCTCTGTCTCTCCTCCTGATCCCAACATCAACTAGGAACACCCACGCTACATCTTTTATTGTGTCAGTGAGATCTAATTTCTTCAACATCTGTAGACTTGTCACAGTTTGCCTGGGAGTACACGAGCAGAAGTCAGAACACTTCTAGAAAGAAGATTGAGCATTATACAACAAAAGTTCCAATACTCAAGAGCTATTCTTTTTTAGTGGGGATTGCCACTCGTCTTGGACACGTTTTCCTTGGCAAGAACCATAAGGTTTTGTAGTCATTTCCATCGGAACACCATCTTTGAACAATGCCTTCATAGGCAAGAAAATGTGATGACATAACTGATAACTGTTTTTTTTTATCAAAAAAAAGGCCATGGCGGAAACTACCAACTGGCCATAGCTTTGCCACAGTACTAAGGCCGCGTTTACTTCTCAAATTTGGGACTTCAAAGTTGTCACATCAATATTTGTATACATATTTGAAGTATTAAACGTAGACTAATAACAAAATAAATTATATATTCGGACTGTACACTGCGAGACGAATTTTTTGAGCCTAATTAATCTGTCATTAGCACATGTTGGCTACTGTAGCACTTATCGATAATCATGACGTAATTAGGCTCAAAAGATTCATCTCGTCGTTTACAACCCGAATATGTAGTTTGTTTCGTTATTGGTCTACGTTTAATACTTCAAATATGTGTCCAAATATTGATGTGATATTTTTGGCCAAAATTATTATGGGAACTAAACGCAGCCTAAGAGGATTTTCAATGGTTACCTGTATGAGTCGTTCACGGAGAGCAGGGTTTGGATCTGTCAAGAGACGCTTTGCTAAATACGGATATGCAACCTAGACATGAAAACAACACAGTGAAGGGTGCATGTAAACAAATGAATATAATGTTTTTCTTTTATTCTCTTCGAGAGCTGAAAAGAATAGCGCATAACATACCTTAAGAAACTTAGGGGCTGTTCAGATCATTGTCATTTCAAATCATTCCATTATTTGGCAAGTTAACAAATATTAGCTTCATTTGGTTTGCTACCAAATTTTGATAATGTCCACAAAATTTTGACAAGATTCTAGAAACTTCTCCTCACAAAAGTTTGCCAATATTTGGTAAGGTGACAAACTAAACATTATCTTCACATTTTCAACTTGCCAAAAATTTGGCATTGCTAAAATTTGGCTTAACCAACAAACGGTAAGGTTGAATTTGGCAACAAACTGAACATGCCCTTAAAATCAGGCTGCAGAGTGAAGCAAATGCCTTTTTGTGTCAACAGAGAATGAATAACCAAAGAAAACCTATCTGGGATGATGCGGATGGGGGTAAATTGTACACAAGCTGATTAAGCTTCCCTCTAATTTTGGTTATCGTTTTTTTAGATAATGGAAGCTTTATTGACCCAGTAAATTCCATCGAGATGATATAATTGTTTTGAGAACACTTCCGGCCTCTGCATAACTAGGATGCACATAGCCAAAAAAACACATACCAAAGGTGAAATCAAAAGGATTACAAGAAAAATTAATGACTATCAATCCTAAGACTAGACCACCAGCCATGCCTCTGGATAGAAAAACTCCTTGACCACCCTCTTCAATTGTTGACATGTCACATCTATCATATAAGCCTCGCAGCTGCTCGATCGGGAGTACTCCTATATTACAAATAGAAGAAACACACACATACGGGCGGTTCTGATCGATCGATCAATGGCTGATGAGACGAAGGCTAACACCATGACCGATGGTGATGACAATGATAAAAAGGAGGAGAGGAAGGAGGTGTGCATCTTGGTCCACGACTCGCGAGACACCGATGGATCCATCGCAGAATTACAAGACGTGCCGATGACCTCGACAACAGCAACTTACATTATTACCATGGAGGCTAGTTCAGAGCCGGATCTTGAGATTGGGATAGTAGCGGCCGAGACCCCCAACGTGGTGAAGTGGCCGGAAGAGATAGGCCCCAATCCTCCCTGCTGCTTCCACTTCTTCGGCTCGCTTGTCATTCTAGCCATCGTGTACCTACCCTTCTTTTTGGCCGTCACAGGAATTTCGACGGTGGATAAGCTAGAGTTGCTCGGGGTTTTCTGGCCCATCTGTTTCGTGTTGTGGATATTTCTCTTCTTGTGCGCCAACCGTCAGTACGGTGACTCATGACGACTATCACAACGTACGTACGCCATCGCGTCGCGTGCTTACAGGCATAGTCAAGGAAACCCAGCGATGGATCCATGCATGCATGACAGATGATGAAAACTGCCTACCTACAAAATCGTTTGTAATGTGTTTGTACATATATATAATTGACTCCTTTTACATATATATGCATTAATTGTCAATTATGCAGTAAGATATATATTTCTTCGATAATTCATTCGTGTGTGAATTTGGTTCCCTCTTTTATGAACTCACTCATATTGCCATAGTCATTACCAAGCTCTTTAGTTATTTACTGGCAATACGCAGGTTGTCCTTAATTCTCGTTAAGCCACACCATCTACAAATATATATAACAAAAAAGGACGAGTTTTTTAAACTAAGAAGAAACTTTGTTCCTGTTTTTATATTAATAAGAAAAAAATAACCCAATTTAGTTCGAAAACCATACAAAATTACGGTTAATTATAGAAAAATAGACTAAAGCTCACCAACATACTACCCAAACCCTCATAGCAAGTAGCAACAACATCACAGCGGAGCATGACGTAGAGCATCGTTGCTGAATTTAGTTGGTGGCTTAGTATGGCGGTCCATACTTTTTTTTATTGAGTGGATACAACAATTCAGTTTTATGTTTAGTTGGCGGGATAACATGGTATTTGGTAAATCTATTTTTTTTTTTTTGGTTGGAGAGAGTAGGGTAGATGAGAAGTTGTTCTCCTTTTAGATGGTGAGAATACTCCCATAAAATTTATATACAAATCCAAAATTGTCTAATTTAAAACCATAAAAACATTAAATTGGGTATCAATTTACATAGAAAAAAAGAAAAAAAGTAAAAAAAATCCTTCCGATGCTAGGATTGTCGCCATCGCTCTCCACCTGCCGCATGGCTCACCGCCGTCCCCCTCCACCCAATGCCGTTGTGCTTGCTGGCTCGTCAATAATTCAATCATATGTCAATTTGGTTCCCTTTTTTATGAATTCACTCATATTGCCATAATCATTAGATTCATTACCAAGCTCTTGAATTACTTACTAGCAATGCAAGTTGCATTGTCCTTCACTCTGGTTCAGCCACAGCATCTACAAATATATATAACAAAAAAGGATGAGTTTTTCTAAATTGAGAAGGAACTTTGTCCTGTTTTTATATTAAAAAGAAAAAAATTAACCCCGTTTAGTTTGAAAACCATACAAAATTACGGTTAATTAAAGAAAAACAGACTAAAACCCACTACATAGACTACCCAAGCCCTCCTAGCCAGTAGCAACAACACCATAGCAGAGCATGACGCAGAGTATCATTGCTGCACTTGCCGCAAAAATAACACAAGTGCTCCAACATTGCAAGGCACACATCATCGTTGCCGAATTTGCCACCGAACAACACATCAACACAGCAGCTCTGACTTCACAGCAGATGCAATGCCATTGCCAAAGACAACTAAAGCAAAAGGAGAGAATAAAGCTATAAATACATCTAACATGTGTCTCTACGCGCGGGTGCATATGTATTGGCTAGCTTATAGTTATGAAGTTACTGCGCCTCAAAAAAAAAGTTATGAAGTTACTGTATATGCAAAAACTTCATTTTATGAGTGTATTCAGTTGGTGGCTTAGGTGGAATATGGCGGTCCATATTTTTTTATTGAATGGATACAACAGTTCAATTTTATGTTTAGTTGGCAGGGTAACATTGATTTTGACAATCTATTTTTTTGTTTGGTTGTAGGGAGTAGGGTAGATGAGGTGTTGTCACTTCTCATTTTAGAAGGTGAGAATACTCCCATCAAATTCATATACAAATCCCAAATTGTCTAATTTAAAACCATAAAACACTAAATTGGGTATAAATTTGCATAGAAAAAAGAAAAAGAAAAATCGTTCTGATGCTAGGCTCGCCGCCGTCCCCCACAACCCAATGTTGTTGTGCTAGCTGGCTCGTCTCCGTGCTCATCGCCCGCACCAAGGAATCCAAGCCGTTGAGCCGTGTTGCCCGGATCGGTGTCATTGTGCCTTGTCGCAGCTGTCACTACCTCACTCGCGTCGCTGGTCATCACCTTGCTGGTCACCTCCGTCGTTGTGCGGAGAAGAAGGCAGGGGGTGATGCATGAACCTCACGCATCCTTGCCCGCTCGGGTGGCTACGTCCGGGCGAAATCGTCCGGAGCAACTCATCTGGTATGAGAGGGGTATATTTCCGCTGCTCCATCCCACCTCGTCCCCTAACACTAAACATCCACCAAAATCGAGGCACCATCTTTCATCCACCCAAAACCCCGCGTCCAGACACAACCTAAACTTTTCTTCCAACCCGATAGTTACTTATTATATGCCTACCACGTAAAAGTAGAAAAACAAACTTGTGTGTGTTGAGTAAATTGTTTTTTGCACGCCACAAGGAGTAGGCTCAGCCACATGTTCTTTTTGGCTTCTTGCCTTTTTTGGAAATGGATGGAAATGGTTTACGTTCATTGGCTCGTAGCCGCATAAATGGCAACGAAGCCTTGAATATCCTCACTAAATTACCGAGAAATTCATTCAATTAAACAAATGTCATAGAAGCCTTGAATATCCTCACTCTAAAACAGACAGAAATTCAATTCGAAAGAAAAAAAAAAAAAAAGGGGTAAAAAGCCAATTGAGCTTTGGAGATTGGAAGATCGAAACGCCTCTCACATGAAAACGAGCGCTCTACCTTTTGAAATACATCCTCGATATGTACAGCTTCTTCTTAACACTTTGTTACTGTATATGTAATTTTCCCTATATTATAACCCCCACAACCTGAATCAACACGCTTAGGCCACACTAGAGAAACTATAACATGCAAAACATATATCTGATCTTATTATATATGCTTGCTTGATGTATACATATGCCTACTGTACTCTATAATACAAGCTCATTCTATATACAAGTTCCTCTTCCGCTACACAAAATATACAGAGCTGCCGAAAATATAAAAAGAACTGCAGTGCAGATGGCAGGTTTTGCTGTACAATGATACATAGAAAAGAATAGTAAAATAAAATAAATTGTGTACAGCAAAGAGGAAATTTTTGTCTATCTATTTTAGTATAGGTTAACTTGAGGAAGAATGGTTCCTGCAAGTCGTGACTGTACTCTGCTGCCCTAACTGTTAGCTGAGGATCAGTATTGGCGATCTGACAGGATGGAATCGCTCCAAGAAAGCATAAAATCGCGTGCAACAGATGGTAAATCTGCACAGAACAGTAAGTTAAATGCATATGGATGAAAGAACGAGTGGTTTCCAGCTAAGGACATGTTGAAGTGTATATAGAGGTCGACTGACTTACCTTGGATAACCTCGAGAGCAACTGATGGTATATCAATTTGATCTTCGACCAGTCTGTATACATCAACAAGCTGAAAAAGAGCGAAATGAGTTTAAGTCATCCGATTGAAAATCATCTTCTACCTTTCCTCGGTACGCCCAACTAGCATGGATATCGAACAATTTATGTTGAGTACCTCTTCTACATGCAACTTAGAGTCCTCCGTGAAAGCCATAATGAGCTGTCTCCTGATCCCAGCGTCAATAAGGAACATCCGTGCTCCATCTTTTATTGTGTCAGTGAGATCTAATTTCTTCAATGTTTGTCGACTTGTCACAGTTTGCCTGGGAGTACACAAGATCAGAAGTCAGAACACTTCTAGAAAGAAGATTAAGACCATTATACAACAAAAGTTCCAATACTCACAAGCTATTCTTTTTCAGTGCAGGATTGCTGCTCATCTTGGATACGTTTTCCTTGGCAAGAACTATAAGGTTTTCTAGTCGTTTCCATTGGAACACACCATCTTTGAATAATACCTTCATAGGAAAGGAAATGTGATGACACAAGTGATTTTTTTAAAAAAAAAGTCATATGACGGAAACTAACAATTGACCATAGCTTTGCAGCAGTGCTAAGAAGGCTTTCAATGGTTACCTGTATTAGTCGTTCACGGAGAGCAGGGTTCGGATCTGTCAAGAGACGCTTTGCTACATATGGATATGCAACCTATAGATATGAAAACAGCACCGTGAAGGGTGCAAGTTAACAAATTAATATACTCATTTTCTTTTCTTTTCTTGAGAGCCAAAAAGAATAGCACATGTCATACCTCAAGAAACTTAAAATCAGGCTGCAGAGTGAAGCAAATGCCTTCTTGTGTCAACAGAGAACGAATAACCAAAGAAAACCTTTCTGGGATGCGGATGGGGTAATTGTACACAAGCTGATTAAACTTTCCTGCAATTTTGGTTATGATTATACATTACAAAATGTATTGGAGAAAAAAATATACATTAGAAAACGAAGTACATCTGAACATTCAAAATGCAGTCTTATCCTAAGCATTCATAAGTAACAGAAGAAAAATAATCAAGAAAACCTTCTAACAGGAGTGGGCACCACAAGGAATGCCTTCAAAATAATATCCATGAATCATGATCAGTAATTTCCAATTTCAGCAGTAAAATAACTTGACCACACATTTAAAAGATATGCTAATATAGAGCATGAAGGAAAAAGCAAGCACACATCCAGTTTTCAGTAAACTGTAAACTTTGAAGAACCTTACCAGTCACACTCCGGAAATTGAAGTCTGCCAAGCCTTTCCCAGCTGAGTTTTGCCAAATGGCTTCCAGAGCTGGGACAATTGGGGATACATCTGTTCCACTAGCAAGAAAGCCAAGCCTTGTGAAGTCATTTGCCATTTCAGCATAGTCTTCATTTACAGCATGAACAACGGCATCAATAAGGATTTGTTTGTTTTGCTGCACAGAGGAAAACAATAGCTTAACCTGTTCAGTTTCTGTTTCTTACTACAGAGTTGAATATTCTTCTTACAAAGAAACAATTATCAGTAAGCATGAATCAGATATCATTGACCATATTGAATATTAACAGAAAAGGCAAAAAATATTAATCCGATTGACTGGAAATGCAAAGATGAACCACTGCTAAAATGAAACATTACATACCTGACTTAGGACAGCCACATTGCCAAAGTCAACATAAGCAATACGACCATCACGCATCGCAAAGATATTTCCAGGATGTGGATCCCCATGGAAAAGGCCAAATTCAAGCAATTGGCGCAATGCTGCACTCACTCCAACTGTGAGAAAGCCCTCCACATCAATACCTGCTTCTTTTATAGCCTGAAATGATAAACTTGTGGATTAAAAAATACAACAAAATTTACAATAAACTATTTCACCTTTCATAAACAAAAAGGGATATGATTAGCTACAAAACCTGTGGGTCAGTGCATCTGATTCCATCTATCCATTCCATTACTAAAACACGAGAACCTGAATATTGCTTATATACTTGAGGGATCTTGACAGTTGGATCATCTTTGAAATTTTCGAAGAAGTCCTCGATGTTTGTAGCTTCCTAAAGCATTGTAGGGAAATGAAAAATAAGTCAACATTTTATCCAATGTCAAAATAAGACTTTGTACTGTCTTCTCATCGAAAGAAAGTGGACGCCATTATGTTGCGAACACTTAAAAGATTGTGATACCTACTTGCAGAGATCCATTAGCTATTCATTACATCGAAACATGATAACACCAATAAAATGCCATGAAACAAAAACTTACAAGAGTGTAATCAAGTTCCTCCAAAAGTTTTTCGCCAAATTCATCCACAATAAGCTCTGCATTGCATCCTAGTTTTTGAAGGCTAATCCCATTCAAAAAGGAAGCAAGGGTGCGAAACAGGAAAAGATCTCGATATATAATGGGTTCAATTCCTGGCCTCTGAACCTATTATTTTGAATAACAATGGTCAAGCCGTAAGCACAACAATATATGGCATATTATGTGTGAATACAAGAACAGATTTTTTTTTAGAAAGATACAAGAACAGAAATTAAATAGTCATGTACTAATAGTGCAAGGCACCACTGGTCTAGGCAGCAGCTGGACATTCTAATGAAGTATGTATAAACATTTAGGTCATTGTTTGCAACTGATAAGGTGTAAAATGGAAGCGAATTTCATTAGGGTGAGATAACACATTTCACATTTGTGCTCATCCATGGGAGAGATAGAGGACCATGGTTAAAAAAATGATGCATCTAATTTTAGAGCTTTCAGAGCATTTCAAATCACAAAATAAGTGAAGTAATACTAAGTAGTAACCCAATAAAGGAAAATGAAGCAAATGTGCACCTTAATAGCAACATCCTCGCCAGTTTCTCTAAGTGTGGCACGGTAAACTTGGCCCAAACTCGCAGCTGCTATTGTCTGTGATGAGATTCTGCTGAACAATCTCTCTAATGGCTGTCCAAGTTCCTCCTCAATTATGGAAAAAGCTACCTATCAAGTCCATAAATAAGCAAAGTTAATCATCCTGATGCCTATGTAATCTTCCATAAACATTTACTTGGAATTTCTACGGTAATCATGTACCTGGTTAGGAAATGAAGGAACATCATCTTGCAAGATGCAGAGTTCATTCATATAATCCTCTCGAATTATATCAGGCCTGTTGGCTAAAACCTAATAAAAACAACAGGACCAAACACATTAAGGACTGTATTATACAGAGATAGCAGCAGACAACTTTGAGGTGCTATCATCCTGTGAGATTTATCGATTTAGCAGGGAGAAAAGAATATAACCTGTCCTGCTTTTATGAATGACGGGCCCAAATCACACAGAAGATTGCGGAGCTGGCGGGCACGGAATGGAACAATCTCTTCATCACGCCCAACCAAGCAGTCATACATTAGAGCTGACCAGTAAAGGCCAAGTTTCCAAATAATCTCCACTCCTCGACTAGCGAGGGACAGAACGGAGCCTCTTGATCCCAAGACTTTATTTCTGACCTAGCAATTTGAAAATTGTCATATTTACAACAGCTTTCAGAAAACAAATAATGTAAATATAACCATTTGAAGTGTTCAATACCATCTCTGGAGTGTACTTCCGGAAAGGGATACAGACACCACGTTCTATATCAAGTTGCTCCATTGCACTGCTGGGTTTGTCACTGGATATGTTCCTAACAACTGCGCCGTTAGTTCGCGTGGTCAACTTCTTGGAAGAAGGAAGAGCACCAGCCGATGCAGCATTCATGACATAAAAGGATGACTGCCTTCTCCTTTGAGAAACCCTGGAACATGAACTTGCATATCCATGGTGTCGCAGTCGACGGTCATATGTTGATATATGAGACCACTGCGCTGAACCTGATACAGAAGCTGTGCAGAGCTCCATGCTCAAGTGGCTGTATCTTTATCTGCACAACATAACAAGCAACATCATTGCACTTGAAATCTTCAATCTTTAGCTAGAAAACACCACTACAGCTCAATATCTCCTAAAATTCTGATTACTGTTGATAACTCCCTTCCCTGAGCTCTCTACTTTTTCCACATGACCTGCCCATAATTCCCCAATTCCCAATTCACATCCCCGGACGGCCGGACCTAATTTTGTTCAGAACAAATCAAAATAAACAGCAAACAGTTCTTGGGGGCACTGCGACGCACGCCGCAGTCCCCGTGGTTGATACCGGCGCCCGTCTCGATCCCCCGACGCGCGCGGCGGCCACAGCGTCGCCCCCGCCCTCCGGCTCCTCCGGCGACGGTGCTGCAGCGGGGACTACACAAGAATCGACGAGTCGGGGAGCTGGATTGGGAAAAAAAAAAAACTCACCTTTGCAACGACTTCTTGGCCGGAATTGGGGATTCAGGAGCTCCTCTCGGAGCGAGGCCAACCAGTGGAGCACTGATCTGTGCCGCTGCCGCCTCAGTTGTACCGGGAAAAGCGCAATTTTTTTGTGGTGGCGAAGAGAGAGTACAGTAGTACACACGTAGCAAGGGATGGGGGCAACTAGCAAGTCAAGAGAGAGAAGCAGGCAAGAGAAGCTAACTAATGGTGGCCATCCAATGAGAGTAGGGCCACATCACGCACCAAAAAAATTGGAAATTTTGCTATCCACAGGTACTGGTAGTGTTGGGGCCTATGGGCAACTGGAGGGGCGAAATGGAGAAAAAAACAGACGGACCAAAACTGATATCTTCCGTCATAAATTCGGTAACATTTTATACTAATCAAAGCAGATACCATATTACAATGCCCCCGTGTTGAGTGATGTTAGAGGATCACCTTTCCATCCCATAAAATCATCATGCTATTGGCCCTATAGCATCGACCGACCGCTGGCCTGCCGCATTACTGAATTCCCAGCTCGTTGGTCACGCCGAACTCCTCCTTCATAGCTCGGCGCCGCCGCCAGCCACCAGCACCACCCGTATGCACAAATCTGACACCCGCTCATCCACCTACAGGGAGAGCAGCCATGATGAGTCGACGACACCCGCTCATCCACCACTCCGGAGACCAAAGACCTCCGCCCTCACCTCCGGCGGATCCCCAAACCACCGTGGGTGGTGGCCCATGAGAGAGAGAAGCAGAAAAAGAGCTAATAGTGGCCATCCATTCGGAAAATTAATTAAATGCTACTCTAACCATAGTCAGAAAAGGTACTCAATCATACTGGATAAAAATTTGCTATACAGACATATGAAGCTTGTGGTTTTTACTTTAAGACACCCTTAAACATGTCTTTATTATAAGACATATATTTTAATTTGCTAACGGATACTAGATGAAATGTTTTATCGTTGTTAGTTAAGGTAGAGAGAGAAAATATAAGAGCAGGATTTTATCATTTTCCTATATAGGAGCAAGATTTTATGACCATATGTGCATCTACGCCAACATGGACGCGGTGACACGTGTCTCTGTAGATTAGAGAGAAAGCATCTTTTACGTAATTAAAACTCGATAAAAAAAGTTAATATTCAGATTATAATTTCGAAATATAGTTTCAAAAAATATAATTTTAAAAAATATAATGTTCAGATTATAAATTGAAAAAATATAATGTTCAGATTATAATTAAAAATATATAATTTCAAAAAATATAATGTTCAATTTAGCCCGATTTTTGTGTAAATCTATTGTGTGAAACTTCATGTAAATGTGTCTGGAGGGAGTACATCTGAATCGCTCCCCAATTGTTGTCGAGGGTCAGATGGGGAAAATGGTCTCCTGATTTTTTTTCAATGACAATCAGATTCGATCTATATACATTTGAGAAAAATTAATCAGTGCAAAAATGTCATTTTTCATATGTTTTTCTTCCTACTTCAACTAAAAATGATAAAGTATATTACCCAGTAAGCATTAACAAATTACCAGCTTTTTATGATGTCCAATAGCAAAGAGGCGTTTTAAGGATGTCTTGTAACAACCGTAAAATTTGAATACCCTATGGCAAATTTTGTTTAAGCAGTATTTATATTCTTTGTGACTACTTTATCATCATAAGTGCTTTTAGCATGATATATTCTTTTTTATATTTGCACTGACGAATGGTCAAACATTATAAGCAAAAAGTCAAATATCTTATATTATGAAACAGAGGTAATAATTTTTTTTCTTGTGGTCCAGGTTGCCGAGGATTCTAACAAAATAAAATAATATTATGATGTAATATAAATATCTATTTTTTAAAATTTTAATTAAATTATTTTGAAACCATTTAAATAGGCATTGTTCTACTTTGGTTGTTTGATTATGCACCAAACACCAAAATCCCATTAATATAATTTTTATATCGAGATATAAATAGGAAAATATTGTAGCTTTTGAAAAGTCAAGAACATATGCCCTTTAATTAATCCATCCTTAATTTCATGATCATTACCTCATGCTCCTCAGCGACTACTGGGAAAATAAATATCGATATTTTCGTACTTTCCACAATTTCAATATTGTATACTTCTTGCATGTCATGTATACAGGTACTAGACATTAGAACCAAAATAGACATTAGGCTATCTTGATGGTATAATTGAACACATTTATTCACAAATGTTTCAAAGCATAGGAGTAGCTCATTCATGACTCAATACCTATGTATTTTTTATGTTAATTATTTCATCTTTTCCATAAAAATGGATCCAAATCATAAACAAATTATAATGTAACATTATAAAGGATTGATAGCAATCGAAGTTCATGGCCACCTCTCTAGAATTTAAACAAGATCCTCTTACTGTCCATCAAACAAACTATAAATCCTCACTTTTCTTGGTGCTTCTAATAAAAATACAAATCCAAGAAATTCTAACGGGGAAAACAAAAGATCTAGCAGTCATTTTTCATAAGTCGGTAGCTTTCATTTTTGCATAAATCATTAATAGACCCATTTACGTGGTTATATACCTAGTGACTTCCTTTATAGAAACTTTATTGATTTTTTTCCATTTTTTTCCTATGGAACTCTACTAGCGGCGTGAACTTTAAGTCTGATGCCTTACGGTGATTATTTTTAAAATTTGATCGTGTTCCATCATCCATCCTTTTAATTCATTGTAATCTTTAGCAAACTAATGGGCCGAAGAAACATGATCGATCATCCAAGGCTCACAATGGGGCTGTTCCATTTTTTTTTCCCTATGTAACTCCACTAGCTGTGTAAACTTTAAGAGTCCAATGCCTTATGCACCAATTGGCGGTGCCATTATTTTTAAAAATCTGATCACGTTCCCTCATCTATCCTTTTTAATTAATTGTAATCTTTAGCAAACTAATGGGTCAAAGAAACATGATCATCCGAGGATCACAATGGGGTTGTAGCAACTAGCCTATCCTCGGTAGCACTGAAAACAGTGTAGGACCCTAACCCGTATATAGCTTCTAGCATGATGTATCGTTTGGACCCCAAATGGCTAAGTAGTCATTGTGGTAGCGGCGGTTTGTTACCGTTTTGATTTTAAGGAAGGTGAGCAGTCATGAGCACTGATGGCTCTAGCTATATATAGTATTCTGTGTTGACCCTTTTACACAAGTGCAAGTATAATGCTTACCGAGCAAAAAAAAGTGCAAGTATAATGCTATAAGTGAGGTGCTGTGAGATTCTATAAGTTTTTAAGCATGTAAAGAGTAGTGGTAACAGGGACAAAAAAAAAGTTAAGTGTATTACTCCCTCCGTCTCATTATATAAGAACTGTTACTGTTTTTGGAAATAATAAGAATCCAGTAAAATATCCACAATACCCCGTCATTAATATGTGGGGGGACACTTCTCAATTGATAGATGGAATAATAAACAACACATTCCATAATTTAAATCTTTAAAATATAGATATTGGAGCACATGCACGGAAATATACAACTTAACTTGAAAAGATTAATAGATATGTGGGTCACCTATTGATTGTCTGAAAACTAAAAGTTTTTATATTGTGTGACGGGGGGACGGGGGGAGTACTTATGAATTTTTTGGGTCCTTTCAACACAATCATGATCGGCGTTGAAAGCAATTTAAATTTATTATTAATTTAAATTGAATAAAATATTGTGAAAAATAAAAGTCATCCCAATTAAACCTTTACATTTTATGCTAACAAAATTGAAAAAAAAATCAATTAAAATTCATGTATGTGTCCTTAATTTCCTTTATAATCAGTGGACCTAATTAGTTTGTTGGATTTATATCTTAAATGGAAGGGGAAGAATGAAATAAAACCCCACAATTATTAATAGCCACCCATCGACATGCAACTCCTGCATGCATTTTTTTTCATCTCTGATTTTCGGGGATTCTATAATTGACAAAATCATAAGTAATTCTCAAAACAACATATAGGTAAGAGAAATATCAACAGTTTACAAAGTGCTAAATAATAATCCATATAAAAGTCACCCAACATTAAGTTTTGACTTCGCTCTAAAAAACAAGTTTTGACATATTTAAGGTAATAAAATTAATAAAACAACAAATAATATACATGCGAGCCCCCCCTCCCCCCACCACAGTTGTAAATCGGACTTAATCCTTTGCAAAACTACTCCAAACTGGCAAACTCCAGGTCCACACTATCACGTTTGCACATTAATCCACTATACATGCGAGCCCCCAGTTGTAGAAAAAGAAAAGGCTCTAGCGAGCAGACCGCTGGCGAATGCATGCGGCACGTCACCGGACAGCCGCGTGCAACCACACCACCACGTGTGTCCACCGCCGCCTCACACGGTCACACCACACGGCGCCTCCAAACTCCTCGTGTCCGTGCAGTTGGGACAGGCAAAACTTCTTGGATCTTGTGTCTGCCGCTGATACACGCATGCCTCTGACAAAATCTGCACCTAGTAGTAATGTTGTTCTACAGACAGCATCAGTAAAAGCGTACTGTATATATAATGTGGAAGTTAATTACTCCTCCCTCGGCCCATTAATATATGACTTTTTTAACACTAAAATTAGTGTTAAAAACGTTATATATTAAAATACGGAGGGAGTATTACAGTTTTTTCATCTTCTTCGCAGAATCAGCCTGTGGAATTGCATTTTTTTGTCCTATTGCGAAAAGAAATTGTAATGTGCAGAGGGGAAGATAGAGTTCAGAGATTTCAGCTGATAGTTCGGTACTGCGTGCTTAGAGGTTGTTTGGATCAGGGAATTTTTTTTAGTTCGTGTCACATCGGATATTTGTACCTTAATTATGAGTATTAAATATAGACTGATAATAAAACTAATTTCATAAATAAAGGCTAATTCGTGAGACGATTTTTTAAACCTAATTAATCCACGATTAGCAAATATTTACTGTAGCATCACATTCGCTAATCGTGGACTAATTAGGCTCAATAAATTTGTCTCACGAAATAGTCCAAAGTATGGGGTGGGTTTTATTAATAGTCTATATTTAATATTTCTAATTAGTGTCTAAACATCCGATATGACAGGTACTATAAAAAAAAAAGTTGGAGGATCAGACAGGGTCTAACTTACCCCGTTCGCTGAATTGAGTGCCATGCAGAATTATCTGAATCCAAATTGGCACCAAACAAACGGTAATGTTCCATATCAACATACACAAGAATTGAACAGAGAGGAAAGGTAAGATGGTGAGAGATCAGGATGAACGAACATTACCAAATTCCATTTGCAGGAAGGTAAAATTAGGCTGGGAAATTCAGAAGAGAGGTGGCCTGGCATGGTGGATGAGAGCCACTCTGGCTAGCCAAGAAGACCGGCCCATGCAGCCACATTGCACATCCATCACAAGAATTTCTTCAGAAACCCTTAATTTGCCACTGCCATGGCTTTGATGGACTATGGATGAGCCAACAGAAGACAAAAGCATAGGCAAGTCATTCTTGGCTACCAAAGGGAGTAGCCTCTCCATCTCCATGTAAGGCTCCCCTCTTCTTTTCTCTGATCAATCTTCAGATATGGCTCTCCTTGGCTTGGTGTGTGGTGTGTGAAGTGTGTATCATTGCTGAAAGCTTACACCTGCTATTTATAATGTGGACAAGGGTAGGAGTCAGCACAATGGATGGTTTGTCGCATTTCAGTTGAGGGTACCATCACCTTGCCGTTATTCTGTTGGAATAGGCATAAGTTGCATGATGCATGATCTGCAACTGATAGTACATCAATATTGATGGAGGTGGGGATGAGAAAGAATTTCAGAAAAGGCATGAGAAAGAATTATAGCGAAGGCAAGGATACGACGATTTGTTGTAGTTCAATAGAATATTTTTAATGAGAAACAACTTGATATAATACATTGTTCAGACCTTCAGATGAGTCGACTCTCAAAGGCATGAGAAATGTCTATCTAGTTCCCTGAGTGTTCCTAAAAGTTTCTTTCAAGTTCAATATTACAACCTTGAGTTAAACTACCTCAATAGATATGAGAATGGTCGGAATTGATTGAAAATAATATCATTTTTTAATACTCCATATGTCCGGAAATATTAAAACCTTCTGTTTCCCCTATCTAGATTTGTATTACCAACAATTATCAAATCTAGTACTAGGTTGCTATATTTTAAAGGTAAATGAAGTAATATTTGTGAAAATCTTGTTGGTACGGTTGGGAAATTTATATATTTATGAATTTTACTATTTAGTGGCGACTTCAATACTACATAGAAAGAAATTTAAAATATTAAATGAGTAAATTTCGCAAAATTACATATACTTTAAACAAATTATCGCAAAAACTACATATTTAAGATGCTATATAACAAAACTATAGATTTAACACAAATGTTATCACAAAAAAAATATATGTAAGATGGAGTATCACTGAACTACAACTCTAGTAACAACATTAACACAAAATTACAAGTTTTGTACTAGTTCAGTCACAAAACATCAATATTTATAGCTCCAGTATGACAATGGTGCTAGGGACTTATACTCTAAAATCTGTAGTTTTGTTACAACATTAATATTAAATTTATACTTTTGTTACAATTGACTTGAAATATGTAGCTTTGTGTGGAATCTGATGTTAAATTTATAGTTTTGTGACACAGCACCTTAAATATACATGTTTTTTCAATTATTTGGTCAAAAGTCTATAGTTTTGTGAAATGTACTCATATTTAATTTTACAAACGGCAATAGTCGGATATATGCTGTTTTTAAATCATAATTTCCAAAAAGGGTAATGGTATGATCGGGAATTTTTTATACCGTTTCCATCCCTGTTCAGTTTTTATCTGATGGATTATAATCTGAAGCTGAACCAAGCATAGGCAAAAGTCGCCATGGGATGATTGTCTAAGCAGCTGGATGCACATAGGTTCACCGTTTACCTTTAATAACCTACAATTAGTAAGTAAAACCAGTAGCGGTTAGATTATTCGCATGTACAATTTGGTGCCCTTTTATGTTCTTTATGGCAACATTATTCCATTCGAAGGGCATAAATTCTACATGCAGCCACTGAAACGCATCTGCAAGTCACAATTAACCGAAAGGTGGACTTTTGTTCCATCAGCCTTATAGTTGACCTGTGGCCTCCAAATCTTTTGAAATCTCATGCTCAATGCAACTTGAATCTATCTAAATGGATTAAGATGCCCAATGATAAGACAGATCGAAGCATATATGTATAGCCTCCAGAAAGATAAAATCTTTTTCGAATGTCAATAGCATCCAACTAGTCAAATAGTTCAGAATCTCAATAGCATTCAGATATATTGCTTTGCAACATTGTGCGAATGATCTCGGCATTTAAATGACGATGAACGGTTGAATTAAAAACCAAGTAAAACATCACAGCATATATAAAGTGTTAATCATCAATATTTGTGTTCATCCCATTTGTTATAAGATTCACAGTTTTTGGAAACATTGTAGATGCCACAAATTCAATTACGGAGAGAGAGATCGTTATAGGTTGGATACCATTGAAGTAAAGACCGTCGGGAAGACAACCTTGCAACGTTGGCTTGATTGGGATAAGGGGAGATTTCTAGGTTGGGAAAGAGAGACTAATTCTAACTATTCATTACTTGACAAAATGGAGATGCAATCCCTCATTATATAGATGAAGCAACTTAAATATTAAGAAATACAATCTAATCTTATCTCTACCAACTATAAACCATAAACCTATAAGCTACAATACCATGCAAGTAATGTTCATGGGCTTTGCAACTCGATGCCAATGATGCAGCTCAATGCTCTACGGTGAGGATGGGCGTGGTGGCAAGTGGAGTGGTGGTGCCATCACAGGTGTTGGCCATAAATTCCGCCACACGTTGCCCCGACAACAAGGCATCCATCTTGATTAGGTCAGCCATTGATTCCTTATAATCTTGGTGATGGAGGTATTGCTGGTCGACAGAGCAAGGAAGGTCCCTTAAGTGAAACCAGATGCTTCTCCACACACTCAGGTCTAGCTTTTATTTAGGTAAGGGCCTTGGTGATCACCACATCTACGGGCATGAGCGTCGACTTGCCAAATCTACAAGCATGAACATTAACATGGTGGGAGATGGCTTCATACCACAAATGTTTATGGTTTGAATTTTATTGAGGTGAACACTGACGCTGCGTAGGCTTGATTGGGATGAGGAGATTTTTAGATTGGGAAAAGGAGACCAATTCTTATTACTCATAGATGAAGTGATCTTATCTCTCCTTAATCCTTACATAGATGAAGTGATCTTATCTCTACCAACCATAAACCTAGATGCTACAGTACAACATAAGTACTGTTCATGGGCCAATGCCCCTAACATAGACACGCATATGCCAACCATAAAAATTCTAGAACTTGTGGTGTAAATGACAATATGGCTCAAAACACAAAATAATGTCTGCATCCACTCAGACTGTTAATAGTACGCTAACAGCTTGTTCTTAAAACTAGAATATGATGCAAGCATCAAGATATAGTAAAGCAGCGCAGTCGTTTATTGTACAGGTGGGAGTTTCTACATTTCAAGCAGAACAACTATGCCCTCTCGTCCGTGAGTGGAACTCATGTTAAGCTCCTACTGCCTTCCCTGCAAAACAAACCACAAGAAGCATCAATTATGTACCTGCATAAAAGCAAAAACGCACAGGCATAACATGTGTCATAGTTGTACGCATCTTGGGTACAAGCTCTGTGGAACCAATTCTGCACAGAAATTGCAAACAACTTGGTCGTCTCTATATTTCTATCTGTCTTTCTTTTAATGTTGAAATAGCAATTGCAAGCTTGTACTTATTGTTATTGGTACTTACTACACACTGGGTTAATTCATATCCATCAATTCTACAACTACAGGCTCTATTGAAATGATTACTCAAAATTTCATTAAGAAGACTGTCATGGGTTGTATTCAACTATGAGGCCGCAGCATGCCAATTGATTGGTAGTGCATAAATAATGACATAGGAAAACTAAATTGTCTCTTCAAAACAGTAATTATGACAGTAAATAAATCATATACCAAATTCTTTCGTACCTGCCAGCTCTCTTGCCCTTCACTTCGGATAGGATACTGACCAGAACCCTCTTGCCAATTATCTCCTCCATAAGCCGGTTCAGCCCCCTGCCTGGTGTTTCCACCATAACTAGAATTTACAGGACCTCCTTGGTTGCTTCCAGGATAGGTTGGTGGAAATGGTTCCCCATAAGTTCCAGGTGCGGGTGGCTGGCCATAAGTTCCAGGTGCTGAAGGTCCACTAGGCTTATAGCTAGAATTTACACCAGGACCTCCGTGGTTGCTTCCAGGATAAGTTGGTGGACGTGGTTCCCCATAAGTTCCAGGTGCGGGTGGCTGACCATAAGTTCCAGGTGCCGAAGGTCCACTAGGCTTGAAATTGCCTACCTGCCCATGGGAGACGTTCCTGTGCTCTTGTGGGTTGTAGTAACCTTGACCTTGGCCAGCTGGATTTGCTTGCCCTTGGTACTGTGTTGCTCGAGGTTGGTAGCCACCAGATGATCCACTGTAACCTGAACGATCTGTATAATCACTCCTCCCATAATTCTGCTGTGGGGCATAGCCTCTTCCGTCCTGCTGCGAGCCTTGTGGTGGAGGACTGTTCTGGTAATTTCCTTGTGGACGACTGTTCTGGTAATTTCCTTGTGGACGATTGTTCTGGTAATTTCCACGATAGTCACGGTTCCTGTCAGTCCTTGAAGGTTTGCTATAGTGAACAGGAGGTGGTCTCGGAGTGATGACACCATTTTCATATTTGTCTCCTGATGAAACCAATATAACACATACAGAGACAATCAGGGGTTCTATGAAGTCAATAACAATAAAAGCTAGGAAACACAAAAGAAGAATTAAACAAACCTCCATACTCCTTTGTCTCTGGATAAAGATATGAATCAGGTAAAATGAATACAACTCCAGGCAATCCTGATATAGATGATAAACCAGGCAAGTAAGTACTTGCAAGTCTCCTACACTATTGCGAGCAAAAACACATATAGATATAAGTATAGTTCCACTCACCGCGGAATTTTTCTGACATCTCCTCAGTCATTACAGCTTGAAAACCAACATATGTTGTTGTACTAAAAGCATACATCCTCTTCTTAGCCTCCTCATAGCTACAGAATAAACAGGGTTCAGAAAAACAGAAACAAATTGTGTGTTTCAATTTCTTGACTTTTATATATAATAACAGTCAAGGTTAAAAACCATATGTAAGAGCAATGGCTTTATTATAATGGACTGGAGCATTACATGATTATCAATTCCCTATCTAGTTAAGTACTATGACATATATATGCAATGGCTAAGGGCATCATAAACTAAAATAATTTGCATAATGATTAAGACAGGCTCTTTACAAACATTTCAAATGTTTCGGCCCAAAACAGAGTTATGAACAGCACAATTGTTGAAAAAGCAAAATGGATATGCTTTGTCCCTTGAACTGAAAAATCTAGTTGAAAACACAACTGACTTGACATCGCTTGATAACTGAAATTTCTATATAGTACCAAGAAAGGGAAGGTGATTCATGTAGTGAAAATCTCACCATTCAAGTCAGGAAATGACAAACAAGAGAGGATTTAAGATATTTTGACACTATAGACTAATGAGATTTTATAACTCCTCATCAAGCCAACCTAGTATTACATATATCAATCTATTCTTTCATTGAATACAAGCCATATTAGCACCCAAATAAATCATTGGAATGCAACTTTCAGTTAGTATCAAAATCAAATGATAGTTGCACATACTAGTGCTACAATATAATAATAAAAAAGTACAGAATAATTCATAAGAAAAGCACATTTGACATTGCCCACAAACTATAAACATTGGATCTTAAGCACAACAGAATTTTCATGTGTACACCATAGTAAAACCTGTTCTTTCAAAGTATCCAACAAGTCAAACACTGGTAATAAAATTTTCATCCAGATCACCAAAGGAAAATATAACTTTTGGTTGGCACCAAACATATTTGTCCAAAAAATCTGAAGGGAGAATCCCCTCATTCCAGTATTTGATCACATTTCTGGAGCGATTCTATGTAGACAGTACATGATGCACATACACAGGGTAAATTGAAAATTTTCATCAAGTATTTGATCAATTTAGCACATAAGCAGAATAGATTAACAAGCACGGGACACCTGTTAATTTTCGTGCTAGATTTGCCCCTGATTTCACTTGTTTACAAGTCACAAATAAGTGGAACAAGTGGCCAAATAAACCAGTGTAATCCCTTATTAGAATTGCAACAAATGCACATCCACAAATAAGTAACTAAATACTGCAACCAGTCAATGTCCTGATCAGTCCTATTATACAGAGCAAATCAAAACAAAAGCAATTTCACAGTTCAGTATCACATTTCACCCATCCGGATAACAGAGACCATTTTTTTCAACAATCACAAGACACCGATCCCAATTCACATAACAGAGTATTCCTGGACAGGCAATCGAATCAAAAGATAAGATTTGATTTTTTTTTTTGTTTTATACCTTCCAACGACCTTGGAGAGGGTCTGGAGGTAGGTCTCGATCATCTCCTCGCGGGTGGGCTTAGGGTCGCCGAACTCCATGGTGATGAGCCAGTGGTTGTAGTCGCACCCCTCGAAGAGGATCTCGTCGGGGGAGATCTTGTCGTCCATGTCACGCCTGTAGTCCTCCCCCCGCGCCGCGGCCGCCGACGACCGGAACCCGGCGGCGGCGCCGCCCGCGGAGAACCACGGCCGCGGCGAGAGGGGCAGCGGCGACGGCGCGAAGGGGGCGAGGGGGAAGGAGCGGGCGGAGGAGGACGCCGACGCGGCCGGGCGGAGGACAGGGGCGGAGACGGAGGCGGCCGCAAGGGCTCGCCGGAGGCGTAGAGCGAGGGCCATGGCGGGGGCTAGGGTTTCGGCGGCGGGGAGGAGAAGAGGAGGAGGCTTCTTCTGGGGTTTATTGCGGAATGGGGTTTAAGGGTGGGGGGAATGGTATGGTTTTGTTATCGTTGATGAGTCACTTACATGTGGGGCCAATGTGGGCAGGGGTAAGGTTGTCAGCGAGAGTATTTTGTAGGGTTGGGTGTTGTTACAGGTGAGTCCTATGCTTGGGCTCCTATTAGGTGGCTGACAGTGGGGCCTCTATGGCTGGACCGTGTGGTTTGTCGCTGGGCCAGTGCTTTTGGGCAGGAGAGGGACACGACGGGTATGTCTGGTTAAGGAAGGGGTCGGTGTTTGGTCTGAGAGTGAATGGGGTGGCTTGGTTCGTGGAGGGAATACTTCTCTCATAATTGGTTAAGCCATCTGGAAAAAAATTGCCGGACCAAATGAACCCACTTCGACGGAAAGAAACGTCGTGATACGTGTACGCCAGTTGTAGCCGCCTGTTCGCCACGTTCCTCCCACCAAGACGCAACCGCTCCTTTGCGTTCCCTCGCGCTCCTCTAACGCCACCGCTCCTCCGTGCGCTGCCACCGCCATTCCTCCGTGCATTGCCGTCGCCGCTCCTCCACGCGCTTGCTGTTGTCGCTCGCCTGCATCACCGTGATGCAACAGGGCGGTTGGGATGAGGTGCCACTGCTCCGTGCGCCTCCTCCTTCACCATCGTCGGGCTCGTCCATCGTTGTTGCGCGACCTGCCGCTGCCACTCCTTCGTCTACCTCGAGCGGGAACGTAGCAGATCAGCTGGAAGCCACGAGGACATTGATGCTGCACCTAAACCTGTTCAACATGAGCTCGGCCCGAAAAAGCCCGAAAACTGCGATCAGATCATTCTCCTCCTGTTTGTGAATGTTTCCAACTCCCTGCAAAATGTTACTAACAGGTGGCACAAGCATAGCTTGTTGCTCTCAAGTCGTTGATTTGACGTTCCGCGTTGCAAGAAAGTTGTTGTCGGGGAATCTGGGAGCGATCCCCTTCGGCGGGAGGGTCTAAAAGACGTCCCTTGGTTTGTTCGGCCCAGGGACCGGTGGTTGAAGCCTTTCCAGGGGTTCGGGCGGAAGCGGATGGAAGCGAGGAATGTGGTGACGGAGTTCGGGCTGTAAAGAAAGCAACACGCAGGACGATGAGGGGGTTCGGGCTG
>CM002478.1:4907105-4978935 GCA_000325765.3 Leersia perrieri
CGGCAGCGGGCAGTGGGGGAGCAGGCGCGCAGGGCGCAGCTGCGTTGCTGCAGTGCTGCACGGGGCAGCGCCGACGCGGGCGCCACCATGTGAGCCGCGATAGGTCTACAGCGGCTGGTGCCTCGGCGGGCAGCAGTCGGCGGTGGCTATTCATTTCCCTTCCTTAACTATTACGGTTGTTTTGATTCCCCAACCCCAAGACCCCAAGGTCAGTAATTGGAACTCAACATATCTCAATTCTCAAACCTAGCATTATGTTATTCAATTAGATTTTGTTTGAATTCGTAGATGAAGAGGAATAGATCAATAGATCATATTGTGCTTGATCCAAATGTGGTTGTTGCTGATCCTTGGATTTGCACGCAAATCGACCAGTTGTATGTAAACACTAGGGATACTAATAAAATAGAGAATTTTTTAATGGGTCCATGTCAACAATTTGCCAAAAAAAATTGTGAAATCTGAGAAAATTGGAACCGCACGGGGTTCTATAGATGGCGATTTATTTTAAGGTATTGCTATGCATTTGCCGGCAAAAATATTTGGTTTTATCAGCCGAATTTGAAGCCGCCCGATCTATACCGAGATCTGTGCTCGTTTAATCGGGTCCGCAAAGTCTACCGGGCCTAAACCCGTTTCGTTCAATGCAAAACCGTTTTGACCAGTCGCCACTCGCAGTGAAGACAACGAGGATGATTTGGGCTTCGAGGAGTTCTCGGCGGTGACGACGCGGCGGCAAGGCCGCGACTCACGTCGCCTGCTATGTCTTCACAGGCGGCGGCGAAGACGAGCTTTGTTGTTGGTGGCGGCGACGGTCGCAGTGTCTTCTCCTGCGGCGGCAATGACTCATCGGTGGCGGTGACGCGGCGGGGCAACCAAGACCCACGTTGCCCGCGATTTCTTCTCCGGCGGTGGAGCCTTGCTGATCTGGGCTTCTCCTCCATAGGAATCAGAGCTTTGTGCATAGGGGACTCGGTGTGCTTCTTCCAGGAGGTTAGGGGGTCCTCATATTTGTTCAAATGTTCATGGTCAAGTATTGTTATTGCCGATCTAGGTGAGATGTGTTTAGTTCAGTTATCTCCTGTTTTTGCTTCTCCAAATGATAATCTCGAGTAGATACAATTGATGTTTTTTTTTGACATTAGATATGATAATTGTTGATTTGTCCAGATTTTTACATTGTTTTGTTGTACTAATGTCCCTGGAGTAAAAATTGGAAATACCCCTCTAGTAGCAGCAAACAACGGCAAGTAGGATCATCTGAGTAGTTTACTTGCAGTTGCTCTGCTTAACATTCCATCTATTCAGTACTTTCAGCCTTTCAGGTGTTTCTATCAAACTTCATGAGTATGAAAGCAGAAATGATTTAGAGTTTATGACCTGGAATGAATTGGGGCATCGTTTTTGTCAAAAAAAATCGGGGCATCGTTAATTGCAGTCAACTACCAATACACGTAATGCAGATGCAAAGCATTCATCTATTAGGGAAAGAACTAATGGTTTGGAGTATATCTGTGTGAGCATTACTGTCTGGTCTGTGTGCAAGTGGCCAAAGCAGTGTCATTTTTTGATAACGGAAAATGGCCATCTTAGTTGTCCTATTTACTGCCACTTTGCGGTTCAATATCACTAGTACATATGTCTTAGGTTGTCTTTATTTATGCTTCTCTCATGGAACCTCTCAAGCCTTTTAAGAGGAATCATTCAATCTGCTTTGAAAGTTGCAGTCCACATTGAGCTCTTTTATCTTACAACATGTATATTAGTGAAAATGTGAAAGAATTGAAAATAACTGTTATCTTCTGTTCTTTTGAGAATGAGCTCTCATTTTGCACTCCAAAAATTTATTAAAGAATCTTTTGTTGGACTTCACAGATATGGAAGAACAGTTTCTCAAATAGCTTCTATTAAAACTATCTGTCGATCTTTCTGTGTATATTTCCTGCTTGTCAATTGACATCTTATAACTTGGATTCTATGACTTATACACCACTCCATTGAAAACTCTGGTTTGTTATGTTCTGTTATTCATACCGTCATTAGTTTTTCGCTTTATTTGTTTGTTTCAAAATATAATTAAATGGCCACCATATCTGTTGATGTTTAATTGCTCAGTTATCACCTGAAAGTTAAAATTCTTTGGGTCTGTTTTCTTGATGGCATCCTCTATTCAAATTTCCTGTAAGCAATACTGTTAGAAAAATTGAACTCCAAAAAGTGCTGGATTAGCTAAATAAAGCAACATCATAAGTCAGTCATTAGGAGCACCTGAGGTCATAGGTTCGATTTCCCGTGAGAACGAATTTTCTAGGATTTAACGGCTTCGTGCTTTCAGGGGTAAGCGACGTACCCATCGGCAACAAGGCGTCCGTGGTGACTTCGTCAATCTTAAGATTTTGTCGACCCAGTCTTCAGAGATGCTCATAGGGTAGAGTTTACGTGCGCGCGTTCATAGGGTGAGTGTGCGTGCGCTGCGAGTGTCTAAGTTGTACCGTGTAATTTTTTTAAAAAATATCACTTATACTAGAGTTACGTATTTTAATATTTTTCAACTTGAAAAAACTATCAAATCATGTATATTCTGTTTCCATACAATATCCTTTTGGGCATTTCGCTAGTGGCCTAGGCTAAAAAATAGGGTTGCATGCAAACAAGAAATAAACTTGTAAAATATATTAGTTTGGTTTTCTAAAAACAACTTTCGTGTAATTTTTTAAAAAAATACATGTTTAGCAGTTTGGGAAGCGTGCCGATAAAAAAGATAAAATTAGATCTATAGCATCGAAAGTTCTCGTATTTAGTTTTGTAGCATTAAAAGTTCCCGGTTCACTTTAATAGCACTTCCTTCCGTTCCTATCCATAGCACTTCTGTCAATTCCAACATGATTACTGTCAAGTTGGACCAATCCTCACTCAACCACACATGAAAATTTTTATTCTCTCTTCTCTCGGGAGACCCAATGGTGCACGACACGAAGCCGACACTTCCACTTCACTCGTGTCACACCCCGAAAAAACAATTCTAGAACGCTAGTGTATTCTTCCCTCTCTCTAGGATTAGCTAGGGTACACAACTGATAACATAACACACCATTTACAACTCGTTAATATTTACATTTATTACAAAGACATTTAAGAAACCTGACAATAAAAAGATAAACAAATAAAAACTACAGCGGACTAAGAAGACAACGGATCCATCTTCACCGGCGCTCAACTGGGGTATAAGCCTCGACTCCATCTTCAGGACTACACCTTCTAAACTTCGACAGCTTCTAAACTCGACTTGCTGGAGAGAAATAGCATGCAAGAATGAGCACTCGAAAGCACTCAGCAAGCCATACGGGAAATGCAATATAAAATGCTCGGGATACCAAGGATAAAGGCTTATAGGGCTAATTTGCTAAAAGCAGCAGTTCAAACACATTTTAGTTTAAAACCAAGTTTAAAACACGAGTCTATTTTAAACTTCACATTTCCACCAATTCCTTCCCTAAGTTGCATGTCCTGTACAACCTAGGTCTTTTATGGATTCCCCAGATCTTTATCACCAATCCCGGTTCATGTTTCCCAACCAAACCAGGGTTTTCAAAAACACAAAACTAACCTTAAGACCATTGCTAAACATGTCCATGACTGCGAACGCGGCTATTCGAATAGATTTTACATTCTGTAGAGGTTGTACATCTTTACCCCCATGACACAGTCTCCTCATCCTGCAGAACAGGCGTCGCAATACCAGATGGTATCTGAACGGAGCCCATGCCGAAGTCCTTTCTATAACCCGCCCCAAGGTAGTGGCCCCGCATTACCAAATTTCCAGAACTATGTACCAATGAACATAGACGAGCCAGGCTCTGCAGTCGTTTGGTGTAGCCTTTGAGCTTTGAGCTCGCATTACAAAGGACCCGACCAGAGAAACCCCCCTTGAGTTTGAGCTACAGTTCAGACCAAGTCTTCCCATAAGACATGAGGTTGCACGTTAAGGCTTTGCACTGAAGTCTCTTGGACTGGTCCTTAACCCGCCTAAGTGCCCATCCAGAAACCCATCCGGCACCCTACCACCATTTTTGCAAAACCAGTTTTGATTTTCAGACCATCTCCTTTTGCCATCATCGACCAACCGGCCGATCCGACAAAACCAGCCAATATTTTAGTTCCATTAGAGACTACTCTCCTTTATGAAAAAGCTCTAGTTAAGAACTAAGCAGGGCTAAGCAGATCCTATGAGATTAACCAGGCCATCAAATAGGGTACTGATTATTATACTTTATTTTGCCTATAGGGTACAAAGATTTCATCAAGGTAATCAACACACAAGAAGATTGTAATAAACAAGTATAGATAGGCATAGTATATTGTAACTAAATAAAACAATAATCATGTACGCATTTTAATAAAGCATATGCAATTGATAAATGAAAACAAAATAGCATTTTGCTACATGGGTTCAAATATGCTCAAGGGGTGTATGACTTGCCTTGCGTCGACACAACGGTCCTCAAACGACCCTTCAACGAACTTGAACTTCCGCATCGAATGACCTCCGAACGGCGGAAAACTATACGAAAAGCACTAACAAAGCTAAACAACTAAATAAAACCCAAAAACAGTACATAAAAAGCACATAAAAGGATTCTTTAAGTTATAAAGAAAAATTAGAGACTTGAATGAGTCAATTCCGAGTTCAGGCGACCATGATATAGCCGTTTGAAATTTAGATATTCTTTAACGGTGAATTAATAAATCCTTATATTCGAATTAAACCCTTACAGAGAGACAAACACTCGGCAATGACCGAGCATTCTTACTGAATAGCGGCACAACCATGGACAGCACGCGGAACTCACACGGTAGCCTCGCGGAATAACCACAGAGTGGTACCCGGGACTTACCCGTGGCGGCGGCTCACAGTAGTGCAACGCTAGAACAGACAAAAGAAACAAAGACGGGAGTTCTCACCGGAAAAGAAAAAAGGTTGACGACCGACGAGGAGATGACGACGACGACTCGGCGGCGGTCGGCTCAGGGTTGAAGCGGCGACGACTTGACACGGCGGGGCGAGGGCAAGGACGAGGACGATGTCGATGGGCAGCGACACGGCGAGGTGGCATCGACGACTGGGTGGAGGAGACAATGGCGGCGGCGGCTACAGCGGGGAGCAGAGGCACGCGCGTGACAAACGGCGGCGACACAAGCAGCAGCGGCTCAGCTAGGGAAGCGCAGAAGCAGGGCGTCGGCGCAGGCAGCAGCGTGCGGCAGCAGCAAGCGGCAGCGCAGGCGACGGCACAGCGGCGACTAGCAGGCGGCGGCGGCAGGGCAAGCAGCAGCACAGAGGCAGTAGTAGCAGAAAGCGGCGGAGTAGGCGCAAACAAGTGGTGGCGGCTCCTCGTGGATACAGAATGGGCAGTAGCGCAGTGGGAGCAGGTGACTTAGCCTGCGTGCGGTCGTGGGTTCGATCCCCCCGCGAAGCATAGTTGTTTTTTACGTAATTTAGGTGGGCTGCTAGTCCCAATACTTAGATATAAATTGGAGTGGGCTCCCGGTCCGTCGGCCCATTAGATGAAAATTGCTACATGGCTTGGCACATGCGTGGCCCATAAACAGGTGTATCCAGCCCACCAGCATGTTCATGTCTTACACGTGGGGACGATGTATTCCATGTGGGACCACGTCGATGGAGTGGGTCCACACATGTGTCTAACTGGATGTATCACTTACATGTGGGGCCCACTGACAGTCAAAATTTACAAAATTGCCACCTGGACAAGTTGGGTCAAGGTCAAGAGATTGACTGGGTAGTCAAAGTGGAGATCATTTTTGACGAAAATTGTCACTTGTTTCTTAACACCATTTTTATTTTCGTCACAGATATTGGGACGAAGCCATCGTCAAAGGTAACCCATGACGAATTAAAAAGTTTCGTCATAAATATTATATATTCAATGACGAAAATATACAACATCATGCAGACGTCATAGATATTACATTCTCTACTGGTGTGGCTAGGGCAGGGGCGCGCGGCGGCTAGGGCTTGCAGCTACGGGTGGGGTGGCAGCAAGGGTTTAGGTGGAGAGAGGGGGGCAACTATTTATAGGGGAAGGTGGGCTAGGGTTTAGGCCCAAGGGAGAATAGGAAAAAGGAAACCTAATAGGATTAGGCATTCTTGGTGGAAAGGAAAAAGAATTTCTTCGCTGTTTTCTTCGGCTAGGGCGCCGAACAGAAGGAGGGCGCCGGCCTCTGGGCCCTATGGGCTTTGGCGTAGGGAGAGGAAGAGGGAAAGAGAGAGATGGGCCGGGCCCAAAGAAAAGGAGGAAACTTTTTTTTTCTTTATCTCCTTTATTAACTTGTTGTATTGACATTATGATTAATAAGCATGTTCTGTAAATTCCGGTAAACATTATTTAACCGCTTTCCCGACCAGGAGAATTTTCAAGAAAAATCCTCCGAGTCTTAATTAAAATTTCCTTGTGCCAATTTTATTGTTTATTATTTTTCTTTTGCCTTTTATTTAATTTCTATTATTCTAATTAAACCACGATTTATAAATTAGGGATTTATCGGGACGTGACAACTCGGCGAGCCCCACGGCTGACGCACACACCACTCCCCCCACACACATCGAAGCATGCATTGTCGCTCGGCCTCCACCTCCGCAAGTCTGCCTCGTTATGATTTAAATCATGTCCTTTGAAGTGAATTAGAGTGTTTTGTGAACTCCAGTTGAGGTTTAAATAAGTTGTTTCAATCTCTTCCTGGATGCATCTTCCTGATTTGCCCTGCGGTTGCAATTTGCTTGAAATTTAGTTTCATCAAAAAATAATTTGGGCAGTACCGAGAGACAAAAGTTTTCAGTTTTTGTGTTACCTATCCAAACACAGAAATAGGTTTATGTAATCCTCCTCCCAAGAAGAATTGAAGCAAATGAATCAGGAGATCAGTAGGGCATTGGTGATCGACGGGGACAAATCACCAATGGCAGCGCCAATAATGGATTGGGCAGCGGCGGTGGCGTCAGGCTACTAGCGACGGGACGAGGTGGAGTAGAAGCGCCGCTAAGGGAGCAGACTGCCGCCACCGCTGGGATATGGATATGGAATATAGACGATACATCGGCAGCATGATCTTGACGATACAAAAACAAAAACAAGAAGGTGCAGATTGATTAGATTAACACAGTGCGAAACGGAATTTCGGATTAGCTGAGTCAACAGTGGTCAAAATAAGACGGTAATAAGGCTTGAAGCGACAGAAATGACATGGACACTAACGGAGGGGAAGTTAGATGCTAAAAAAAATGAACTAGGTATTTTCAATGCTGTAAAACCAAAGATGAGAATTTTCAATGCCACAGATCCCATTTTCAAAAAAAAAAAAAAGTTTTTGGCAAAACCATAGTACTAGCGAACGGGCCAATTAATTTTTTTATTCGAAAGTAAGCCCCTGAACAATTTTCTTAATATAAAACAGTTCTTTTGCCACACCACAGAACGATCTACGGTTACCAGAGAGAATAATTTGTGCCCGTGTTTATTTTCATGCACTCCCTCCAACGGTTTGACTTATAAAAAACCTCACATGCATCATAGCAAAAAAAAATCAATTAAAATGCCTTTGAGTTTTGACTTGTTGGTCTTTCAAAAATATAATAATTTTGTCGTTGCAAACCTGAGCTAAAAAGTCCTCGCGAGAAAAACATGGGGGTAAAAAACTGCATAGCACGTTGATTGGAACATGTGTGTGATTAATGAACATGATTCGAAGCTTAAAAAATAGTACAAAGCTATAACGATCAAAACACAAGGCGATCCAAAGAACAAATCCCTCTTTGCTTTGCACCTTTTTTTTTCACTTTAGCCACTGGCACTCTCCTAATTGCTGATTTTGCGCATATGGCCCCGGCATGCATGAGTCTTGCCACCTTTGGCTGCACCGCAATACCGCATGATTTCCTTCGATCTGCGCCGACTCAAACCAACCAATTATTAACTGATAATTATAGTTCCCATTGGGTCAAACTATGAAACCATTTTGAATGTTTAATTTGAATGTCCACGTAGCCCGTCCAACATCTAACGGGTAAGTTGTTCACGATCAAATCATCACTATTCTTTCTTTTGAGAAACAAAGGCGTCCACAAATACATGCACACTCACTCTTATGAACACGTACATGCTCACCCTACCCTTATGAGCATATATGAAAATTGGACCGACATATCTTGAGATTAACAAAGTCGCCACACTTGTCTTTTCGTCGACAGGTACGTCACTTACCACTGAAAAAATATCAGCCGTAAATACAAGCACTCTTGTCAAATATAAGATTTAAACACAGATGTGCAAACTCCACCACTGGATACCTAACCAGTTGAACTACACTCACTTCATAAATCATCAATAATTTGCTTAGAAAATACACTAATTGAAGGCTTCTTTTTTTAAATCACTAATTAATAGTTGATGGCTTTCTTTTAAAAAGCACTAATTCGAAGGCTTTATCATTATCTTTTGAGGTGGTAGGGTCATGCCTAGTTGGTGGCATGCGTGAATCGATCATGACTTGCTAGCTAACAAAGATAATGTGATTCAAACTAGCCATTCTAAATTATACTTCTCAAAATAAACAATAAAACCAAGAAATTTTGATTGCGCAAGTCAAACACACGAGAAAGGAATAATAAAATATAGTTTCTTATCACACAGTGAAAAACACTCTAAATTGACAGTGAATTCCATTATTTTGTTAAAAAAAATCATCTACTAGTTGAATTATTTACCAATTCAAGAAAAATAATATGCAAGCCGAGGCAACAGTTTTCATGCTACGCCCTCGCCGTCGCGCCGCTCCAGGCCTCCGGCGTCACTCCTGCCTCTAGCGCCGTCGTCAACTCGTCCAGGCCAGCGCTGGTGGTCGGGGGCTACGGGCCCCGCAGGGCCGAGGGCGGGGGAGAATTTCGCCCCAAACACCACTTCGGGGCCGAGGTCGGGGGAAGAATTCGGGGGACAAGGGCGGGGGCATTCTGCTCCAACCCGGCCCTGACCTGTCCCGTTGCCAAGCCTAGCCACTCGGTGCCCCAATTTTTTCTCTGGATTTTATGGTGGAGCCCTTCACAGCCTCTTTACGAGATGATTGGGAAGAATGATGGAAGATTGAAGATTTGAAGATTATTAAAGAAGAAAAAGCAACTCGACTGTGAATGACTTGGGGGCTACTGTGGAGATTATGGGTACTGGGTATCCACTCGGTACACCGTTAGCCCACAAAGAAAGGGTGTTCTAGAAGATTGATAAAAGGAAAGCAAAGAGGCCCGGCCCATCAATGCCTTATTCCCACGGCGTAATCCAAGAGATAAGACATATCCCAAGTCGTATGTGACTCGGAGTTTATATATGTAAAGAGATAAATCACACGGTTGGGCCTTGCCTTGTATTCCATGGCAGTCGGCCGGGTAGATATTGTAACAGATAGGGTTAGGATTCCTAGATAACTTGGCCCCCTCTCCCTATATAAGGAGGGGTCGAGGGAGCCCCAGGGGCATCGAAAATCACCAAGATCACCAGATCACACACTACATCATACACCATATTCAATCATACAAACTCGGCGGAATACTTCCTCCGGACTGGATTAAGGTTATTACTCCATTGGAGGGTCCGAATCAGTATAAATCCTTGTGTTCCGTCACCATCTAGTTTTCGAGTCCGTGCGTAGCCCCATATAGTTTATTACCGGTCCAAAACACCGACAAATAAAATATAGTTTCTTATCACGCAGTGAAAAACACTCTAAATTGACAGTGAATTCCATTATTTTGTTAAAAAAAAATCATCTGCTAGTTGAATTATTTACCAATTCAAGAAAAATAATATGCAAGCCGAGGCAACAGTTTTCATGCTACGCCTACACACGAGTCGTCGACATCAGGGATTAATCATTGCCTTTTGGGGGCTCATTACAAGATTACACTAATTCACCTGGGTCTATATGAAAAATCACAGATATTCGTTGGATATATACACGAGTTGTCCCGATACATAGGGAACGGACAAGATTGTGATTTGCGAGCAGCGGCGGTGCCTCCTGCCGCTTTGCTCCTCGTCTCCAAAACCCCCGTGACTCCTGCGAATTCTTGGGGAATTTTCTCGATTTACGCTGATATCCGTCCGCAGCCGGAATGGGCGAATCCAACGTTCTCCAATCCATCGTCTACCAGCGCGGATCGCTCCGCCTCCTTGATCAAGTTCATTTCTTTCCTCAATTTCTTAATCTCTCTGCTTCCTCCGGCGAAGTGGGGATTAGTTCTTGATTTCTTTTTCTTTTTTTTTCTCTGGTGAATTTTGATGTGGTGTAGAGGAAACTCCCCCTCGAGGTGGTATACATCGACGTGAAGTGCTCCACTGATGGATGGTGAGTTGTAAATTCCTCCTCCTTCCTCTCTACCTTCTCACTCTCTTCAAAGATTCGATTCTTGCCAAGTTTATCCCAACATCTCGCTGAGGACCATGGACGCTCCTCTGCGACGTGGTTGGGCTCGCCGGCGCCGGGAAGCGCGGCGGTAGGAAGCAGGGTTTCGCGAGCAGAGCAGGGATAGCAGGGGTTGAATCTTCTTGTTTTGTTTTTTTGTTTTTAGTAAAAAGGTGCATCTATTGTTCCTACTGAGATTGAAATTCTATGGACTGTTCAGGAATGCTATCAGAGATATGGTTGTCCGTGGTGCTCCTGCAATTGCCATAGCAGCAGCATTGGCACTTGCTGTAGAGGTTTCTGGGCTGGATTTCGCCGGTACACCTGCAGAAGCAGCAGCTTTTGTTTCAGAGAAATTGGAGTACCTTGTATCGAGGTATGAAGAGTTTATTTAACTAATTGAGCATTCCATGTGTGATTGTACCCAATCAGTTTAGACTTCATATCGAATCCTTGTTTATCTTCGTTTTTCTTGTCAGCCGGCCAACTGCAGTGAACCTATTTGATGCTGCAACAAAGCTTCAGAGTTTAGTTTCAAGGACAGCAGAAATAGAGAAAGATGCCAAAGCTATTTTTCAGGTGCTAAGCTAGACCGATGATCTTTGTTTATCTTTTTTATTATTTTTTCAGTAGCTAAGAATCTAGGTACCCACAAATTTAATGTGATTGGTGAACTGGTTGTTTATACATTGTGAATTGCCAGTAGTATATAGTTCGTCCATCAGGAACAGTGCTAACCAATGTTCCTTTTTTATCTTCGCTAGCTGTTGCCAACCTGAAACTGTGTGACATACAGTGCGGGAGGATGGAGTCAACAAATTAGGAGTTTCCTTTTGTGAAGACCAATCAGTAGTTTTGAACTCTCACTTTATTGTAATGTGACATCTATTAATTAGTTCACTCTGCTATAATGCAAAATTTGACAACCTGAATATACTATTTTGTTCCCCTCATGTTTGTGCAATGTGCAGTCAATAATAAACTACAGACTGAAATATATCTACTGTACACCATTAGGCCAGGAGAAATGATAACAGTTCCCTAAATTTGGGCTTTTCGTGGTGACCGATGATAGTGGTGTCGTAGTGTTGGCTGGACACATCTTGTTCCTGCATGTAGTAGTTTTTTAAAAAAGTGATGATGTATTTCACATGGTGCTGATCTTTCCTGTTAAATTGAGGATAGGTGGACAGATGTTAACCCTTATATTGTCATGTTCTAACTATCATTCCTCAACTAGGCCTATATTGATGCAGCAGAGACTATGCTAGTTGATGATGTGGCAGATAATAAGGCAATTGGCTTACATGGAGCTGAATTTCTCAAACAGAAACTTGGGAACTCTAAGCATATCTCTGTTCTAACCCACTGTAATACTGGCAGGTAAATAGGCATTGGGATTACTTGTTTCTCTATGTATGATGTTCAAAATTCTGGACGTAACGATGGATTTTCTCTGCTGTTGTAATTTAGTCTTGCAACTGCTGGCTATGGAACTGCCTTGGGGGTTATTCGTGCTCTCCATTCTGGGGGAATTCTGGAGAAGGCCTTCTGCACTGAAACTCGTCCATTTAACCAGGTAGATACTCCTTTATTCATAGCAGCTTATAATTTACATTCCTGTTGTTTGTTCCAAGATGTGGAAGTTGATCACAACCTCTACATCTCTGGTGTTATTTTTTAATTTGATTAGACTACTGAATAATATCATTTTAGTTAAGTCAGATGTGGAAGTTGACCACAACCTCTACATCTCTGCTGTAATTTTTAAATTGACTGAATATCATTGTGGTTAGTCATCATAAGTTACTTGCCAGGACTCAAGGTGATGTACTCTTTTAAAATTGAGGTCAAATGTATCTCAGTAAAGACCTGATTACCACCGCCCATTTGGCACTTATTCTTAAAATTTTCACTGTTATTTATGGATGGAAAGAAGTTTTATGCCAATCTGCTGTCAATTTCCAGGGTTCCAGGCTTACAGCTTTCGAATTAGTTCATGATAAAATACCCGCAACGCTGATAGCAGATTCTGCTGCATCTGCATTGATGAAAAATGGGTGTGTTCAAGCCGTAATTGTTGGTGCTGATCGTATCGCTGCGAATGGTACACATATCATTTTTCAGATGAATTGAGAACTAAATATTCTTGTTGCTGACTATATTTCCATTGTAAAACCTCCAGGTGATACTGCCAACAAGATTGGCACATACAACCTTGCCATTTCCGCGAAGCATCACGGCGTGCAATTTTATGTTGCGGCGCCAGTAACTTCAATTGATCTCTCCCTCCCATCTGGGGAGGAAATTGTGATAGAAGAAAGGTCTCCCAAAGAGTTGCTGAACTCTGAAGGTGGCTTAGGTAAGCAAGTTGCTGCGTCAGGAATATCAGTGTGGAACCCTGCCTTCGATGTTACTCCAGCAAATTTGATTACGGCAATAATATCAGAAAAGGTATATAAAATGACCAATTATGTTGTGACCTTCTGTTATTGGTTTAGTTCATATGTTCAAAACATTGATTTTTTTACCAGAGTTTACCCATTCATGTACAGGGTGTAATCACAAAGTCTGATGCTGATGAGTCTTTCAACATCAAAGATTTCATTCAGTCTGCAAAATAGTACTCCTCTTTAGGGGCATATAAATAAGCTTTTTAGGCCTTTAGGGGCATAAGAATAAGCTGGCGCATTCTTCTCTTACAATTGAAGGGCAGAAGTGAAGCATAAAGATAGGTCTTTTGGCACCTCAATTTTTCTGTACTGTGAAGCTAATGACCATGTCTCTCGTGAGCCAGACATGATTCTTGAGAAATGTATGTCTTCGTCAAGAACTCATCATTCTCATGTTCCGGTCGAAACCAAAGTTAAGCTCTGATGCGCTCGTTCGCTGAAATTTGCTAAAAAGGAAAAAAAAAAGTATGAATTGCACATTATGGCCTATAATATGCCTGATCAAAAGAATAAAGATGATCTCGAAATTTCTGAAATCTCAGAAATCTCAGTGATTTCGAAAAAATCAGTTACAAAATCACTTAAAATTTAAACTGATTCTGACTGAATTTGAATAAATTTTTTATCAAATTCCCGAAATATCTGACATTTACGAAATACAAAGGGGGTGAAATTCTAGAAATTCGAAACGAATTTGCAAACCCTGATTTAGATCGACCAGTAGGCAAGTACAAGTGCCATGGTTAGTCCTTCTGTCCTGTGTCGTAATCAACAAAAGCAGCACATCCATGAGATTCTAATTCTAAGCGTTTGTTCTGTTTCTACAAATCCATCCTCTTTTCCCCTTCTTGATCAATTAATGAAATAGCTCCCTTTAAAGAAAATAAAATAAGAAATAAGTTTACTTCACCCACTAGAGTATTGAGATTAATCTCTTAACCCCCTAATATATAAAACCACGTATTATATTCCCAAAGTATCAAAACCAGCTCAAATAACCCCTATACTGGTTTTATAGGTGGTTTTGCCAATTAGATAGTAGTGTGGCAGTGGTGTTGTTTGCATGGCATAAATATCAGTCTGGTAGACCCAATTTGACCTAACTATTTGCAAGCCTAAAAGTTACTTGTTAGCACTAATTTGAATCATTTTTCGACCTACTTCCCTTGTGAATAAAATGCTTAACCCATGTTAATATTGTTTCCTCCGTAATCCATGGGCCCAAATAACCAAAACAACTGCCACGTCATTGTGTCCAACAAAATCACTATGATATAAATAGAATACATTGTTTTATAGTTTAGAAGGTTAAGTAGACCACCAACCTTAATAGTTTAGGGGCGAAGTAGACTTATTTCCGAAACACCTAACAAAGCAAGCAAGTGAGCAACGCACACAACACAACTATTGGGCCACAGCTCAGAGCAAAATTGGCCTATACGGCCCAGCAATTTTGTTCTTACTTGCTCGGCCCTTTAGACCTTCACCCCCGTCAACAGTCCAGTCACGAACCAGATGCGTGACGTCACTCACTCCCCAATAAGCTAGGGCTCCGGCGGCGGCGGCGGCGGCGGCCGGCGGGTGAGGCTATCGGCTGCAAGCCGGCGAGGTCTCGGCCTCCCCCTCACTCTCACTCTCTCTGCACTGTCGCGTCTGCCCTTGCGTGCGCTCTGGTTGTTCCCTGCCCTGCGTGGCGACCTCGACGCCGGCTGCCCACCACCTGTTCGACGGAATGCGTCCACAGGGGAAGACGCGGAAAAGGGGCCGGGGCGGCGGCGGCGGCGGCGAAGATCGGATTGGAGACCTGCCGGACGGGATCCTTCACCAGATCATCGGGTGGCTTCCGGCGCCGGAAGCCGTGCGGACGTGCGTGATCGCGCGGCGGTGGCGCCACCTCTGGAAGTATGCCACGGGGGTGCACGTCTCCGACCTCGACGGGGAGGAGGCGGTGCCCATGGAGAAGCTCCAGGATTTCTTGGACCACCTGTTCCTCCTCCGCGGGCGAGCGCCTCTCGACAGGTGCTGGCTCAGCTTCTGGAGGGTGTCCGAGTCCGCCGCCGCCGCCACCCGCCGCATCAACCTCTGGTTCCGGCATGCGCTGCTCTGCCAGGTCCGGGATCTCCTGCTGGGTTTCTGGAATGCCTTCCAACCCAAGCTAGACGACCTGCCTCTAGTTTCCAGGCACTTGGTGAATCTACATCTTTCTGGTGTGCATTTGATGCACAACTTTCCCGATTTCTCAGGCTGTCCGGTGCTGGAACATCTTGGTTTTATGTCCTGCGACTTTTCAGATGCCAAGAAGATATCTTCCCAATCTTTGAAAGGGCTCAAAATCACTTCTTGTGTTTTCAGTCAAGTATTCCGCACTCGTTTTTATGTGCCGAATCTCATTTCACTGCGGATGGAAATTTGTTGGTACAGGACTCCTGTATTTGAGGTCATGCCGTTATTAGCGGATGCATATGTTTGTGTTACCAATCAATCTGGGGATTGGCACAGCTGTACAAGTGGCGATGCTGGCTTTGTGGAATGCCCCTGTGATGATTGTGACTTTTGTCATAGTAACAGCAATGGTGTGCTTTTGCAGTCTTTATCACATGCTAAGAATTTGGTGTTGTTCTCTCAGGAAGAAGAGGTATATTATGCATACACCTTTATGTTTAACCCCTTTTTGTTATACCACTGTTTTCATATGCAGAATCTTTATCTGTCCACCACTGGGCATCTATGAATGATAACTAGAAAGGCCTTTTCAGATGCACTGTTTTAGTTTATCTTGTTCGTGTCCATTTTGTCCAGATTATTTTCAAAAGGGACTTAATGTGGCTTTCGACTTGCATTGAATTACGTCCATCCTTCAACACACAACAGTTCTGGAGAAACTCACTATTGAGTTTATTTCCGAGGTGTACATATATTCTAAATGGAAAACTGATATCTAGTTACATTTCTTACATGACCTTGATTTACCTTGGCCTAGTGTTTAGTTGTTATTTTTGTTACTATTATTATTTGCAGGGACCTGAACATGATGATAAGGTGGAAATGAAAGGAAGTTGTAGTCAAATGGAGAGGTCATCTGCAATATCAAAACATCTTAAGTTAGTTGTAATCAAATGTGAAGCGATTGATGGGAGCATTATCAAAATTTTGAAGTTCCTGTCTACATTTAATATCCGTAAGATAACAAGCAATACCATTCATTCTATTTATACTTCTGAAATTTGCATCCATTCATTCGTAAAATAATCTAGAAGCTTCTAGTTTGTTAGAAAATTAATATATAGGAGTGCCAAATTGAAATTAAAATTTCCTTCATTGATTTGTAAAAAGAAAGCAAATAATCTAGAAGCTTTTACTTTGTTAGAAAATTAATGTATAGGACTGCCGAATTGAAAAGAAACCTTACCCTGCTTTTGGTGTGAGTGGAAACTCAATCTAATAATCCTTTTTTTTAGCTGAAGAGATCAAGCAATCCTTGTTGGCAGATATTATGCATAAAGCTGCACAAATCTATTTATTGTTACATATGTTGCTTAAACTGTTGAATAATTTTGAATATCTGTCTTATGCTGATGATATATTGGCTCACTGATTAGTTCTTAACAGAAGCAAGATTGTCTGTCTTTTTGCATTTAAGAATTAATAGGTGTCAGCAATAATGCACTTTATTGAAGTGGTCTTCCGTCCCCCTCTTATTTATGCTCGATTTCATGCCCTTGTTGATCATACTACCCGTCATTCTGTTCGTTTCATCCAGGCTGGCTGCATCGTCTTATTTACATGTAGTAGCACACATACATTAGCATGGTGCCTTTAGACTGTAGCTTTTTCTTAGATAATCTCTTTCTTATTCTCTCTTTCAGTGCCTGCTATAATTTACTTATATTTTCCACCTTTTATTTTATTATGCTCTGCAATTTGTTGATACATTCTTACCTGGCACTTATTTTAATAAGCTTATAAACACGCAACCTCACATTCTCAATAATCTGTTATTTTTTTCCTTTGTACTAGTTGCACATTTCCATTGTTGTTTTTTATACATGTCCATGTCCAGTTGTTTCCTTCACCAAACAGATGACTTCCATAGTATCTTGTGAATGAATCTCCTTTGACTGATTGCTTGTTTTCTGATGTTAAAGAGAAAACATGGTTGGTCTGTGCTCTTTGTGTAGGGGTACTTTGGGCTAATGAACTCTTGTTAAGACCAGGTGGAAATGATTCAATACCATTTATCATATTTTTGCGTAATGTTTATGTTAGTACTAAGTACTTACCAGAACATATTGCTAAGATTAAGTTGCATGCTAGTCAAGTGAATTCCACCTTTCCTTTAGTAAATTGCACAAAACCCTAGTCCTGGAGCATCAGTTTCACATTTGTTTCACGAAACCCAGGATTTGGAGCAAATTTTTCCATTAAATCTCATGTATATATATGCATATATCATCGATTTGGCTATGACCTATTATATTTATCTATAATACCTGAACACAAACCCTTGTCCTGTAGCATCAGTTTCATATTCACATTTGTTTCAGAAAATTCAGGATGTGGAGCAAAATTCGTAAAACCTCATGTGTATATATGCATATATCATCGATTTGGCTGTAACCTATTATATTTATCTATAATACCTGAACAAAGATTGTATGTGGTATTTTTTAGTAAATAGACCCTTTGTAGGTTTATGTAACTGGTTAACATGTCTCTACCATCGCACAGTGTGAGTGAGGAAGAAGATAGTGTATTTCGGACCTGTTATGTGAGTATATATATATATATATATATATATATATATATATATACACACACACAGGATTTTATGACCATAGGTGCATCTGCACCAACACGGACACGGTGACACGTGTCCCTGGTAGATTAGAGAGAAAGCATCTTTTATGTACCTAAAACGCGATAAAAAATGTTAATATTCAGATTATAATTTTGAAATATAGTTTCGAAAAGTATAATTTCGAAATATAATTTTGAAAAATATAATGTTCAGATTATAAATTCAAAAAAATATAATGTTCAGATTATTTCCAAAACACAGCCCAGTCCAGTAAGAAATCAGCAGTAGTGTACCTGGTGGTGGAGTCTGTTAGGGTTTGGCGGCACGCCGGCCGCTGTCGTCGCGCCGCCGGTCGCCGGACGTCACCGTCGCGCAGCGCCGCACCGGCCGCCCCGCCGCCATAGTACAAAAAACCAACCTGGTCCGGCAGTTGAACTGGAAAAACCCGGAACCAGGCCTCCTGCTGGGTCGGTTCTTCTAGAAAGACCGGACATGCAAATGACCCATGAAAACCAGATAAACCGGCCGGTTTTGTTGAAAACCGGTGAACCGGGTGACTGTGAACCGTTAGTTTTTTTTTGCAGACATGGGCTTTACATTTTTCAGCAGGCCCAATTGTGGAAGTTTAGGCCCACGAAGTCACTCCTACATGCAAAATTCAACTAAAAATTGCAGCAAGGGGGATTCGAACGTGGGTTGCTGGCTTAGAGCTTGAACATTCCCACCGCTGGAATATTACCTTGAATGCGATGTGTTAAGAATATATATATTTTTTCTCTTGACGGTTTAACACTTGACTCGGCTGACCCAGCGGTCGGACCGGCGAACCAGCGAACCGACGTGCTCGCCGGGTCGACTCCCGGTCCAGGTTTTTCCACTATGGTCGCCGCCCCTGCTGTCGCGTCGCCGGACATCGCTGTTGCCGCCGCGCAGCGCCGCACTGGCCGCCGCGCCGCCGAAGCAGTCGCGTCGCCGGCCGCTGCCGTAGCGCCGCCGGTCGCTACCCTTGCTGTCGCGTTGCCGGACGCTGCCGTCGCCGTCGTGCAGGGCCGTCGCGTCTGCATTCTGCCTTCCTGTTGCGCCGTGCAGCCACCGCCGGCTCTGCCGCTCTGGCTCTGCAGCTGCCCCCTGCAGAATCTGAAAATGTGCAATGTGCAAGTGCAAACAAAAATAAGATGGGAAAAGGGGGAGGGAAAGTTAAAATTATGGTGGGAATCTAAAAATGTAAGAGGGAAAACAAAAAAAAGGTATTTATTATTTAATTATTTCAGTTGTTCATTGTTAACAAAATCCATATGCATATGATTTCATTGTTGCATATAATATTGTGCACATGACATAATATTGTAAATAAGTTGTGACAAAAATTGGGGGGAAATATATATATTAATAATCATGAATTATAGTCGTTGCCTCGTTAAAACCTTACGCCCTAGAGCAGGGTTCCCCCGTAAGGAAAAAAGTATACAACAACTATTTTATAATATAGCATAGCACTGAGGCTGGACACCATTATCATCGTTGACAAAGCTAATTTCCTTCAAAGCGTCTTCCAGTGCATCAACAAGCTCTTGATCCTGTAGACGGTGCTGTGTTTGTTCATCTTCCATCCAGTCTTTAAGACAAAAGATCGCCTCAACTGTCTCGGGTGTCAAACATGACCTCCGTTCTTCAATAATTCTTCCAGTTGCGCTGAATGCTTGCTCGGAAGAGACAGAGGAAGCTGGAACTAGTACAATGTCTTGAGCAAAATGAGCTAACACAGGAAGAGTTCGCTCTTTCTCTTTCCACCAACCAAGGAGATCAACATCATCTCCATCAAAGAGTCGGATCATGCTCAACATGATTAGTGTTAAGGTAGTGATTAAGCTCTGAATCCGGGTTCCAGGTTGATCTGCTCTCTGAGGATTGAGTGCCTTGGCCAGAGTCTATATGCTTCTTCCACAAATTGACTGCACTTGACTTGCTAGTTTTCTTCTGTGTGACCTGCTCAGGAACTCGGCGGGCAGCACCAATCTTGGTTTGGTACAGCCGAAAAACTCTAAAAAGCTCAGCATTGACATGTTGAAAAGCTTTAGAATAATCTAGCCCCATAGCATCACCAATTTCTTTGAAGGCAATCTTGGCAATTTCCAACTTTTTGCGAGGATCAAGTATCAAAGCAAAGCAATAAAGATGAGGGATAGCAGTGAAGTATTTCAGAAATTTCTCTTCCATGGGTTTGACAATTGAAGACAAAATTCTATCAGACCGATTTTCTTCGAAAACAAGTGCTAACTTCCAAATCCACTCAAGCACCAAACAAGACGTAGAAAAGTAAATTCCTGATAACTGAACTGTAGCATTATAAAAAGACTTCATAAACTTACACACGCGCTGAGCTATCTCCCAGTCATGATCCATGAGAATCAAAAACTCACCATCGCTGTCGTTATCAACATCCCTCATCTTGACATGCATCGAATTGATGAAAACAGAAATAATTTCTTCATACCCTTTTAACTAACGCAGCAACAGGTACGCTGTGTTCCATCTATGTTTGACATCAATGCCAAATATCTGCACTGGTTTCTTCTTTGCTCTACATTAGTCCTGGAACCTCTCTTTCACCTCCGTGTTCCCTCCAATGATACGCACAGCTCGGCGAATTTTGTTCAACAAGGTATCAATAACAATCATACATGCAAAACAAATAGGTCACACACATTAAAATCTATAAGAAATATGTCGCATATATTAAAATTAATAAATTATTAATGACACTAGTACCTGGTTGAATGATGAGGTTGATGATATGACATATGCATCTCTGATGAATAACAAAACCTCCAACATGACTTTGCAGATCTGGCTCCAAAATCGACATGGCTGTTGTGTTTGCTGATGCATTGTCAAGAGTTATACCACCCTAGAGTGTAAATCGAATTCCTGCAACACCTCTAGAATTGTTGTGGCTATGGCTTCTCCCGTCTGTGATTTCATGAGTTTGAACCCTATAACTCACTTATTTAATGATTGGTTGTTGTCAAGGTAATGAACAACAACACTAAGATATGATATTCTCGTGCTTGGATGTCCATATGTCTGAGGTAACAGCAAATGAAAAACTAGTACTACTGAAAGTCTGCCTCAACTCACTCAACCTAGACCGATAGATAGCCATAACATCGTTCTTGGCAGTTTTCCTTGAAACCTTATTGTACTGTGGGCAAAAAGCGTTTTTAATCATCCTCTCAAAATGTTTACTTTCTGCAAACCTAATTGGTAGATCCTTAGCAACGATAAGCTTAGCAATCTCTTCTCTAGCTACTTTGGGATTATAGGTCCATGTACTTATTGTACCGTCAGGACCGAAGCTCAGATGTGTTTGCCTTGCTCCTGTCGGCGCCTTGTCCTTGAGATGCGCCAAATAATGACGGTTGAGATGGCCAGTCCCTGAAGAAGTAGCTGCAGACAAAATTTTGGGGCAATATTTGCATTGAGCACGATCTATCGGTTTACCATCAACTAACACGGTGAATACTTCAAAGTGTCGCCAACACTCCGCTCTTCTAGCAGATGATTGGTTCTTGTCAGATGATGTGGGCAACGCCGTGGTGTCGATGTTGTCGATGGAGTTGGGCTCGCCGGTCGGTGCTTCATGATCGTTATCTCCATCTAGACCATCAATATCGCCCATGCTCGGCGATAGCTGGCGCGCATCGATTCGCCGCTGGGATGAACCACCGATTGACGAATCGTGTGGACGTTTTTTGGATTTTGGTGGCATGTTTTCTATGAGAAAGATGAGGACAAGAGAGAGGAGAGGTGTAGAATGGAAAGAAATGACTGTGAATTATATAGCACTTCTCTGCCTCTCCATTTCTTTGTCACACACTCACGGTCTCACAGTACGGTACACACACACACCCACACACAGACACATTCACACTCACACAGACTGGTGACCTCTCGTCCTCTCCGTCTCTCCGATTCCCGGAGTCGCGTGAATGCGGAACGGCGAACGCTATTGCGGCAGCGCCGCAGCGGCATACCGGCGTCAGCGTGCGCGCGCCGTGCGCGTCGAGGACTCGAGGCGTCGAGCTATCAATACCTGTGTGCTGCGTCACCGCGTCTGCGTCGAGGCGTGTGAACGCGGCGTGCGGCGGGCGACCGGGACCGGCCATCTCCTCTCGGCCTCTCCGACTCCCGGAGTCCTGGACTCCTGGCCTCCTGGGCGTGCGTCAGCGCGTGACCGGCAGCACCGCAGCAGCAGCCAGCACTGAACCGGCCAAGGGGAAACGGCGTGTTCTCCGGCAGGGCGACGCGCTTCGCTATCAACGCCGCGCGGTGGCGGAGGTGGCGGCGTGGACTCCAGTCACTGCATTAGGGTTCGTTTAGCTGGGCTGAAACAGATGCTAGGCCAGATTATTTTCGTGCTGACTTCGTGCTGGGCCGTGCCGTGCCGGGCCGCCGTGCCTTGGGCTGGCCCGAGAAAGCACGGCCCAAGTCCCTGCTCTAAGCGCGGCGTGGGCACGAGGCGATGCGATTGTCGACGTCAGGACGGCGGCAGGCGTGGGACGCTTCGGCGCGGTTGTGCTTGTGCCTCCGCGGCTCGTCCTCGTGCTGCTTCTGGGCAAATTCTTGAGGAAATTCTTGGGCTAGTTTCAGGTATGGGCTACTTTTAGTTTCAGGTGGGCGAAATTCTTTGATGGAAGTTATTACTCAATGAAAAACGCGGATGAGGTCGGCCAACTCTACTATGGGTTGAATTGGTTCGCTGAACGTTGGTGGGCTAAATATATTGACTGGCCAAATTGATTTATGAGCTGAATTTTCTTTAAAACTGGGAAAACTTTACTTCATATTATCTGTGAGAATAGCTAGAATTGAAATTTCAATAAACAATCACCAGTAATAATTTCGTTTAGTGCAAATCATACAGTTATAAGCTAAAAGGTCATAAAACTGGAAACCGACTTTGCAACCAAAAGAGCCTGCATCTAACAGGATAATCACAAGGTGTCACAAAAGAATCGAGATCGAGGGGCCAACACAGTTCAGGCGCAATTTATTAATCTACCACCAGAGGAAGGCAATGCTACTGGGCATACTTGAACACAAACGTTCTTGTTAAAAGCTATTCTACACCCATGAAAATAAAACCATAGGGGAGAATGCAAGAACACAATACAAGATTTACAGGGCTACTCTGCAATGACGCCTATACAGGGGAAATGGTGAGACAAGAGGTACAAAGAATTAGTTGGCTACATACCCAGCCATCATTATACGATCCTACAACAACCCCTACTAATTACACAATCTACGGGAACCCGCCGCTTGCCGCCACAGACGGCAGCAGCGCACTAGCACTATAGCAACAAGACTAACACTACCAAATAGCAGATGATGGCATCCTCATCTTCGCCTATGATGTGCCATCTTTGCCTGAGCCTGCTTTATCCTATCCGCGTACATTGGGAGCCGCGTGATCTCATGGATCTCTTCTAGAAGCTTCTCTTCAGTGATGTTATCCGTGATGCTCCTCATAACCTGTACATAATAAAATGAAATGGTCAGAGCATAACACTAATTGATCCTTACCATCCCATCATCAGCTAGCTATAAGCATGTCGTTTGCTATTAAATTTCCATTTAGCCTAAGTTTTGTCCTTCATGTGGAAGCATCAATTTCAGGTAGAACAAGCCAGAGATGTATTAACAGCTGCATTAGTCAAACCACCCTCTTACGGTTTTCCAAAAACAAGACAAAAGCAAAGCATGCATACAAAACGTCTAGATAACATGAACAATAAAACATTAATATACAACTCAAAAGGTCAATATTTATAAGAGTTTAGCAGGTAAGCAATATTAAGTTAACATAACATAAAAACTCAAAATCCTTCTAGAATAATCCATTTTGCAGTTATCAAATAAAAATGGCACTAATGGTACTGACCACATGCTGATAAAGCATAATATGCACAGTGAAATTAAAAAAAATTGTAAGTACGAGAAATGTGGTAGATAGGAAAACCAACCTTGCGGTATGTGTTAATATCATTTGGAGTTGATTTGTCAGATCTGATGCGCATGCAGACCCAACAACTCTCTTCTTTATTCCATGAGCACTCGACAATCCTCCCTGAGACAGAGGATGGATCTTCTTCATCTGCATTAATTTCAGAACATTAGCGAAATATGTAGCACATAAAACATCAAAACATTCCGCTATAAAAGTAATGCTTGCACCTAGCCATTGGCACACGCGTTTAATATCCTTAAAAACAATTTAAACTTGCAGAAAAGAAAGTTGGATTGCACAGTAAAAATAATGGATACAAAATCATCAAATTAAAATTTTGATCTTTCCTTATAATTTATATCCTTTAATCTGCCAAATCTGATACTACAAAGGAGTAAAATGCTTCACCACATTGCCAGAAGATCTTACACCCTCCTTCCGAAATTAAAACAACTTTTTATAGACGAATCTGGACATATAGGGCCAATGTGCAGAGTCGTCTATAAAAGGTATTCTATTTTGGGTCAAGGGAGTAAGTCCACCATAAAAAAGAACATGTACTGTGAACAGGATAAAATCAACATCAGAGACAAGCTTACTTGGAAATGCTATACGGGAACCATCCATTAGTTTCTTTTTGCCCCTCTCATAAAGGAAAACAAGCTGACGATTATCACCCCCAACCTGCAATAGTTTATAATAGCATAATAAACCTAACCATCAAAAAATTATCTTCAACACGGCAAAGCATCTGAAGAAACAACATTGGTTCACACAACCTATACAAACCTCAAACAAAAAGTCGACAGAATTCATTTCAGGGTATTTCCACTTAAGAAGACCTTCATGGGTACGAGTTACATACGGATCATCCCAGCCCTAGGAGAATAAACAGAAGTGCTTCAGCCAAGAGAAACAAATCATAAGTCCCTGAATAGAAATTAACTGTTACCAACGAATGTGGAATGTAAATTGCAAATCAAAAGGTGGAAATAATTGTTTCTCTTCCACCAGCAATTGCTGACTTTCAAATATACGGTAAAGTTCACAGATATAAGATCTTTTGCTGACTTTCAAATAGGCAGCCATCCCTTCAATAGAAGGCAAACCTACCTGAAAAATAAGACCGTCAGCATCATGAGAAAGGGATGGAATGAACTCCTTAAGTAGCTTCGTTACTGTAGAAAGAAGCCAAAAATCCTTTCTCCTGACCTGGTAATGCAATCAGAGACTAAGAAAATGTATTTTGCAGAATAAATGAAGATTGAAAAAGAAAATTCAGCTGGTGTCAACTTAGGTACCGAAAATAGTTCCATATCATATTTGTACATTGGGTTACTCTTAGCACCACTCTCAAACTGCTTTTTTTCATAATAACGAGGCCGGATTATTTCGTCTTCAAGTAGCCTCCACCTTTCAGAAAAAGGCAACTACGAGAATAAACACTGAAAACTTAGAACAATATTATACATCAAAAAGAGCAAACTTTAAGCAATAATATGCTGCTAAGACAGGAAAGTTATATTAGAAAAGCCATTATAAAATGTGTGCTCTAATAGAAAGACATACTATCTTAATAGAAGAGTTAATTCACCACCACACTACCTACAGTTGAATATCACAAATCTATACTCCTTTAAAACAAGTAAATCTGCCACTCCACAAGCAATGTAGTATTTTTTACCAACTACTCCATGTACTTGAATGCACAAGATAGTCACATATTTTTCTAATATCTTATTTCATCTCTAGAATAGAAGTTTATCATGCAAAGACATCTACAGGGATAAAATTGTTCCAAAAACCTCAGTTAATTTTCCTATAAAAAAACGTTAGTGTGTGTGATTCATTTTTATCCGTAGCAAAGCACAGGTATTTAGCCAGTTTACTTCTAAGATATAGACATCTCTTGACTTCCATGCAACAGAAGTAAAACGAAAGACATGTGCATGTTTGATCCATTAGAAAGATCAAACAATGCATTTAGTTTTCTAAAACATGACACAAATAAATTAGCTCAGGCTGTGTAATAGGCTCCAGATCAAAGCAAAATGGAGATGACACTAGTATTAACATAGATACTGGATGGTGAACAGCAAAGCTGGTTTTCAGTAAAGGTAGTAACAGTTCAATCAGTTTGCACTATGGTGTTAGCATGCTTCAGAGCTGCCTAGGTAGGCAACAGATTGAATTGTTTGCTAAATATGCCCAAAATAGAGGTACACAGAGTCTAATAGATACTAGATGGATAGAAATAAGTCAAATAACAGAACTTGAATTGGATTCAAACTCATTCTACCTTCGTTTTTGACACAGCATCAAGTGCCATCAGATCATAAGCCAAATACCTCCTCTTCAATCCTGAATCTGGTACTGTGTCTATGATCATTTCACCATCAATCAATGTCATCTCATGTAGACCCTTTGGATTCGCAAAGAAATAAGGTTAACTTTCTGCTAAGGAAAATACACTCAATTTTTTTCTCCAGGATGAGAATAGATATCTTACATCATTAAGATTCCTATGGGGAAAGCGCATCTGAACTCTTCTAAAGCAAAAATTACGATCGATCAAGAAACAACCATCCCTCATTATAAGCATCATATAACGGGTTCCATCAGCTTTCCATGTAGCGAAGTAGTATCTTTGTCTAAGTAGTTGCAGATTTTCACTGCAGAGAGCAAAAGGAAATTAGATCAAGAACATCAAGAAAGTGGGAATCAGACAAATATTACCAAATCATGGCCATTTGAAAGAAAACAGTTTCATAGGAGAGAAAATGTCCTTTTGGAGATCTAAAAAGAAAAAAAAATGGGCCTTTCTTTCCTCCCCTGAAAGAACTATAATTTTCTTCAAATTACCAGGCACAATCACTAATCAAAGTTTCGCTTAACTAGACTGCCATCACCTTTAAATTTTAACATTTTGTACAGAAAAAAAAGTTTGGAAAGGTTATATGAAAAGATCTAAAGAAATTAATGATATAAAAGAAAGGCTTTATGCAATCAGAAATCTGAAGTTGTTTATATGTGAAAAAGAGCTTTCCCAAAAAAAAGAGCTGGGCTCATATTTCCAACGCATCAAATGCACACATTTAAACCTAATAACCATGGTTGTTTACACAAGAAGTTCAGATTGAATGTTTTAAAACCATATAGTACAGTTTTGCTTTCTGCATAGCCTCAAGGAATATCAGAAATCAAAACGCCCAGATAACATGTAAGAGATAATTGACTTAACAAGCAGATTAATAAACTTAACTATATTACAAACAATAAATGTCGAGTTTACTGTTAGTCACCTGTTAAGAGAGACTGGATGTGATCCTGGAAACTGTGCATGCCCTCTCACCTGTAACCAAAATACCAAATAAATGCTATTATAGCACCATGTAAGAAACACAAGTTGTGGGAGGCAACAATGTAGAAACTTGCAGAAACAATGTTACAAATCATAAGTACCAGCTGAAATATGCACAGGCACAACAATAGCTAAAAACAGACTAGCGGATCCGAATATAATTCATATGTGCACTATAGATGTCTGATCAACCATATAGGGTTTATACTTACAGGATGCATTTCCAGTAAGCGGTAACATACGATGCGCAGAGCATCTTGCTGATCATATGGTACAGCATCTCCTAGCACATCATCATTGGTGATAACTTTATCCTCCACCTCATTCTGCAAGATACGTGGGCTCAAAAGGCAAGAAAACAGCTTTGGATATTGCAAGTTTGTTTTGACGACAATAAACAAATACTGGGCACAATACACTAAATTCAATCCAACATAAAGTAAAAATAAATCAAGTAAAAACAACTTATTAGGTTTTGTGAAATCAAAACTCTGTACTTGTATATCCATCAATGAAAAACCTTTGCCAATTACAATACCAGGCACTTAATTCACACCAAATTATTCGAGAGTAATTTCAGATTCAAATCTCTGAATATGCTTACATGTGCTGGTGCAAGATCACCATTCTCATCATCGTCATCTTGCTTAGCTTCACCATTTAAATCAAGATCAGATGGCCTTTTCCATTCAGGTGTTGAAGGGCATGTTATCCGCTGCTCAGGAACCTCATGATAAAATGAATACAGTGCTTCAATGTAGTCCCTCTTATATATACCGGGTGGTCGCCTTTTCGCAAATATATTAATCGCCTAGAAAGAAAATGAGATTAAGAAAAACAGTATAACTAAATTGAACTTGAATAAACAACATTGTGAGTCTAGTTGTCTTACCTCAGCGACGCACGCAACATGTGTTCGCATAAGGTAATGGATAATCATGAAGCCTGTACGATTGTGACCATGAGTACAGTGAACAAGAATATATTTAGGATTCTTTGACTGCTTCTGTCGGTCAAGAAACATCATCACCTGACACAACACAAAAAAAAAATCATTCCATAAATATATTATTGAAAACTCTCAATACATATTGTAGCTAACTACATACATGTGAATCTATTATTCCAAGCACAAAAAAACTAAACACAAATATTTGTTGCAGATGGGGGGATAATTCATTACAAATAACGTAAAAAAAAATAATCCATCGAGTTTGTGGGTTCAAATGTTGTTGCGGTGGAATCCTGATCATTTAATCGCATGAACTGATGATCCAAAGGAAACTGCATAAATGTAATAGGATACATGGAAATGAAAGCTATAAAAGCCAACCCCCCGTCAGGTTACAAATAAAATAGGTAAAAAGTAGCATGCAAGCATTTGTAAAAGAAATAAAACATCAACCCCCTCCCTCCCTCCCACTCGAGCTCGAGCACCTCAAGTGTTGCTGGGCAGCACCACCTTCTTGTTGTTAGATCTGAACCTCGGCTACGCTGTAGAACACAGTTGGTCAAGCTCAATGGGAAAGGGTGAGAAAGCATCATCAACTCATAGCAGCAACGAAGCATCATCAACTTAATAGCAGTGACGAGAGGAAGAAGATAGTATTTGTGATGGGCTGTTTACTTGGAGAGCTGAGAGGGTGGTGCAGGGTGAAACAAAATGGCAAGATTATGTAGTCAAAAGTGAAAACATTGGCTAGGACCTAGTCCAAGCTGCAAGAGGGGTAAAAATATATGGCCCAAACCGCTATTTACTCAATTTATGATTATATGGCCAATACAAATTTTTACAAATATTAATAAGTAAGCAGTCTGCATTTGGTCCCTCAACTATGAAACCCTTTACTTTTGGTCCGTCCGGATTTCATCCATGGGCCCAAATCGAAGTGATTTCGGTGACGTGGAGGCTACATATTGTCTACTTGGGTGAAGTGTGAACCATTCTTTCTTTTCCTCTTTCTCTCCCGAATCCTATATATTATTTATTTTAAATTTCTAATTAGGACATGGGGCCACGTCGTCGAAAACCACACCGATTTTAGGTCTAGGGATGAAATATGAACATTTCAAGCGTTGAAGGACCAATAACTGGTTACGTACCTGAAGGACCAAAATCCATAGATGAGGGACCAAAAGTGGACTTTTTCGTATTAATAAAGGCCAAAGATTTCAATCTTTTGACTTCACGCATTCCAAGACAACACATGATAGTTACATGTAAAGCCAAAATCTAAAACAAATAGCTATATGTTGGCACATTGCACAACTAATTATTACAGAAAGCCAAAACAAATAGCTCATCTAAAAGATAAAAGTACTATAGAGAATGACCTCAAACACTTGTGGAACAACAAACAAATTGCAAACATACGGAGACAAAAGACAAATGAAATACTACTATTACAAAAGAAGTAAAGAATTAAGCAATAGACTCCTGCTTTGACAAATAAACACTTGAATCAAATATACTACTGATGAAAATATGTAGCCAAATATAGGTCTTACCTCGTAGACAAACACATTGACAGACTCGTTATCAGGTACAGCATCTCTTCCCTTGCATGGAATCTAAAACCAAAATGTGTTAACATAGGAAAGGCCCTTTTGAATTCAAAGGATGCAGATATGGTAAGCTCCCTCACCTTGACATGCTTTGTACCTTGCCTTGTCCATTCTGCAGGTGAGTAATATCGAGTAGTATTCGTCAAATCAATCACCAAACCTATCTGAAAAAGAAAGGAAAAATTTGGTAGAGTTCGATTAGCAAAAAGGATTGGCTAAAAATTATATTAATACAAGATAGGGTATGATACCAGTAATAAGAACATTTTGAACAAGAGAAAAACCAGTAACTGCGCGTGTTTCACAAAATAACTTGAGAATTGCACTTTTCACCATACAACAATAAAAATAATCAAACTTTAACATAAAAATAAGTACAACAAGCATGAGCAAAGCACAACTACAAACTATAGAAATAATCAACCAGCCAATACTTACTTCACGACCAGCTTTTCTTTGTTTATTAACTACTTGTTTGGAAGAATATCTTTTCCCAGGAGGCACCGAGTCATTGAATGTTTCATCAAGAGGAACCTTGGAAGGTATGATTTTGTCTATTGGCTCACCAAACGCTGGACAATTCATCCAACCTGAAGTAACATCGACAAAAGCAAATATAATCAAAATCAATTTTGCAAATGCTGTTAGCTAGAAATTACCAAATAAGAGAGAGATAGATAGATCGAGAGAGAGAGAGAGAGAGAGAGATATGAAAAATTCAAGTGTGGTTAGAAACATTTTCCAACCATTCATACCATGAGGTGCCTCTTTTATTCGACCTCTACCAGCTCTGTTATAAGGAGCATAATCGTTCCTAGTCTGCTGAGGATGTAATCTTGAGCCTTCATCCTGTTGATCTCTCTTTAGTTTTTTGCGTCTCTCTTCACGCTCCTGCAACAATGGCAAGATTAGCATAAAAAAAAGCACGCAGGTTCGCATTCATGCTATTGAGAAAACTGAAATAGAGCAAACACCATTTTGCAACCTCAAAACAGATTATCAGAAGGCATTACCAAAAAGAAAGTAGACAATTTGGATGCTATGCAAACAAAGGAAGCAAAAGTCCAGTGAAACTAGGAAAAGGAACAGTAAATTAACAACACAAAAATCCATGTGCTGGCTCTCATAGACTATGGTTTGTAGGTTTCATGCCTACGAAATTGCAAATACATATGTACAACAACATTAACAATATCCTTGAGTTTTTTCCCATCATTTAACAGTATCAATTAACTGAATTTGCTGAAGATAAAAATTTACAATTTACATTTCAGTAACAAATAATCAGCTATCATTAGGAAGCAGCATGGAATCAAAAGCTAATGCAGGATAAGTATTGTACAGTACCCTTCGCATTGTCGCAACAGCCGACTCAGCATGTTCCTCCTGTGTAAAACTGACCTCGACCTGCTGTTCATAAGGCTGTTCATCTTCCTCAGGCAATGGTGACGCGTTCAAATCCATAGAGAAGGTCATTCAACATCCACTACTTCATATATCCTCAATAATGTTTTGAGATTTGCACCTAAGAACAAGTATATACTTAGACAATTGCCCACAGAAATAAAATTATGGACATTTCCAAAGTATTAAAACTTAAAAGTAAGTGGAAGGCGTTAAGACAATTAGTGAAAAGACAGCACAAGTTTCAACATGTACAAGCTTAAGGACACAGGACTGTGGAAGAACTTCATTGACTAGCATTTCACACAACCAAGGAAAAAAATGCATCCTTTACAAATTGCTGATGAATATCTGCATCACACAGGCACTAACAACAATGCCGGTTGCTAGCACTACATATTATAGCATATATTCCCATGTAAAGCATGTGATGTCCTAAGTGCTGCAGATTTTAAAAACAACTCTTACAGCTAGCTATCAGCTTGAACATCACAGCTGCAAGACAGAAAATATTTAATGAGGTGACACCTATATAATTCAACAAATAACTGGAAGTTGACAATAAACATGCATGACTATAAAACCCACAAGAAACATCTTTATAAATTTCAAACGACATTGAATGTAAGTTCAGATGCCCTGAGCCCCTGACCTGAAACCTTAAATGATACTAGACTCAAATTTACGACAAAGGATAGACACATAAGATATGAACGACGAAAACGAAATCATAAATACTACGCATACTACATAATTACCAGTATTTCAAATCCTGCCAGCATACAAAGATTTATCACCAAAGACAACATCTAGTTCAAACAAGAAAAATCATGCTAGCATGGCTAAGTTCATGGATTGGGTCCGTACAGAGGTTTCAAAAGAACAAAAATAATGGCCTACTAAGGCTCAAAATTTATGAACTGTACGAGTCAATGGTAAGATAGACAGTGACAAACTTAATGTGAACAACATTTTTTCCTTTGTTTTATTGAAGTTAATAATTCGTCTTACATTAACTTTCTTACAGCGTAGTACCGAGTTTGAAACTGAGCATTTCTGTATGGCGGAAGACTTGAGGAACAGTTTCACCACTCTGTGATTATTTTACTAGTACCTTGCGGCTTACGCCCCTGCTAAATACATAGACAAGAAAATTCCTTATTTGCTACTAAATGATACCATTTCCCTTAATTTCCATTGAGAATCAGCCCGTCCGCTATACACGATTGGATGGAATTCCATGCCCCTCATTTCTCATCGATATCACCTCTTGAAAATCACACCGCTGAGGTCCATTAATTTCAAACCATTTTTCTACCCTCACCGCTACTATACAAAAATGGCAATTTTTCCACCGGTCAACATGCGATTGCCCCAGGTCCACTATTTAGCATGCTCCTACTACATGCCTTTTCTTCTTTCTCCTCTTCATCCATCAGTCCCATCATTAAGGTTGCTCGCGTAGGCAAAGCCAACTACTACTCTGCTCACCTAACACTACATCCACTACCTGACACCCGATAACACAAGGAGCCCTGTGCCTGTCAAGACCCTTCATTGAGGCGTGAAGATTTCAGTGGTGTGGGCGATGGCAATTTAGTGCTTTTGCATGTCACTTGCACATACTAACGTGGATAGCCAATTCTCAGAGGTGAGTAAGGAAACACGGTAATATTGAGTTTGAAACTAAGAGTCTTCTCGCAAATATAAGATGATTTTACAAGAATTTTATGATTTTGATGGGATTCACTGTTAAATAAAACAGTATCACCTCCATACAAGGTAAGTTCTGTAGCAGGCTGCAATATCAGATTGAGAAATGAGGGGATGTAGGCCCCACTTATTTTGATGGCTTTCAGTCATCTCGGAAAATAAATACTATAAAGTTCGCCAAAAATTAAATAAAACTGCATTTTTTCCTCGCTCGTTACAGCTATCAACTGTAGAGAAATTCAAACATTCAAGTCCATGACACCAACCATGTACGAACACAAAGAGAAGAACCAAAGCCAACTGATATGTTCCTTTGGGGGCATTTAATTTTCCCGGCACAATAAAAGCATATAGGTGTAACGTAATTCATGAAGAGCCAGGCGACATAGCACTTGAAGGGAAAAAAATAAAAGACAAGCCAACAAATATTGGGTGCTTGCGGTTATACTACCCCCTAAAAATGGTGGAGGCTCAAAACTCAACAGAGTTAAATGTCAAGAACAGAGTGACAGCGCAAAAACGGCTAATGTTCTGGCGTCATCCAAAAAACCGTCCAAAGCCACCGCACTAAAGATGAAATTCGAGCTAAAAACACAAGGGCACATGAGCAGAACACCGCCACGCCCAATAACTACTGACCACAGCACTAAAGATGAAATTCGAGCTAAAAACACAAGGGCACATGAGCAGAACACTGCCACGCCCAATAACTACTGACACCAATGCTACCTCCAGGAAAGCTAGCTAGGGTTCTCAAAATGGTGAAACACCCGTTAAAAAAAACAACTGCTAGGGTGCTAGGGATTACGATGAGCACGAAGAAACAAACCACGCACGCACGCATAGACCGACCATACATGCACGGCGCCCGTACGGCCTGAAATCCAACCTAGGGTTTGCGGCAACGCGCCCCAATTTCCACCCCCCATCCCCCGCGCACACAGAGCATAAAAAAAAACACACCGCCGCACCAGACCGAACGGGGAGCCGAGAACCAGACCGAGTTGAGGGGTGGGGGGTTTGGCAGGGGATGGATGCGTGGCGTACCTCGCGTTGGAGCGAAGTGCGGGAGGGGAGGGGCGGCGGTCGACGCACCACCGCGGGGTGCAGTGCGGCGGCCGGCAGCCGCGTCGTCGGACGGGGGACGGCGTCGCCGGCGAGCGGCGAGGAGGAGGAGGATGGAGAGGAGGGGTTTGGGGGAGGAGGAGGAGGAGGGGGGATCTGCGAGGTTAGGGTTTGGGGGGAGCCATGGATGGATGGATGGATGGATGGAGCGGTGGTGGAACACGGACGCACGCACGCACTCCGAATTCCAATTCCGAAACGAATCGAAACGGGTCGAGTCGAGATGAGAGAGAGAGGGGTTTGGACTGTGGGAGGCCGTGGCGTGGCGTGGGTCGAGTCGGGTTGGTTTGTGCTCGTGTGGTGCGCGAACCACACGTGCTGCGTCGCGGCGCGGCCGGACCTGCGACCGGACCGGACGGGGTGCGGTGGATGGATGCTGGTGTTGACTGACCAGACCAGAGTTCGTTTCGTCCGTTTGTTCCGTTGGTGGCGCGCGGGAATGGGGATTATGGCTTCGGTTAGAATGGTGAAATGTAATCAAAGGACATTGGCTACAGCTATATTCGACGCCTGCTATAGCTATGTTTTACGGGAACTGTTTGGTAAAGCTTCAACTCCATAGGACAAGAATCTCGGAGTTTAAGCTGTATCAAACATGTCTTAGGGTGTGTTTGGTTGAGCTTTTCACCTACTTTTGCTTTTGCAAAAGCCAACCAAAGGACAAAAGTTAGACTAGTGTTTTTAGCTAAAAGCTGCTTTTAGTGTAGTACAAATCTAAAAGCAGCCTATACCCCTGCTTTCAGTGTCTTTTGAGGGAAAAAATTATCCATCTGCCACGAATCGTTTTTTCTCTCATTCTTTCTTTTTTTTCCGTACCCTTTCGTGAACGTGCGATGCACAGGAGGGAAGAGGCGACTCGTGCGACGCATAGGGTTAGGGTTAGCGCCGCCGGCTCCCTCCAGCCGGCCGGCCGCCGCCACGAGGCTGCTCCGTCCCTATTCGACGCCCTTGCCTCGACCCCTGCGCCACTTCCTCGACGCCCCTGCCTCCTTGACCCCCCTGCGCCACTTTCTCGACGTCCCTGCCTCCAGACTCCCCTGGGCGCCCCTACTCCGAAGCCGCCCGGCGCCGACGCCGGTGACGCCCTGCTCGAACCCCGGGCGCGCCTCCTTGCTCCAACCCCACCCGGCATTTGACGCCCCTGCCTCCAGACTCCCCTGGGCGCCCCTGCGCCGAAACCGCCCGGCGCCGACGCCGGCGACGCCCTGCTCGAACCCCGGGCGCGCCTCCTTGCTCCAACCCCGCCCGGCATTGAATGGAGGTGAATGGATGCAGCAGATAGATGCGGCTTGACTCCTCAGCTGCATTGCCATCGACGACTGATCTGATGCATCAGCCGATGCACGAGCCAATTCCTTCTATTCTTTTCCCAGGAGGATTCTTCTTCGTGTTGTTTCTTTCTGCTTTTTACCTTATTTCAGCAGCGAAAACTAGCATCTTCACTGGTTACATTTGTATGCAATACAATACTTTCATCCAGAATGGTGGAAATAGCAGCAAACCAATTTGAGATATTAGTTCTTGGTGAAGGCAATGAACAGTTCTCTGTTAGCTCTTGTTCTTGTCGATTCTTTCTGCTGCTGGATAGTGTGATTAATGGGTTTGAATTGATCTTACTATTTTTTCCTGATTTGTTCTGATTTACTGGTGACATGGATTATTCGTCTTCCAACTGTGAACATATGAACATGAGAATTGCTGCTGTGGTATGTGTAATTGACTGTCATTAGGACTGCTAATGGGAGTGATTTTGTTCCCGTGGCAATTGAATTTGTTAAACTCATAGCCCTAAAGATGAACTTACTGTTCGTCGAGCATACATGACAAAAATAAAAACAAATATACAATGGATAATAACAACACATATATTGAAACATGTTGCAACGCACGGGCATATTTGCTAGTTAAATACTAAATATTGAACCGATTAGGTTTTTACGAGTAATTTGCATATAAACAGTCACACATGTCTTTAGGGGCATTATTGGTATTTCTTCTATAACCTATAGTTTCACAGCTGCTCTAACCAAACGGACTTCTGCTTTTCCCGCAGCTGCTTTTCTACAGCCCACAGCTCACAGCAGGTTTTTTAAAAGCTGCAGCTCAACCAAACGCACCCTTACTTCCTCTGTCCTAAAATAGTTGACGTTTTGGGTTTTGGTTTTGTAACGTTTGATCATCCGTCTTATTAAAAAAAATATTACAAATATAAAAAATAATAGGACACACCTAAAGTATTTTTGATAATAAAACAAATCACAAATAAAATAAATAATAACTTCATAATTTTTTAAATAAGACGAGTAGTCAAACATTATGAAACAAAAACTCAAAATGACAAGTATTTTGGAACGGAGACAGTATAAACTTATAATAGGATTGTTTGTATATTGTATGTTTTTTTATTGCACCGCGAAAAGCACTCATCCACCCATAAATGTGTCTCTTGCATGTGCTACAAATATGTGAGTTTATTGATATAACTTGGCGTTGAATATGTTTTGAACCCTACATTATTAAATTGTGGAGTATCAAAATTTGCTCACATAATTGTCGCTATTCTGTTTGCAAGCGGATGCTTCCTATATCTCTCCTCTATAAATCCAACTGGTAGCACATAAGGATTTAATCATCTAGCTTAACTTTACACCTGATTTAGTCCAGATCCTATTACCCTAGGTGTACATGTCAGTGATCGTATCCTGTCTCCTGCACATGAGCTATAGAAGTATAGCTAGCCAAGTGACTAGGTTTAGCGGGGATAGAAATAGCGGGCGAGATATCAGGAGACAGGACTAGGACTTTGAACGAAGCAGGAGCTTGGTGTTTTAGCTAGCTTGGTACAATAGGAAGAGAAAGGTGTTAAAGTATTTTTGAGAGGCAAGGAACTTCAATAGTTGTTTTATAAGGTATGCATTATTTTTATTGTAATGGGAGTATGTTTTATTTTCTTTCCTTTTTTTAAGGTAGTCTCGTAACTTTTCAGGTGTAAGCATGGGAAAATCGAGGTTTAGGACTAGGCGTATTTCATAGTACAAAGCATGGGCTATGGTGTGATGCCCTAGAATAACTAGGAGAAAAAGAAAAGGGGAGAAGAAAATGGAAGAAAAAGAAAAGGAGAGTCAAACCCATAGGAGGAGCCCAGTCATGTAGCAGTCTGATACTGTAGTTGAAGAACGAAAACATTGTATCATATAGTCCATGCGGTGGCCCATCAGTCGTCCTGCGTATTTTACAAAGTAATGTAGCTGTTGCCTACTGTAGCATCATGATGTTAAATGGGAGAGGAGACCATAGGCTATTAGCTCTGGTTTGAACTTTTTTCATGAAGCGAGAACGAAAACACAAGAGAGTTAATAGTGTAGGATAGTTGGGCCAAATAGTGTACTTGGGTCCTCGACGTTACAACTTTGTCTAAGCTTAAAAAGCAACCAACATTATCCTTTATACGATAGAATAATAATAGAGATTAAAATAATTCATGTCCTTTTATTCTCAAACGCCATTCCTATCTTCTCTTTGTGTAGGACACCGTTCTAAATCTCAGTGATATTTTACATCTTTTTTAGACGAATTCATGAGTCAACCATCCATGTATCCAATTAAAAATGTGGTTGCAGCATTATTCACTATATACAAGTAAACAATTATAATAAAGCATAGCAGGCTATTATAATACAGAAGATGGATTGAAAAGAGGCATTACATGTTAAAATCCGGAGTTACCAAAATGGTTATTCTATTTGAGCTATAAAAAGTATCCCTATGCTGAATGATACATCCATTTTGGTCATTTATAGTACTCCAATTTTATAGGAATTAATATTAGGGCCAGCTATATGTCAATTGAAAGATTTTATAGGAAAAATCATATGAATGTAATTACACTGCAATTGTTATAACGTAACTATACTGGCTGTGTGCAAATAGAAATAACATTAGCTTGACTCCAAAATTTCCCCAACAGTAGCATGATTATTAACGCAAATCCTACGGTCAAGAAATTGTTTAACTCCCAAGTTCCAAATTATGGAGGTTGCATACTGCATAGTCGATTAGTCATCACTGTGCTTTATATAATTTCCAAAGACGTAAACTGTATTACTGCATCAGTTATTGGACAATCTGGTTAATAAAATTTGATGAATGTGCCCGTAGGTTGTAGCTTAACACACATCCTTATCCCGGAAGAAAAGCCCAAGAAAGGAACTAATGGGCCATGAAGTTGGTCTCTGAATTTCTTTGTATATTTGCTAACCCCCCAACCCAAAAAAAAAAGAGTTTGTTTTTGAATATTTCATTTTATCTGGGAGATCTTTTCTGATAGAACAACCTGTGAGATTTCGGTTACGTTCGGAAGCCTCCTTTCAAAACAGTGCTATCAAAAAACTATAATATTTTTCTCTCTTTTTTTCGTACGCATGCTTCCCGGCCGATAAACGGAGTGTTTTTTGAAAAAAAAAATTCTATACTAAATTTATTTTAAAAAATAAAATTAATCAATTTTCAAGTTAAAAATAGCTAATACTCAATTAATTGCGTGGTACTGATATTTGTAGTTTTGCTGAACTAGCACAAACGAACGCAACCTTCTTTTATACGAGGATATGAGGGTTTAAAAGTTTAAACATGACTTCCGTAGTATTTGCAATATTTTTTGCAGAACTTGTATGAACTTTGTTAAAAGCATTATCTGATATTTCCAGCTCAAGCTGTATGCATTGAAGAATACAAATCCAGCGATACACCGAAAAGACCATTTGAATATTCGAGGAAATTTTACTGCACAGAGTTAGTTTAAAAAATCATTTGGTTCAACATCAATCTAATTCACACAGGCGAAAATTACATGGATAAAGAAAAAAGGAAAGAGAAAGATCCCAAGCTCCAAACAGGATATTAATAAGTCTGATACATATCCATCCAATAAGCTCAAAGTGCAGGCAAGCGAACAATACAGTTAACATGCTATAGTTGATCATGGCAGGCTCTGTCGCAATCAAGCCGTCATTTTATTGTCGATGCATTTCAAGCACGTCACAGCATGCATCAGTGCGAGTTAACCTGATTTGTTTTTCTCCCGTTTCGTTTTCCTCGTTCGGCACTGCAGCTTATGGAAGATGGATGATGGCAATGTAGTGAGCATTCTCAGCCTCAGAATATAGCTACATGTAACCAGTTCTTCTAGTTCACAATTACAAAAGTAAGGATATTCACAATTACTTTTTCTTAGAAAACAAATGAATATCCTAAAACATTTATACTTTTGTGAAAGTACTTTTAAAGATAAATTTATACCTATAATTTTCAAGTTTTGAAAGTACATACTTTAAAAGTTATTTACAATCAAAGTTATTTACAATCAAAGTTTTACATTATAGAACCAGAGGGAGTATATATCTATTCTCAAATAAATGATGTTGGAAAATATGCGCAGCTGAACATCAAAATTATATCTTAATCATTAATAATGTAAAATATTAGGATTTAATATTTGAAACTACATTAATATAATTTTGAACATGTTCCGAAAACACCAACTAAATAAGAACGGAGGCTGTTTATAAAAAGACCATGTTTCTTTTGCCACGATTAACAAAAGCAGTGTTCCGGAAGTTGCTACTTGTACACCACAATGTCTGGCTGGTTGCTCTGCAGATATTGCTTAATCTGCTCAATATACGGAGGACAAATTTCTGCCCTGTAATATATATTTGTTCTGATGGATAGTACTTCTCTTACTAAACTACTACTACGGTACCACGCCCTTCACAGTTTTCCAATCAGTTGACGTAGATGATGCATCGGAAAATTGACAGATACAGATAGCTGCTCGATGAATACACACCCTGTGTTCTTAGGCGACCGATAGATACAGAAGCCGCAGTTAATTTTACAGAATCAATTATTATTTTTTGAGATCTTCTGCGATCACCACAACTTGAATTTCTTTGGTCCAGAATGCCAGATGATTTGCTGGAATTTCTTTGGTCCAGAGTGCCAGATGATGTGTGCCGTTTGCGTTGTGCCCAAGGGTGCATTTTTCAGCGGAATTAGATCCTTAGATCGATGACATGGTCACTAACACATAGGCTCAGTGATGATGAGACCTATGTATCGGTGAAAAAGTCAAAATAAACCATATATGGAAATCACAATCTCATCTAAGTGACGTTTCGCCAAATTTGAGTGCCTTGTGTCCATCTCACGCGTGCGGAATCAAGATCAAGTATGTATTACCAGTGGTGGTTATAGTCAGTTATGCCATGATAGCACCAACCATTAGTTCCCTAAAAACGTTATATATATCCACTAATTTTGATGTTTACTGATGGGAAAAAGTCGACTTTACTCCCTTAAACTATTGCATTTCCCTTAAAACTATTGCATTGTATTGCTTAACCCTCTAAACTATATTTTCGCTCGTTTTACACCCCGAAATATTAAAAATAATTCATTTACATCCTAACAACACTTCTTTTTTTTTCTCTCTTTATGCAAGCATATTTTGAGATGAAATTTTGTGGATTTGTAGATGACGCAATTACCAAAACTCCATAACATTTTCAGTTTTTATGACTATTTATTTAAACTTTAAAATTCTAATGTCCGAATTGGTATTATATGTTTCCAATCAGCGGAATCAGAGAAAAAAAACTCCATAATATTTTCAGTTTTTATGACTATTTATTTAAACTTTAAAATTCTAATGTCCGAATTGGTATTATATGATTCCAATCAGTGAAATCAGAGGTAAAAATTTGTAAAAAAAATGTTCAAAGGTAACTCGTAATGCACATATGCATCATACAAAATTTCAGTAAAAAAGATAACTTAATAGTTGTTAGGTACAAAGTTGTTAGGTACAAAGTAAATCATTTTTTAATAGTTCGGAGGTGTAAAATGAGTCAAAATATAGTTTAGGAGTTAAGTGATCTAGTCTAATAGTTTAGAGAGGTAAAATAGACTTTTTCTTTTACGGATTACGCATGCGTTGGTGTACGTCTTACTGTACTTAAGCTCTGCGCCCGAGATCATTAGTATTAAGCCCTGTGGTAGTGACAACTTTTATTTTGCTGGCTAGCTTGTGGAATATATGACCACACAGACAAACAATTTACATACTTCTTTAGTCAACCAAGAAAAACGGGAGCCTCTAATTTACAAGAAAAATGTGTGAAGTTGTAAAATGTAGATATCCTAATCTAATAAAACACAAACTGGACGATGTTTACTGAAAATGGCATCACCATCGATCTGAGTGAGACTTGACGCCAAATTTAGGGGCTGTCAACCCTTCTAAATTTTGGCAATACCAAATTTTGGTAAGGTAACAACTGAACACAACCATACATTTGTACCTTACTAAATTTTGACTATTCTAGAAGCTTCTCACAAAAACTCTACCAAAATTTGGTTAGGCTCTAAACCAAACACAACCAACGCTACCAAAATTTGGTTATACTGAAGTTGCCAAAATTTGGCATTGCCAAATATTGTAAAGATTGAAAGTGGCAATAAAGTGAAAAAGCCCTAAGTATAGCCGGATATGCGCATACTAAATATTTTGAAAGGAACCCATTGGTCATCAGATGGGCACACATTGATTTTTTTTACTTTCTCTCCTCCACTTCAGTTTGGACAAGGATGTATAGAAAAACTATGAGAAAATTTCCTACATATCCACCAATTATCTCCTAATCCATTCCATACCCTTTAAATTTGCCCAATTCCTTCTATGCCTCTGAGTTTTCATCTTCATCCCCTCAATACACATTTCGTTAGTTAACCGTGAGTTGACCGTTAAATATTCTCCAAAATAACAATATTACCCTTCTCATCTATCACATAGTTGTGTGCTTACTTATTTAGAAAAATATAGTTCTAAAAATGAAAAAAGATTCATTTAATTTAGGAAATTTAAACAATACATAATTATTTGATTCACATATTTTAAAAAATTAATTTATGTTTTACAATAAATTTTAAATTGTATTTGATGAAATATGGACAAATATTTGTATTGAAATTTAAACCTAAATAAAGAATTTAGTTTTTTTAAATTTCTTGGGAATATTGTGTGCATTTCATAATATTTTCAAATTTATTTAAAAAATTAAATTTATTTTTAAAAATTTAAGTCAAGTAATTATGCCTCGTTTGATTTCATTGTGAATTCAACCTTTTCACGTTGAGACTTATGTTTATAGAGCAATTAGCATACATACTAGACAATGGCAATATAGTCGTTTTGACAAAAATCTAACGGTCAATTAACGAGATGGGTATAGAGGGGATAGAGATAAAAACTCAGGGGTATAGAAGGGATTGGACAAATTTCAGAGACGCATAAGGGATGGAGAGAAAACTCGTGTGTATGTAAGTAATTGCCCCAAAACTAATGTATATAACACGATGTATATCAATCAAGCTTACCACAAAATTTTTCTACCTGTTAACTCAAGAACTTACTAAATTAACTACGCATATACCATGGATCCAATCCAAAAATTCTACCCCGTCGAATAAAAGTTGTAAAGCAATACATCACAGTGAATTAGAATCTATAAGCACTATGTGAATTGAGCGTAGCTCAGTTTTTATGCTCCCTGGTGGTTGAAAATGCCCACCGAAATCAAGTACTAGACTTAACACAACTATTTTTCATTTGCAGTTAATTATTCTTTCAGTAATAGATAGCGTACTTATCGATAGCAAGACATATGTGATGCTCTTCATTAATTTTAAAATATATTGGCCCCATCTTTGGAGGAGGATAGGATGTGCATGTATGCGTCAGGATTGCCCTTACAGGCATTACCACACAGTGTATACCATGGGGACACAACATGCATGGTAAACCGCTTGCAGAGTTGCCAAAATTTGTTTTAAAATAAAAATGATGGAAAAGTTCAATTATTTCTTTAGAGTTTTGTTAAATTTGAAACAAAATTGTAAAAGCAAGAGACATGTTGGTATATGATTTAAATATGAAATTATAGCAAATATTATGTGTTATACTATTTTTCTAGAGATGGCCATAATTTCCTAGAATTTTTTTGCTAATTTTACAATTATTTTTATAAATTTTTAAGTTTTAACATGCCACGATTGTTGTGTCTTACAATAAACATTCTCCCGGTGTTAACGTTAATTCTGACATCCAATCGCAGGATGTATATGCACGCATGCATATGAGCGGCCACATGTTGCACGAGGGTGGCCCGATCTTTCGGTGAGTTGAGGTAACTACGATTTGAGGAAAGAAGTTATCGACCTGACTACAACCATACTGGACGTTGTTGTGTTAGCGCCTTAGCGATCGATACACCTCTCCTGTGATTGTTGATTTTGTCGGAGCAGATCAACCTTACTCCTGCAAGCAATCGAAAACTAGCAAGAACAAGATAAAAGTGAGCAACTGAATTGCTAGATGAATAAGTCGCACAATAAATTGATACACGATAAAGTTGGGGTTTTGAACATGTAACCAGGAATCCTAGCCGGATGCGTAGTTACAGGCAAGCAACACGTGGCTAAACTTTCAATTAAACAAAATCCAATTAACCCTGAAGGGGTTGCTAACTATTTAAAGGGGTGGGAGGACGTCCTAGGGTTCCCTAGGGTCATGCTCCACCTGGTTAGGACGTACCCTACTTGGGCCCCTCTTGGATCAGGGTCCAGACGAAGTTACAGCCCCATAGGCCCATTACTAGCGATGCAACGTCTTGTTTTTGCGATTCCCGTTGACTCAAATGGAATTTTGCTGCAAGGCTGGATCCGTTGGAAAGAGGACTCCGAAACCTTTCGATCAATTAATCACGGGCCAAAAACGGATGTCGTATGAAGAATTGGCAACCGTTTAAATTCAGTGATGTCTCTGCAGGCCGAACCGAATTCCTTGCAATTATTTGGAGAAGTTCTTCACTTGGTCCCTAATCAACTTCATTCGTCATCCCTATGATTCTTTAGCCTGCGATCCTTCCTTTTATCCATGATAGCACTTCTGTAAATAAAAACACACATAACTCCTGGAGTAGCATCCTTTGCTCAAATATATAAAATATAAATCGAACATAAGAAACTTACACTTTTAATTGTATTATATAAAACATCGTTGTGGTTATATCTGTGGTGACGATGTTCTCATCACACAGTGTGTTAAAAAACAAGCACTATGAAAAATTGGGGTATGTTTGAACCCTTTAATTGCTTTGGCATAATATTATGAGCTTGCACTGTGACACTGATGAGCCAACATACTCCAACCGTGACATCCAACCGGACGGCTAGCTAACTTGTCCTCACGTCCATGATACTAGCTGGCTGGACTCAAGCAGGATAAGCTCTACATGTCACACATCACTTTTGGAACAAAATCTGAAATCCTTCAGGTTGAACCTAACCAGAAATATATATCATTGTTGAAGTTAGATATATAAATATATTTGAAGCAGTATTTACACCAAAAAATATGAGTTATGTGATATATTAAAATGATTTTTTCTATGATATGTACTTGTCGTGAATGCCATGAAGCAACGAACCCACATGCTATCTTCTCAAGATATGCACTAGACTCTATATTATAATATGTTCCAACAGATATGAGCATATTTCGCTTTTTAATTTAATATATAATAGGGCTGTTTTTTTTTGACAGGGATGTGGCAGTTAGTTAGGTTTACAACTAGACAACCAATCTCAGGTAGGAAAAACAAAAGGTAGCAAAAACAGAAGTATATCCTTCTGAAGCAGAAATTAGTAACAGGGTTTTAAGAGGTATATGGTTTGATATGGTAAAGTGACTATTAACTTTTACAACTAGTAATAAACTTGGTACATATGCAACCATGGTCTGCCGGCTGTTACCAGAGTTGCCCACAGCTAAGGTCACTCCAAAAGGCAAGAGGTGTAGGGGCAGCAAAAGGTGCTTGGTCAATAATGTTTCCAAAACCATTTTCCCTCATATTTCCTAGCTCATAAATAATACAATTTTAGAGGCAGGAAATGAAAAGATCAAAGTAGAAAACAATAAAAAAACACTCCACCCAGTCCACATCCACTATTGAGTATCTTGAAAAAATAATTCAAGCCAGTTCTTTTTGTAAACAATTTATGCATATGCCATATTATCCTTCCACATACAAAAAAAAACATTTGGCATTTCATAGACAAGATGAATGAAAAACTATTATATTATTCTCACTAATTTATTCTAAAAATTTTAAATACTACTACATATACAATTATTCGTCGCATGCGCATCATACATCAATCATGTGATCAGTTTCTTTAGGGGTATGTCTCCCCCTTTTTGTTGCCAACATGATCTTTCTTTTTGGTTCTTCATCCAATCAGGTTAGCCAAAGAGATGATCACACGGGAGAAAGAATCAACAAGCTAGAGAGATGGGGGATCAAGCAGGAAGAGAGGGAAGGGGAATAAAGGTGGGGCTTTTAATAAATTAATTAAAAACAGCACGACACAGCCAACAAATGGTGGTGTGGTCGCAGCTGGATCCCTGAGCTGTCCTGCTGTTGGCATTAGTTGTTTTCTGCTTGCTCACTCGCCCCACTACCCAATATGGGCTGCATAAAGAAAGGCCAATTCATATTGTTATTTCGCCACATGCACCAACTGCATTGCTAATGCTACCTAGCTCATTGATATTTTCCCTTCTTGTCTTCGTCCGCTACCCTGTGGATTTATGAATCGGAGCTTTGCTAAAGAGGAACCTTTAATCATGCAAATTGCAAAATAGCTATGCATGGTAAACATGGTGTAGAATTGTTTTACATTTTCATGTGGGTACACTGTACACACAGGAGTGTTTTTGGTGTATAGAACAAGAGGGCTCTAAAAAAAATTTGAAGACCTCTGATAAAGCTAAAATAATTTTGTTTGTCTTGTGAAAATTGTATCTTTGCTATAGTAGTTTTACCAGCATAAATATAAAATAGCTAATATTGATATTTTGGGCACTAAGGAAAGAAAGAAACTAACCAATAACACTATTATACGGTGGTGAAGAAAAAAGTCATACGTTTGATGGCAGATTTTAGTGGTGAAAATTCTAGTACTTTTATTAGCAGCAAGATTTGAAACTAGAGTCAAATAGGCTCAAATTAATTGGCATGGCGATGACTCGTTATTTTTTAATATTTCCACGTGAAATGTTGTCTTTTAAGCTTACAATTAAAAAGGGACAATCTACTCTATACCACTGAGTTTACATGGGTTCAACGATCTACCATCGACTTTGTCGAGTTCTAAAATATATCCTCGGTTTAACAGTTTTCTATACAATAAGCCATCGAATCCTATACATTCTTAACAAATATCAAAAATATCATTTAGACATACAGGATTGACTATTAGTTTATCATGTTAGAAGATCAAGAAAATTATAAAATTTTTTGCCTAGCATTCCAACAAATTATTATAGTTTATAGGTATTTTTTAAGATTATTTTTCATATTTTAATTTTTGGAAAAATATTTTCTCGATCTTAAAACATATTTACAAACTATAATGATCTGTTAAGATTCTAGCCAAAAAATTTCATAATTTTCTCGATCTTCTAACATGATAAATTAATAGTCAATCTTGTATGTCTAAAGGGAATTTTGGACATTTATTAAAAATGCATAGGATCGAAGGGTATATTGTACAGAAAATTGTTAAACCGAGAGTATATCATAGAACTCAACAAAATCAATGTCAGATCATTGAATCGATGCAAACTCAGTGGCATGAGTAGATTTTCTCATTAAAAAGATACCATTTAAACAAATATTGTCATACAAGAACTAGAGCTCAAAAAATCAAAATGTTTTTATTATGCGCGAATCCTTGGCATACATATCAACAAATAAGTGGATATCTGCTTGTGTACACTCTCCATGTGACCACAGCATTTCACCAGTCAGTGTCCGGGCTGTTAGCCAGCTATCTCGTCCCATGCCGTCGGATCATCAGATCAACGGCCAGTTTCACCCAAAATTCACCGTCCCTAAATTTCCCTAAACCCAAATTCCTCCTATTATTTAATTTCATTTATATAAGGACACTATTTATTTCGATTTCTCCCCTCTATACGATTTCTCCATTTCTTCTTCTTCTCCCTCCTCTCTACTCTATCCTCTCTTCTTATTAGGATTCGAGCCTCCATAGATTAAGCTTAGCTAGCACCGGAGAAGAATCCGGGCAGTCGGAAAACTAGTACCTGGGGTTTGACCGCAGCAATCGGGGTGGCCGAATTGGTGAGTTTTCTCGTGGTGTTTTGTTTCTCGTTCCAATTCTTGGCGTTGCTGCTTTCCGTGGGTTCTTGATTCGTGATGGGTTTGTTTTTGTTTCGTTTCGATTTGGGGGCTGCGGTTTCTTTTTGGCCTAATTTGCGTCTTCCAGCTTGTGCTTTGGTGGATCTTGAGTGGATCGAATCTTCGGCTCGAATTCGACTAAAAAATCCGATTTTTTTCCCTCTCTGTTCGCGTGAACCCTTGCTGAGATCTGTGGGGGTTTAGTTGCCAAACAGCCCGTTTCGATTCGATTCGGTGCGAGTTCGTGGTTAAATTTGCTCAAATCTTGAGCTGGTTTCTTGTTTCAGATTGGTCGATCGAGCGGATGATGATGGCGGCGAACGCGAAGCTCCCGAAGCAGGCGCTGCTGCCGCCGCGGAGCCCGTTCCCGACGGCGGCGGCGGGGCCGTACGCCGGCGACCACCACGGCCCGATCGCCCGGCCGCAGGGCGGCAACGGCACGCACCACAGGCACCACCACGGCCATGGCCACCACGGGCACCACCAGCGCACGTCGTCGGAGAGCTTCATCGAGGAGCAGCCGTCGTGGCTGGACGACCTGCTCAACGAGCCGGAGTCGCCGGTTCGGCACCACGGCGGCCGTGCCGGCCACCGGAGGTCGTCGAGTGATTCGTTCGCGCTGTTCGATGGAGGCGCTGGTGCCGGCGCTTATGCCAATGGGTTTGAGGGGATTGGAGGGCAGGCCGCACCATGGGGCGGGGTGCCGGAGTACTATGCGAAACCAGGGTCATTTGGTAGGCACCAAAGCCGGCCATGGGAGCAGGGGATCAACAATTTGGGGAATTACAGGCAAGGTGGGGGTCCGCCGATGCCGGCGAAGGAGAAGGTTGGTGGTGGGCATCATGGTTCGGCGAGCGTGTTGAGGGATCATGACCATGGCATGGACAGGAGATCTTCGGATGAATCGGGGCATGATCAAAAGGTTGGGGCAGAGAGGAAGGAGGGTGTGCCTCCGAAGCATGTGCAGTCAGAGGCAGACACCAAGCGTGCTAAACAGTGAGTTCATGTCCTGCTTCATTCACATTATCACTTTCCAAACTGTGTTCAAATTCTAGTATATCTCACGGAATATTAATGATGATGAAGAGCAAATCGTGTTCACTTTAACACATACATACAGGTATTAGGCCTTCATTTAGATTGTGCAATCGGAATATGCTTTTGGAGGCTTTGGTATGGAGTTCATCTATCCTCCAGTCAACCTTGCAACTAAAATATGCGTTGTATGAAAGTGAACAGTGCATTTGGTTGGTTTTAGTGAGTGGCAATTTTTTATAATTACACACCTGTGTGCATGATTCATGGTACATGAACAGGATTATAAGGACGATTCTTTCATTTCCATTCTTTGTTTGATTAACATGTAGTACTGCAGGCTTGCATACTGCAAATTTGCATATGTAATGCCTATGCACTATGCAGTCATACACTATAGATGGTATTTGGATATGATTTGGGCCAATTTGAATGTTAAGCGGTTTGTCAAAGTTCCAAGACTTGCATTATGAGACTATGAGTAAATCCATTTAATTGCGTCCTCGTATGCCATGATCAGAGACTTCTCATGCTATATGTATTTCAGATTTTTTTTTCCAAATGTTTTGTAGGCAATATGCTCAAAGGTCCCGTGTCCGGAAGCTCCAGTATATTGCAGAGCTTGAGAGAACAGTTCAGTCATTGCAGGTGAGGTTGCTACAACCCTTTTTTTGTTTATCTCTTCGACAGCCTAATTCTATATTTGACACTGAAAAAGTATTCTTGTTTGAACAATACAGTCAGACGGGATAGATGTGTCTGCTGAAATGGAGTTTCTTAGTCAACAGAATATTATGCTTGACTTGGAAAATAAAGCCTTGAAACAAAGGCTGGAAAGTTTAGCTCAAGAGCAACTAATTAAACGCTGTAAGTATGCTCTGTTTTAATTTAGTCTGCTTGCTTGTAGTTCTTCTCTGCACTAAGTGCTAGTAAAAATCATTTTGGCAAATGTGTTAAGTTTCACAACTATGTTAATAATCATGACAAAAATGTCTATATAGACTGTCCTATCAGCCTATAGTTGAGCTTTTAGCCCAAGCTGTTTGTAGATTTTTTTTTTTTTTTGGTTTACACTCGGAGTAAACTCAGTTGACAAACCATTGAATCAGAAATTCGAAATATAGGAAACCAAACTGCATACTACTTAACTCCTCAAGTTAGGATGCTATTCTTGGCCAAGATGCAACGGTGAAGTAATTCCATATTCACTTCCTAATTTCTGTAACTTAGGCACTTAGCAGAAACACATAATATTGATTTCTGGTACATGAGTATTTGAAGTTCTGTGTACTCGCTCCTTTTCTATATATATATGACGGTTCAAATGTTCAATCTTGAGTTAAACATCATATATTCAAAAAAGGAGGGAGTAGTTACACAATCAGCACACCAGTGGTTGTATCATATAAAGGCCTGCATATATTGTTAACTAGTTATAGCTGCTTTTCATACATTAATGTCTTATGGCCAAAAAAATCTCACAAAACAGAAACTAAGCACTAAATGTTTTACCTAGAAAAAATTTCCTGCTGATGAACTATACTGAATATCAACTTATTTTCTAATGCTGAAAACAAACTAAGAAATTGTTATGCTGACAACAAACAACTAATTGTATGTTAACATTTTTCCTCCAATTTTTCAGTTCAACAGGAGATGTTTGAGCGGGAAATTGGTCGTCTCAGATCATTGTACCAGCAGCAGCAGCAACAGAAGCAGCCACAACCTACTACTCTCAGTCGAAGTAACAGCAGAGACCTAGATTCCCAGTTTGCAAACCTCTCTCTGAAACACAAAGACCCCAATTCAGCGCGTGATGCTGTCTCTGGGTCTCTTCGTACTTAGTTCTCGTCAACCTTGTGAGTTCCACACACGTTGCCACAATTCCTAGATCACTCTTTGTGGATGTCATCTTCATCAAGAAAGGAGCAGGCGCACCTGGAATTTGTGTTCCCCATCCATGGTGAATGAATAACACTGGAAAGGCTAATAACTGTGGATCTGATCTTTATTCTTTCGGAATATGCACCTGGCGGTCTTCCTCAGCTCACTTCCATTGTTGATGCTCGACCAGTCGGAGGTGTTTAGGGTTTTCTTTGTAGCTTGGTGCTTTTATTTGCATCGTTGTACCATTTCGGAATGCTAGGGTTCTAATTCCTGTTTCCTGTGATGCCATCTTCATGCATTTTAGCTATATTTGGACTAGTTTGTCTTATCAATGGAATGTGGAGCACTAGTCAGCATCTGGTACAGACGCTTTGAAATTGTGCCACATCCTTGAGAACTGTATGTGTACGACAACATTGTAATTCAATAAGCTAGTGCAAACGAAGTGTTAGCGTTGTTCAGTGTTTCAGATTATGATGTGAGAATGTTGCACGTTCCTCGTTAAATTCTGTCAAATTGCTGTGTCATATCATTTTGTGCAGTGCCTTTCCGTGGACACTTGATAATAGAATGCAAAGAAAGCAAAATTCCCTATATCCCTTCCTGCAACAGGAATACCGATAATGCATGTTAGAATAAGCTTCTAAGAAACGAATTTCAACATTTCAGTGTTCCATTAACAAGCTAATTCTAGAACATAGATGTATTTTCGAAACATAGAAGCAGATCATTGGCTTTCCACAAATCCATTTGCTCAATTGGTTACACAAACTCACACCTAATAAATATTCCAACAATAAACTGGTTACACAAACTCAATTGGTTCTGAAGAACAATAGAACAGGGGCATACGATAGTTGATTTCTACTTTGAGTCTATGTCCATTTGCTGAGCGGATATGTTTGATCTATGATCTACCACAGCATTGTCAAAAGTCCCTCTAACATGTTGGCACATGACTATCAAGTCCTGTAAAGCATCCTTGAATACATCCTTGGCTGGATCCCCTGCCAACATAACAAACGCATCAGAAGAGAATACACATTTAATTCAGGGATACAAGGGCAGTGAAACTATAAAATAGCAAGTAGGTAATGGGAAGACGTCGAAACATAATAGTGCAAATATTTCTTTGGCATACATCCATTTGAATTAAACCTTTGCTTTCCACAGGAATATCGATGTAGCAGTTACCAATCAGTTTGGTAGCTGAATTAACTTCAGTTTCAGCAGAAAAATCAATCATAATAATTCTATTATATGTAGGACCTATCGATACCGCAAGTGGAATAATATACGAGATGTTACGCTGGATCATGTACTAAATAGATGTTAGGCACATCATAATCATGATTATCAAAACAATATCAAATGTCAAAAAATAGAACTTTGAGAGGAAACATAATGTAATAAGTTAGTTAAGTTGCACGAATTAATCTAATATGCATTCAAGATTTAAAAATAGGGTATGAAAACAACTTTAGTCCATTTTTCAAAATTACCTGTAGTCTGAACTCTTATGTTGACTTTGTTGTCAGCAGGGTGAGGGATGCTATACCCACAGAATGCTACCCTTGGGCTGCAATGACAGAAAGAGGACAACGAGTCGAAAAATTAAGATTTTTCATGTTCATCAATAGTTTCTGCACATGAAATAGTATCTGCAAGGTTTAAGGTAGTAGAATCTCAAGCAAAAGCACAAAAGAGACTTCGACCTTTCACAATCTTCTGAACTCAAACGCAACAAAATGGTCCAAGTGAAACTATTTGACTTTTTAGTTACTAAAACACATGTGAAGACTTCACTTGAAAGTCGTACAAGAATGAGAGTGGTTATAATCTCTGGGCATTTAATCCGAAGGGACATGGATATGATGATCGAATATAATACAGTTATACAAATAAATAAAATGTGACGAGATGCTAGACAGTGACATGGTGACACCAATATCAACAGGTTAAGATGGTTCCTTGCACCATTACCCCACAAATCTCTCTCTTACCTTTCTAATTTCCTGTTAACGAAAAAAAAAAACATATATGCTCTACCATTTTCAACAGCTCACAATGTCACGTCCTCATTCTCCAAACCGAAAACAAAATTTTGCCCACTTCATTTTATATTAGAGAGCTGGACATTCAATTGCTAAAGCCAATCGATTCACTCACTAAAATCCATGTAATTCCATCACAAATCCACATCTCTCCTAACTCCCACTGTAACCAAAGATTGACCGAAACTAGAAGAAAGAAGCGGAGTACTTCCAATAACACACTTCTGGCACTCTAACCGCAGTTTTACCGCACAGATTCGTAATATTGACCGCAAGAATGATAATCGATAAGATTTGCCGGGGCACAAGAAAGAGGAAAACAAAAGGATAAGAAGCAGGACTAGTACTGACTCCTGGTTGAGGACGAATCTGACGGAGTTGGCGAGGGTGTGGTCCTCCTCGGCGATGGAGAACGTCGACGCGCTCGAATCCTCCAGGCTCCCGTGCTCCATCGCCGCCTCCGAGTCGTCGAGCTGCTGCTGACTCTCACCGCCGGTGGCGGCGGCGGCTCACTGGCGTTGTAATGAATCCTCCCGTGGCCAAACTTGAGATCAGGACCGTTCACTTGATCCAACGGCTGATGATTTTAGCGGTGGCCGGCCTTTACTGTCTCTTTTAGGGTTCGGCCTAAATGCACGGGCGAGCCCATTAAGGCTTTTTTGCACTCCAAGATGAAGTTTCACGAATACCTTCGCGGCATCGGTCAGACTGATTATCAAAATCTCGGATTCCCTGATGCTGCTTCCTTTAGTACTTCGATGAAAAGGAACATGTATAACACATCGATTTTTTTTTTGAGGGAAATGTATAACACATCGATTGATCGACCGATCGACCGAATTGGTTCTCTCTTCAATTATGCAATGTTCTTATTGTCGTCGATTAATTATGCAATGTTCGTGATGGCTTCCTTAATTTGTGTAGGGTTTACTACCACCATGCGGCCATTTCCATTGTTACTTGAACGTGTATCTGTTCGCAAGATTTTTTAAAGATTTTTTTTTTGTTGCAAAGCTAAGCCCAACCATTTCCACTTATTCGCTTGCATCCATCGAAATAACATGCTTTCTTGCTACGGTTTTTCATGTCCCCTACCACACGCAGAAGATTTGCTAATGCTTGGACACAACCAGATTAATTGCCCGATATACACATGACATTGTCGATGAGTTGTGAGCCTACATTGACAAGAGAAGGTTGTCCAGCTAGCAATTTTGCTTTGATGCTTGTTCCAGTTCAGACCCTTTGAATCACAGGATTGCAAAAATACCGAGATAGAAAAAATATATGATTGTGCAAAACAGAGAATTGCAAACACACGGAATTGTCGTTTGATAGGACCGTAGAAAAAACGTATTAATCTGATGAGCGAGATACACTCATAGGAATTTTTCCAAGAGGTTTAAGCTGTACTAATTTTCTTCCAAAACTTACCAGGCATGGAGGCATTCCATAGGATTATGTAGGAATTGGGAATCCACAATCCTTTGTAAGAAAAATTTTCTATAGGATTTTAATCCGACACAATTCCTTCGATTCGAAGGCCCCAACGTTTTCGCTGTTGCTGATTATGGTCAAAGAGTGTAACACTACTCCTTAATACTCCCTCCATATGTATTTATACGACGTTTGAGACAAGAGATTAACACAACAATTAGACTAAAAAGTTTGTCCAAAACGACATACATAAAAATAAAAATACCAAGGAAGTATATAATTAAGTTAACAAAACTGACATATACTAGTAATTGCTAGTTATTACAAGGACAACTCTAGCTCTAAGCTACTCCTTAGGCGTTCTAAAAAATTTTTACCCAAAAACATCACATCAAATCTTTGGATACATGCATGAAGCATTAAATATAGATAAAAAATAAAAATTAATTGCACCGTTAGACTGTAAACGACGAGACGAATCTTTTGAGCCAAATTAGGCCATAATTAGCCATGAGTGTTACAGTAACCCATATATGCTAATGACGGTTTAATTAGGCTTAATAGATTCATCTTACGGTTTACGGGCTAGCCGTGAAATTAGTTTTTTCATTCGTGTCTGAAACCCCTCCCGACATCCGGTCAAACGATTGTTGTGATGTTTTTAGCAAAAAAAATTTTTGACAACTAAACAAGAGCCTTAGTTTCTTGCATGCAGAACGGCTACTATCCATCAGTACAAGCTCGCAATGTGTGGGCTACAGAAGACGAGCACCTCATCAAGCTCAACCTTCCCCTCATCCCCAAAAAGACTCTCCTTCCCATCCGGCCTCCTCGCGTACGACAACCCCAGCCGCGACCTCGCCCGCCGGAGATCCCCCTCGCCGGCGCTGGAATCCGGCCCAGTGAACACCCCCATAACCGCCGTCATCGGCGGCCCGATCAGCAGCCCGTCCGCGCCGAACTGCGGCCCTCCCCTCGCGTAGTCGAACAGCGCCGCCCCGCTCCCCCCAACCTTGGGTAGAATCACCACCTGATCGTCGGAGAAATCGGACCAGTAGAAGAGGAAGGCGTCGAGCGTGTCGTAGTAGTCGTCCGTGCTCCGGTATCCCTCCGGGCTGAACCCGCCGAATTTGAGGGCGGTGGTGGTGGAGGCGATGATGACGCAGGGGCCCTTGAAGTCGCAGCGGCGGTGGAAATCCGTCGCCGTGAATCCGTCCACGGTTGCTTTGTAGCAGCATCTCAGCTCGCGACCTGAAATTAGTTGGTCAAGAACTAATTGATTGATCGTCGAGGAGGAGGAGAGGATTTGAATGATTGATTGGTGTTTTTTTTTGTGTGCCTTTGAGGTGGGTGTTGGAGAGGAGGGACATGGGGAACGGAGGAGGGACGTCGTGGTACTGGAACTCCGGCGGCGGTGGAGAGGCGGTTCTGCCCCAGTTGAAGAGGCTGCGGGGGGTGACGAATCTCGCCGTCGACGGCGGCGGCCGGCGGGTCGGAGGAGACGGCGCCATTGCTCTGCTGCTCGCCATGAACAACGCTGCCATTCTGGATTTTATGATCACTGTGCTTCTCAATTTCTGATGACTGTGCTAGTGGAGTCGTTGATTGCTTTTCCTTATCTGTTTGCTGCGTGGCAACTGACAGGAGTTGGGTGATGACACGTGTGACGGCTTGATTCGTTCTGTCTATCTCGGCTCTGCTCTCTCGGCCCGCGTGACAACTCAAGAACTGAAGGCCTCGTCGTTTGGCCTAAACGGCCAACATGCACAATGTGTATATTCACAAAGAAAAATTATTTTTATGCAAAACTTTTGTAGATATGTTATATGTGGTTTAAAAGACAAAGTTAAAATAAATTATGATGAAAAACCTATAAAATAAATTTTAAATTAAGTTTGAAAATTCAAATGCTGGCTTTGACTTATAATCCAAATGCGAAACGATGAAAGTATGAATTTTACAGCTTTTAATTTAAGCCAAAAAAAAGGTGTGTCAGCTATAATCCGAAAACTGTTCAGGATCAAAGTACTCTTACGTACTAACTTAGTTTTTGGGTCATGTCTACAACTTAAAGGGAAAAAACAGATTCATTTAAACTTTCGACGAATGAATGATATTTTCATAGAATTACTTTACTGAAATACTCCTTAATTACACCTAATAGGTGTATAGCCCCCTTACTCTGTGTGCTTTGTTAAAAAAGTGGATCCAAAATTCCAATTTCATATAAAATTAGCACTTTTATTTGGTTCAAGACTAGGATGTTTTTTTTAATAAGCTTTTCCTCTGGAAGCATGAACGGCTTTGCATCATGCGTGGAAGAGAACTGGGCTGTGGTTTTCAGATATTTTTTATCGGTAGATAATTAGTACTACTGGTTAATTGAGCTAATTGTCCTGAACTGAACAGGCCCACAATCGATCATACAAGCAAGCGACTGCTACAACGAAATCGCTACTTCCGTTGCCTTCGGTGAATCCGAGTCGACAAGTGCAACTCTGTCTGATGATCTCAACGGAAACTTGCGCGGTCCAATCCGACTCGGAGATGGTGCAGTCGAGGGAGAAGCCAACAACACGCTATATAAGCAGCAGCACTTCCCCCTCTTCACCTATCAAACCAAAGCAAAGCAAACACAAACCGAAAGACTCAGAGATCGACGACGTCGTGAACTTACGCGTGCTCACGCTGTCTCAACTCACACGTAGACATGAGGAGCACTTCGAGGAAACCGTTGCTGATTGTGTTCGCCTCCATACTCGTCCTGTTGTTCTCGCCGTCCCCCGCCGCGGCGGCAAGGCTGATGCCCAAACCCATCGACGCCCGCCGCAGCCAACATCTTGACCTAGGCGGGTCACTGATCGGCCCGGAGAGCGTCGCGTTCGACGGCAAAGGCCGTGGCCCTTACAGCGGCGTCTCCGATGGCCGCATCATGAGGTGGGACGGCCCCAAGGCTGGGTGGAGCACCTTCGCGTACAGTCCTAGCTACGTAAAGAACAAGTGCGCTACATCAACTCTCCCATCAGTTCAGAGAGAGAGCAAGTGTGGGCGACCATTGGGCATGAGGTTTGATTTGAATTCGGGTAATCTCTACATTGCCGATGCCTACATGGGATTGATGAGAGTTGGGCCAGGAGGCGGTGAGGCTACAGTGTTGGCGACGGCCGCTGATGGCGTTCCACTTCGATTCACAAATGGAGTGGACATTGATCAGGTTACTGGAGAAGTATATTTTACTGATAGTAGTATGAATTATCAGCGATCACAACATGAACAGGTTACTGCAACTAAGGACTCGACAGGACGGTTAATGAAGTATGATCCAAGGACAGGCCATGTCACCGTGCTTCAATTTGACATGACGTATCCGAATGGAGTTGCCATTAGTGCTGATCGAACACACTTAATTGTTGCTCTGACGGGACCTTGCAAGTTACTTAGGTATTGGATCAGAGGACCAAATGCTGGCACATCTGAACCTTTTACCGATTTGCCAGGTTATCCTGATAATGTTCGTCCTGATGGAAGAGGTGGGTACTGGGTAGCGCTACACCGTGAAAGGTTCGAGCTCCCTATTGGTCCGGATAGCCACCGGGTTGCTCTGAGGATTAGTGCCGGTGGAAAAATAGTGCAAGAGATGAGAGGACCAAAGAGCTTTAGACCGACTGAGATCTTGGAGAGAAAAGACGGAAAGATATATATGGGAAACGTCGAACTTACTTATGTCGAAGTCGTAAAAAGTACTTAGAATTAGGATACACGTGTGATTCGTGTATTATTATTTTTTAGTTTATGGTGTATCAGAACGGCCTTGCTTTTTGTTATGTAATATCAGTTTCAAGTAGACTAATCTATTCAGAAGTTGCTTCACATAAATATACTCGTTTCTCCGAGCAAGCAAGACGACCGTTTTGTGTTCTCGTGCATCCTTTATTGCTATATATGCTTGATTATTCATACCACAGCTACAAACACCACTTTGCAGCTATGCATCACACCACTATCGATCACCCTTGTTTGTAACTTTGGAATTGTTCTAACGCTTGCATTGTTAGTAATTATTAATGGTGGCCAATAAGAGCAACACATGGAACGAATTCCACATACAAGGATGTATATAAAATACAAAATGGAGAACATGAGAGGAAGGATACATGCAGAGAATTCGAGCAGAAGCCAACTCTCTGTATTCCAAAATATAGAGGACTATGGCCTTTGGAGTCCCTTATATTTGGACAGTGGGCCCAGTACAATTAGTGGCAAATCTAGAAGAGAAATGGGTGTAAAAAAAATCTAGAAGAGAAACTAACATGTGTCCCATACATAATTATTCATACTCATTGCTCTAATTACATAAGCAAATAAAGAATTTGCAATGGAAAAAGGATTTTGCACCCTAGGTCCTATGCACCCTAGGACCTATCAATGTGGCTACACCCCTGGGTACAATCCAACGACACAGTGCGGGCAGCGACTTCCAAATTCATATGCTTGATTGTGGATAGGCGCGGAGACTTGAATACTACTGCAAAATGCTACAGTACGCTCTCACGTCTCATTGCTTGGTGCAGGCGAGGTGGCGTGTCTCTCAACCTCAGTGTGGCAGTGAAACAGGCGCGATGTCTCTTGAAGTTTAGGGGTAAGTGCCACTCAAGACTAGGACGAGGAACTAACTCCATTCCACTGAGGCTGCGTTCGATTGAGGAAGAAGGAAAAAACAGGGCCGACAACTCACTATTTTTCTCTATTTTTTTATATGCACGTTTTCCGAACTAAAATGGTGTATTTTTTGAAAAAATTTTGTACATAAAAGTTATTTAAAAATATCAAATTAATCTATTTTTAAAATTTAAAATAATTAATACTCATTTAATCAAGTACTAATGATATTTCTCGTTTTACATGCACTACTATTTCAATTTTTCATTTCTCCAAATACTCACATATGAACATAGCCTAAATCGTGACGGGCCGACATGTGAGCAAGTCCTTCAGAATCCTGTTTCCACCCGGGCCCTTGCTGCGTTCCTTTCCAGCTAAACTAACAATTGGAAAATTACTACAGTACAACTACCCCTCGGCACACTTCCCAATGCGTGTAAAAATACGTTTTTTGGAAAAACTTTCTATACGAAAGTTGTAGAAAAAAAGCAAAATAATCCATTTTTCAAGTTTAAAATAGTTAATTAATGATGTTTTTCGTTTTGTGCGCGGCACTATTCTTTTTTTCCTTCAGTGAGCACCATTTTTTCCCCCTCCCGAACGCAGCCCTAGAATCACGCGAGCGTGGGGCGAGGGCGACGACGTGGGCTGGCGGAGGTCACTAGGCGCCACCACCACTAAGATGGTACGGAATCGGTAGGGCCCCTCCCACAAATCCACGCGGGGTCGATGTTGAGGAGGTTGGGGACAGTGGTGGTGGAGCGGAGAAGAGGAGGAGATGGAACAGGAGACAACGGTGAGCTGGGATGCTGTGGCAGCTCCCTCCTCCTCATCACCTCGTGCGCATTGTCGAGCCAACCGACTGTTGCCGCACCCTCCTCATCGTGGCCGGCCAACATCCCGTCGAGCAGCGGCCAACGTCGGCAGCTGTCGTCGCTCGTGCCTACAGCAACAGTTGCCATCGGCATCACCTGCAGCCGCTCCTGCCCTCGCCGGCCACTAGCATCGTCGTCGTCCCACGTCCACCATCGACATTGGCACCTCCGCCTCTCCCCCGCGCCTCTAGCCGTGGCCACCTCCTCGCCGGTCTCCCCCTTGCACGGGATGGGGGCGGAGCATCGTGCCCCGAGTCCCCTCTCCTGCGTTCTCCTCCCGCAGATAGGAGGAGGACAGAAGAGAGAGAGGAGAGTATATATTTTTTTTAAAATCTTTTTTCCTATTTGGTATAAGGGGGACCTATATTTTATAATTTTTTTGACATGTCAGCGAAACCACCGTCTATCTTGTCTTGGAAGTCAAATTGCATCGGTATTATAAGTTCGAGGGTCAAGATTTCTGGTATTGCTGATGAGGTATACAATTTAAATTCCGTGTTCAATTTAGGGAGTCAAAATGAACTTATTCCTTTTCATTATCGTGAATCAATGGGATATTTGAATATTTCTGAAATTAGTTTACTGAAAAACTCCTTCCAGGTCTAGTGGACTATAATTCCATCCCAAGTTTTAGCCCAGCACACCAAGTTGGCCTACTCAATCCATTTTCAGGCCCACTTCCACACTTGGCCCGCTTCAGCCGTTTTGGCTGCCGAAACCATTCTTTTTATTTTTTTAAACTTAAACCCTACCAAACCTGGGACCTCGCCGGAATCCAAGCGGAGCTCCGCGCCGCCGCCGCTGCCATGCCGCCGAAGGGCAAGAAGAAGCAGTCTACGGCGTCGCCGCAGCCGTCCCCACGCACCCCTGCCTCCCGCGGCCACGAAGGTGGAAGCGTCGCCCCAGGTGGCACCGCAGGGGAAACCCTCGACCTCCCGTCCGTTGCCGCCGCGGCGGCGGCGCGGTATCCGGCGCTCGTGCCCCACAACGGCGAAGGGTGCTTCGCGGGGACCGTCGCGGATGTGGCCCCTAGAGGAGGGAGCTGCGGCGGGGAGGCGAGGCTCTGGCTCTCCGAGGCCGCCATGGTCGGCGCCGCGCTGCGGCCTGGGTGCCTCGTCGCGGTAAGCTCACGCCCTCATACTCGAGATTTTAGGAATGATTCATGTGCCCCCAGCTTGTTCTTTAGCTATGGAAACTACGATTTTCCTGTATTTGTGAATCACCATGGCTCTATTTGTATTATAAGTATTAAAGAGAAATGTCCCCTCCGACTTTAATTGGAGAAATGAATCGAGTAGTTTTACTTTTACCAAGGCTCGATTTGGCATATGTTCTTTGCTATTAGATTAGGGGATGGTGAGCCATTGTGGCCTATTATTGTCCTGTTTGCTCTGGTGCTGTAACTTCTGACTGCATGTCAGTTGAGAAGTTGAATTTATCACTTAGTGCTGGGAATCATCGTATTCTCATGTACTTCAGCAGATTTATATGGAATTGGTAGTGATCCTAGTTTGTTTTCCACCAGCTTGAGCACTGTCACAGTGTCACTAAACGGTCATCTTGAAATATGTGGGGAATTATGTTACCGTTGTTGTAAAATAAAACTTTGTTCATACCTATTCCAGTGATGTACAAACCTGTTAGTTTGCTGGCATATGTGCCTTTTTTTGGTAAGTAGCTGAAATTGATCTCCTTATTCGTAGGTATCTCTCATTTCTTCAAATAGTGGTCGATCTGATGGCTCACCAATTGATAGTTTATTTGATGAGTGCAACAAGTTCTTTGATCTTGATGTGGATAGTGATCTCATGTCTAATGAAGCTGGACGGAACTTTGTGATTGCCACAGTTTTCCCATCGCGTGAGGTATGTGCGATTTCTACTTATAAAGAAATGGCTAGAATTCCAGACAGTTGAAATTTGTTGTTTTGTTAGGTCCAAAAAAATGGTATCAAGCTCTCTTGGGACCTTTCTTGCTCCCTGGGATATCCTTCAGTAGGTTGTTCCTTGTTTATTAGCCCCCTATATACATTTCAAGCCCCAAAGCAAATTGATGGTGTTGACATTTTGAGGGTCGTAAAATGCAGCCATCTTTTCCTTAGTTATGTCCCAACTAAGGTTGGATCTTCCAGTGAGATTGAATCTGAGTCTGTACGCCATCCTGTAAGGAATGGAATGATTACAGAGTCACCTAAGAAAAATTCTTCAGTTCTGCCAGGCAAGAACGAGTCCTATGATATTGCATCCCACAGTGGTCCTTCGTTGTGTTTGGATCCATCTACTGCAAGATCATCATTAGCAGATGAGAAAATCAGTGAGTTGCTGCAGACTTGTGCATCACGCTGGCTCAGTGGTAGGCACCTATTGAAAGCAAACTATGTTCCTCTCTTGATGTGTGGGAAAATGTCTATGTTCATTGTTATGGGAGCAGAAGTAGATGGTTCTGCTCCTAACGTGGTGCATGGGAAAGATAATTTACTATCTAACGAAGAGATCTGTGGTAAATTTGTGGAAGACCCTATTTCATTCCTTGTTGACAGAACCACGAAAGTGCATCTTTCTGGTTCAGTCTGCTCAGACAAGCTTCCCTTTGTTAAGCCAGGCCCAGCGCACTATTCCATTCGTACTGATGCAAGAAGTGAACATTTCAATCAAATTCCAAGACTTGGTGGGTTATCCAAAGAATTAAAAGAAATAAAAGATATCATTTCATTTTCAATCAAAGATCAAATTGGCATGCAAAGGTATGCTGTGAACATATTGATTCATCCATTACATCAATGCATAAAAATGGTTATTTCCATTAGTAATACGTTCATTGGTTTCAGGGGCAAAGATAATCTCTGGTACAGAGGTATCCTTATTTCGGGCCCATCTGGAACAGGGAAAACCTCTCTTGCTACTTCTTGTGCCTACGATGCAGGAGTCAACCTTTTTACAGTCAATGGACCAGAGATCATTAGTCAATATTATGGTGAAAGTGAGCAAGCACTGTATGATGTTTTCAATTCAGCCAAGCAAGCTGCCCCTGCAGTGGTTAGATTTCTCTAGTCCTTAGCTACTATGTTTTCATCACGTCAACTACGCCTGAAAATTAAGCAAAACTGTAGCTTTCACAATTCTTTTTTCTTGCATTTTTCACAATTCTTTTTTCTTGTATTTTGTGTAACTGAAAACATAATAATCATCTGTGATTACTTTTGCAAACTGTCTTTAGAATGATATCATCACATAAAGCACATTATCACCAATCTTTCACATTGTTTGATGGTGCTTTAATACTTTAGATTGCCACCTATTTTTTCTACTTCAAACAAATCATTTTCTTGCTGTTGGATTCGGCACGTGTTTATGAGAATTACTACAACTTCCTGTCCAACATATAATCACAGTGCACCCATCAAATTCCACAACAATGTGCATGACATCATCTAAATATGATTCTGGTAGTGGTTTACACACATATACTATGGATAACAGGTATTCTGTGTCCTGATTAGGTTTCTTCAAACTACATGTTGCCATTATATAAGTATCATGTATTGATCACCTATAATTTTTTCTGTTTAGATATTTATTGATGAATTGGATGCAATTGCTCCAGAAAGGAAGGATGGGAGTGAGGAATTATCTATTAGAATTGTTGCCACTCTATTAAAACTGATTGATGGTATGCACCGTAATGATCGTGTACTCTTGATTGCCGCAACAAATCGGCCTGATAGTATTGATCCAGCATTGAAACGCCCGGATAGGTTGGACCGGAAAATTGAGATAGGTATAAATATCTGCTGCTATTCATGTACTTTCAAAGTTATCGTTATGGGTTGTAATCTACTGCACTTATTTTTATTGCCCTTTCAGTTATTGGCACCTGCAAGTCTGCAACTGATTAAAATTTTGAGATAGTACATGAAAGGATCCTCTATATGTTGAATAATCGTATTTCTTAAACCAATTTTCTAGACAATGAATTATCTTTCAAGAAACATACTTTCACCCATGTAGATTATTATTCCCTCCATCCCATAATGTTTACTTCAAGATTGAACTAACTAACGTCATGATTAAGGGATGGAGGAAGTATTATTATTTTTTTCCTGCCGGTGTCAAATGTGATATGAGAGCATTGCGCTCTAATGGTGTAAAAGCATGGTTGTCCAGTTGATAAATTGCTTGTCCTATAAAGCTCGTCTGTTGATTCTATTTTGTCTGAAATGGCTTGCTTGCAGGAGTACCGTCTCCAAGACAAAGGTTAGAAATACTTCAGCACCTTCTAGTTGAACTTCAGCATTCTCTCACTTGTGAGCAAATTGAGTCCCTTGCTTCGGCTACTCATGGATTTGTGGGTGCTGATCTTGCTGCCCTCTGTAATGAGGCTGCATTGAGTGCTCTTCGCCATTATATCAGCCTAAAAGAAAATTCTGCTCAACAACTTGGTTATTATGACACTAATTCAGATAAGCATGATCTTGGAGAGATTAATGATCCTTTGGCGTATCAAATAAGCTCAGTATCATCATCTCTCTCAAAGTTAACTATGTCAGTGGAGAATGGCCTGTTCACCAGTAGGGGCAGCAACACAGAAAATAGTGGATCTAATGTTGAGAAAGATGAGATGCTGTTAGTGACCATCGAAGACTTTGAGAAGGCTAAAATTAAAGTGAGACCGAGTGCAATGCGTGAGGTACCATTTTTATCCACCTGATCTACCGTGATTTGCCGTTGGCTTTTCTAATCACAGTTTGCTGCTTAAGAAATGTTGTTATTCTCTTTCATGTTGTCTTCTCTTATGTTTTTTGTGTCAAACTGTTATTGATGAACTCCAACTGATGAGTACTAAATACTAGATTAGAAGTTGCAGATTTGTTAAAAATTGATAGTAAGCTTTATCAAACAGTTTAGTTGATTATATGGTGCTTTTATGTTTCATTACTTAATGTGCTTCATGGATGCATCATTAACCTGTGGGAAATAAAAACATTTTTTTTTCATCTTTAGTTGATCTCTATATTTTGATATCGATGATTTCCTTTGCAGGTAATGCTTGAGCTTCCAAAGATACGATGGGAAGATGTTGGTGGCCAAGCAAGAATCAAGGAGCAGTTAATAGAAGCCATCGAGTTGCCACTGAAAAATCCAAAAGCATTTGAAAACATGGGTGTCAGCCCTCCTAGAGGATTGCTAATGATTGGCCCACCTGGTTGCAGTAAGACGTTGATGGCCCGTGCTGTAGCTTCTGAAGCAAAACTGAACTTCCTTGCAGTTAAGGGTCCTGAACTTTTCAGCAAATGGGTGGGTGACTCTGAAAAGGCACTGAGATCACTATTTGCAAAGGCCAGAGATAATGCACCAGCAATATTATTTTTTGATGAAATAGATGGGCTTGCAGTAACCCGAGGCCATGAAAATGATGGCTTATCGGTTGGTGATAGGGTTATTACTCAGTTGCTAGTGGAAATGGATGGTAAGTTTTAATCCCCATTGTGTTATGGATGATTTTAGTCGTGCAGTTCGCTCATCGTTCTCTCAGCTGGTATTTTGATTGGATTATCTCATCATCGATACTACAAGACAATTTGTTTTGATATAGCCCCACTCCGGTGGTCTCTACTGCTAGTTAATCTCAACCGTATATCTATTTTAATCCAAAGGATAAGATTGATTTCTACTGCCACCCCAATTGACGTAGTAGAAATCTACAAGAATATTCTCACATGGATGGTTTAGATTGATTTCTACTGGTTGGCAGTAGAGACCACCGGAGCGGGGCTCGTTTTGATAAGCTTGATTATGGGCTATGAATTGTTTGCTTTGTGACTCTCTTCATTTGAGGAATATCTTGACTGCTCCAAAATGTGAAATTTGGCTAATGACAATTGCATGCCAAAAACCTCTTTGGAAATTGCGGCCTGTGCCATTAGCTTTTCTTCATATTCATATTTTCCATCATGTACAACTTCTAAAAGCTCCTATTGATGTTTAGGTTTGAGCATGCATAACTTATTATGGTTACTACAGGTTTGGAGCAAAGAACTGGTGTTACTGTTATTGCAGCTACAAATCGCCCTGACAAAATTGATCATGCACTTCTGAGACCAGGTTATTCATACGATTATTTATTCTACGTTCTGGCTAAAATATATTGGTTGGGCTACTTATATAGTGCTTCTTGGTTTGACTTTATGAATAATGTATGCACTAGGTCGTTTCGATAGGCTGCTTGATGTGCAACCACCAGATGAGGCTGACCGCAAGGATATTTTCCGGATCCATACTCGAAATATGCCATGTAGTCATGACGTCAACCTAAATGAGCTTGCTAGACTTACAGAAGGTTACACTGGCGCGGACATAAAGCTTGTCTGCAGGGAAGCAGCTATTGCTGCGCTTGATGTATGTTTTTTTTTTGTTCTTTTCCCCATTCTGGTACATGACTATACGTATTATTCATTAGATGTTTGCAGTTCACTTATAAAGAATCTCTATTTTCTACAGGAAAGCATTGATATTCCCGAAGTAGACATCAGACATTTCAAGTCTGCAATTAGCAGAATAAAGCCATCTGATGTTAAATTTTACCAAGAACTGGCAGCACAATACAGCAGATTCGTCGCTTCTACATCGCAGAGCAAACAATGATACCTGGCAGTGGGCAATTGGGCACGTAGTGAATCTGCCAGTAGGCCATTAGATTTTTTGTGTAATAGAGAAACCAAGCTTATTAGGTACCAGTTACAGAGAAAAACAACACACCCCATTGTTTGATAGTATATATGCTGTTGGTAGTTCGTACCACTTTTACTCTTGAGAATGTTGGCTAGTGCTAGCAGTTGAATTGTTTTCCTGATTCTTTTCCTTCCCCTTTCGCACAGTTGTAGAACTGCATTCTTGTCCAGCATTTTGTGTAGCTGGAGACTTTTCTCAGAGGAGGCTACTTTTTTAAGTTCAAGAGATTCATGTTCAAAGCTATGTAACACCTATTCTGCAAGGGGTAAAAGAAAAAAAGGATGAATGCTGTGTTCATTTCATATGGACTTCTGGGGTGCTGTGCTTTTGTTTTCCTCTCAATTTATTTTGTCTATGAGATTTCTAGATGCTAATTTGTGATCAAATTCTTGTATTACTATCTGTAATCTGTAATAATTGGGTTTCGGTGAGAAGAAAAGTGCTTCCTCATCCCAAAATATATATGCACTTGTACTTTTTTTTTGAGTGTAAATATATATGCACTTGTACTTGGAAATCAACATATATAACTTTTGACTAGTATTAAATAGTAATATATGCAGGAATAAGATTTATATTTGAGCATACTTTCCTATGGTCACGTGCAATTTCGGTAGGAATGAATTCGCTAAATAAGATGATTGTAATCTATAGTGAAAAAAAGGATAACAGTTTGATAAAGACCAGAAGAAAAAACAAAAAAAAAATGTATGAGTGAGATAGACTCAAAGTTTTCAAGAGGTTGAAGCTCTCGGTAAATTTTCTCCAAAATTCCAACAATTTTGGAGTCTCTAATATTTTGTTAAAATGGTTTCCAGTATTGAATTCTATAAAATTTCTCTAGAAATCCTTAGATAATCTAGGGAGAGACGAAGGGGAGGTCTAAAATACTACATTCATCCTAAAAATAATAACTTTTGCGAATGAGATACTCCCTCCATTTCAATTTACTTATCGTTTTAGTATTTAAAATTTGTGCCAAATTATTTGTCGTTCTTACGTTAAAACGTACTTTTGTTAAAATCTTCCATGTTTACCGCTATTTAATTGAACATGTAATTAACACTAGTTAATGGAGTACTAATCTATAGTATGCATGCACGCGGATTAAAAAAACAAAAAGAAATCCTGGAGTTACTCGGTAACTTGCATAGTGCATGACCAGTTAATGCACCGGGATTCCAGGCGTTAGGAGCAAATGGAGGGGATTAACGAGGAAAAATTCATGCTAGCTTAATTAAATGTATAAAATGTAATTAATTGGGTATAACAGTACTTGTTACCCGCTTAATGATCTGTCCTAAAAATCCTAGTACGACAGTTAAACTGAAAAAGGGAGTATCATAGAACAACGAAGTTTGTCTCGATTTATTATATTACCACGTGCTCAATCCGTGCAAAGTTTATTATCCTCTCCGTTCCTAAATATTTGAAACGTTGACTTTTTATATACGTTTGACCGTTCGTTTTATTAAAAAACTTTTATAAAGCTATATATATGCATAAAAATATATTTAATAATGAATCAAATGATATGAAAAAATTAACAACTCTATAAATTTTCTGAATAAGAACGATCAGATCAAATGTACATCGTGAAAAATTAAGGGACAAGGGAGATGGAGGGAGGCAGATGGGATTATTTGGAGCCAAAATTTGGCGAGAAGACCGCCCCGCGTCCAGCGAGAGCGAGATAGGATCCTAGAAATTAACCAACCCCATCATCTCTTCCGCTTCCGCCACGCACACGAACTCCACTAGTCACAATTCACAAATCATTCATGGACGCAGGCGGCCCCGACCCCTCGCCGCCGGCCTCCGACGGGAGCACCGGCGGGGACCCCGATCCCGAATCCTCGCCGCCGGCCACCGATGGGAGCGGCAGCGGCGACAATGACGCGGCGGCGGAGGACCGGGAAGGACCCGTCGGTACCCCTAGCGCGAAGCGTCGGCTCTTCGACGCCGACGGCGCCGCCGCGGGTTCCGCGGCGAGGCCCAACGGCCGCCGCCGCCGCATCGCCCCCGACAAGGTGCGTGCCTCGCTTCTCTCTCTATATATATCTCTCGAGATCGAGAAAGGGTTTACCTGTGTGCGCGCGCTCGTTCATTGTAGCCCTAGAATTTGGTTGGATCTAGATTGGTCTCTTACAACGATGAATAGTTTTTTTTTTTTTAAGAATACGCTCCGCGTATCTTTTTTTTTTATTAAGAGAGGTAGACCAAAACCGCCAATACAAGAGTTTACTGTATAAGAACTGAAAGGAAAAAAATCTAACTTAGAAAAGTGATATCTCGCGACATCAATTGCGCTACAAAGACGGCGTTCGGTGCGCTGGTGGCTAGCGACCTCGAGAGCGCGAGCTTGGTGCCAATGATGAATCGTTGGAAATGAGCCGAGTTGGTTGATGAGATGGGGAGAAAATGAATCAATTTCAGCCTCCTGAATTCATACGATTATACGTGCCCCCATTTGATTGAATTTATCGATGCCATTTGCACAACATAGGCAGATGGTTTAGCCCTAGTTATAACTCTTGCAGTTACAGAGACGCCTGCTCTGCTGTGACTGCAAGTTGTCCTGTTCACTGTAAGCTAGTAAACCTGTAGCCGGTAATGTCAGTCTCCATGCGTGAAATTCTCTCTTCTTTCTCCATGGGACGGGGAAAGTGTGGCTTCGTGGTGGTGGATCCGGTGTCAGGTGGGCTCGTTTTGGTACTTAATTCTATGGTTTCTAGTATATGAGAACATAGACTTCCCTTTTTGAGAATACGCTTCGCGTATCTTTTTTATTAAGCAAGAGAGGTAGGCCCAAAACGGCAATACAAGAGTTTAACCGAAAAGAAAAAAGAAGATCTAAATTAGAAAGTGATATCTCGTGACATCAATTGTGCTACAAGAGCAGCTACCGGCACTCTACTGGCTAGGTGCCTCTAGGGCGCAGGCTTGGCGCCAAAGATCGGCCTCTCCAGCAGCGAGCTCGGCGACCTCGCGAATGGTGAGGGAGGAGGCATCAAAGATTCTTCGGTTCCGTTCCTTCCGAAGAGACCAAGCAGTGAGGATCATAATTGTGTCAAAACCTCGACGTTGCTTGGCTGGAACTCCGCGAGCCTCTGCCCACCAAGTAGAGAAGCTCCTTGCACCGGAGGGGTAATGACCCCAGAGCAGAGAATGAGTCACCACAGCTGCCACGCGTCAGGGCATTGAATCAACAGATGATCAAGAGATTCGTCAGATTGATCACAAAGCACACACTCATCATTGTGAGGCAACCCATGGCGAGCTAACCAATCAGCTGTCTAACATCTGTTGTGCATCGCCAGCCAGGCGAAGTATTTGCAGCACGGTGGTGCAAAATTCTTCCAAACTTGTTGTGAAGGAAAGAATTCTCGGCCGCAGAACAAGTGGGAATAGGCAGAATTGGTGGAATACTGCCCGGAAGGCTCCCAACTCCAAGTGAAGTCGTCAGGATGATCGAGGAGGACAACATTTTAAATGCGGGGCCAGAGGTTGAGGAACTGGAGCAGAGCAGAGCTCCCCAGGGCACCACGCAAATCCTTGATCCACTGGCGATTAACAAGTGCTTGCGCCACGGTTCGTCGGCTCCTCACCCTCGCAGGCACGGGATAGTGCAAGTCAGGCGCAACCCATCGGAGAGAAGAGCCCTCAAGCCAACGATCTTCCTAGAACAGGAGCTTTTCGCCATCACCAAGATGACAGGTTATAGCCGCAGCAGCTAGGTCCCTTTCATGCTGTGAAGCAGGCATCGACAAACCGTGCCAGGGGCAACGAGCAGAAGTCCGATGTGCCCAAATCCATCTTACTCTGAGAGCGGTCCCCATAAGACGAAGATCGAGAATTCCCAAACCGCCATGCTCCCGCGGCACACATACCTTCGTCCAGGCTAGGCGGCAATGACTGTCCCTCGCCTCGCCTCTTCCCTTCCACAGGAAGTTACGCCTGAGCCGATCGATCCCTTTAATTAGCCAAGACGGCGGGTTAACCGCAATTAGTTGATACAAGGGAATAGAACTTAGATCGGATTTGACCAGTTCCACGTGGCCAATTGGGGCTAATTGCTCAACTTTCCATAGTGGTAGCCGATGTGCAATTGAATCAACTTGTAGATTTGTGCGCGAAGGTTTACGGATTGTCAGGGGGATCCCCAGGTATTTGCAAGGGAAAGCTGTGATCGGGCATGGCATGAAATCAGTGACCACAGCTAGATCGCCGCATCTGATCGGGATCGCAGAGCACTTGGAGAAGTTGGTGCGCAAACTAGAGGCCTCTCCGAAGATGTCCATAACAGATTGCACCACCTCGATCTCATCCGCAGACGGTCGAAGGAAGATGACGACGTCATCCACATACATGGAAACCCTATTTGGGATGGGTAGAGAGAACATAGACATCCCATCATTGGGTGACCAAAATTCTCTAGCCAACCGTTGGATACTAATTAGCATACTACTCAAGAACAGGTTAACATGTATTGTGGTTGTTATGAATAGATTTATAATAGGAGGTGAAGCGGGATGACAGAAAGATTATGTATGCACCAATCTGATATTTTGCTTGTAGCATTATCTTAATGTGCAGGTTTAATAAAACTTATTTCTTTGTGCAGATTACTCAGGCTTGTACAGGTGAAACTACTAGTGAAAACACTTCCTCGTCAAGTGGAACCAATCCTGTTGTTGAAGCATTGAATGATTTTTGGTCGAAGATGAAAGAGCATAATGCTAGAAAAGAGTCTAAGAAAGATGAATACCATCAAAAAATGCTTTTATTAGAAAAAGAGAAATTGGCACTAGAAGAAAAAAAGTTACAATTCCAGAGAGATAAGAGAGATGAGGCCATTATGAACATGGACCTTAGTGCTATGACTGGGCCACAAAGAGAATACTACTCACGCTTGCAGGATGAGATATTAGCTCGACTAAAAGGTTGAACTGCACTACTTGTTTTATGGGCTACTACTTATCATATTATCTGTAGTATGAACTACTCGCTGTGAATTATTTGTCGTATGACCTATTTATTATATGAAGTTATGAACTCCTGCTATGTATGAGCTTATTTGCGATGTATGAGCTATGTGTGATATGCAGTTTTTGCACTTCCAATACATGCAATCTATGATTCATAGCGGTTATGGAAAACCTATAGTATTCTCCAATTGCAACTAATTAAGCAACATCATAATTATTTGCAGATTGCAAGTACTCATCTCTGAAAACTTCAATAACAAATTTTGTGAACCTTTTATCACACCCTGATCTGTACATTCTATGATGACCATCCCCAGATTTACCAAGTAACACACTACCGCAGAACCCCTAATAGGTAACGGCTCCAAACAGCTTATAGGTGGCGGTTTTGAGAACCGCCACCTATCAAGCGTCACCTTTAGGTGGAGGACATAGGTGACGGTTTTAAAACCGCCACCTATACTGACTATAGGTGGTGGTTTTTTAAAAAACCGCCACCTATAGATGGCTATAGGTGGTGGTTTTGGCTTTAGAACCGCCACCTATGGTTGATTATAGCTGGCAGTTTTGGTTTTAGAACCGCCACCTATAAGATTTAAAAAAAAATTGCCAAAAAAAAGGCTAAAATGGCATATTGTCTTCATTCATGCAGTATACACTAAAATGTACAAAAAATGTATCAACAGTAGCAGCTAAAACTTGAAATGTTCAGCAAATCAATATCCTGTATCACAAATCCACAATAGGGCTTGAAATGTTCTAAACAATCAACATCTAGTACCACATTACAAAACTTCAAAATATCGTTCGCGACGACAGTACATAACAATCAACGCTGCTGTCGCCGCCGGTCGACGCCGCACGCCGTCGCCGACGGATCCCCGAGGGAGAGGGCCGGAAGTGATAGATCCGGCCCTTCCCCCGCCACCGCCGCATGCCATCGCCG